>PVHT021183710.1:17960005-18003572 GCA_004024745.2 Catagonus wagneri
CGCTTACATGTGGAAACTAAAAGACACAATGAACCTTCTTACAGAACAGACAATGACTCACAGACTTTGGAAAACCTTGGTTTTTCAAATAAGACAATCTGGGGGGGTGGGGGGATGCACTGGGGGTTTGGGATACAAAATCTGTAAAATTGACTTGTGATGATTTATGCACACCTATAATTGAAATAAAATCCATTAAAAGAAAAAAAAATAAAAAAATAACCATGAGGTCGCAGGTTTGATCCCTGGCCTTGCTCAATGAGTTAAGGATCCGGCGTTGCTGTGAGCTATGGTGTAGGTTGCAGATGCAGCTCGTATCCGGCGTTGCTGTGGCTGTGGTGTAGGCCAGCATCTGCAGTCCAGTTAGACCCCTAGACTGGGAACCTCCATATGCTGCGGGTGTATCCCCAGCCAAAAAAAAAAAAGGAAAAGAATAGTGAAAACTAAAATCTTAAGACATGTTTCATTGATTTTATAGATATAACAGAGTGTTATTAACTAACCCTCCATCTAACAGAATTTTGTAGTGGTTTAATTCAGTCCTGTAAATTCTTGGAATGGGAATGGTACTTTCCTCTCTTCCATCTGTCTCCTTATCCTTTACTTAGGGGACCAGAATACCAACTCCCCCCCCCCTTTTTTTTTCCTCTTAGAGTCACTGGTTGCTGTGGTTTATGGTGGTAGCTGGTTTGAAACAGAGGGTATAATGAAGGGCCTAATGGTCTATGTTTATATAGTCTGAACAATAATATATTGTCATATATAAAGGTGAGGATGTATATCTGATTGTGCACTTTTGATGCTTTAAAGCCTGCTTCTATCATTGAGGGCTATTGTTTTAAAACTGGTTATGCAAATAGAAGTAGCTTCATTCAACTTTTTCAGCATCCACTGAGGTTTACAAATTCCCTACTGCTTCTTTGACTGGAATTCCATCTCTTTGCTTATTTGATTTCCACATTAAACTTCCCCAAAGGCTTTATTTTGAAAAAACACAAAACAAAACAACTATATCTAAAATTTGTTTGAGAACTATCCATGGAATGATTTTTGTGGTGTCTTTTCCTCTTTCTTTCTCCTTGTAACCCTCTAAGACAGACTTAAAACATTTGTTCAAAATGTTTCCTTTGCCTGGATGCTTTCTTCCACCCACAACCTCCACACTTTCATACCACTTATCACACTCTCCTACATTCATTTACTTTGCAACACGAAGAACAACTGACCAGGATCACAAACGTCCATGGTCATGACCATGGACCAAAGACACAGGAACAAATTTGACAGTTTGGAATGTATCTCAATGACAGCAAAAAATGTTTTAGTGTCCAGATAATAAGCAAATGTTTCTAAGAACATTTACAATGGATTAAACTGTGATATGTAGGCGTTCCTGTTGTGGCACAGTGGTTAACAAATCTGACTAGGAACTATGAGGTTGCGGGTTCCATCCCTGGCCTTGCTCAGTGGGTTAAGGATCCGGCGTTGCCGTGAGCTGTGGTGAAGGTCGCAGACGCGGCTCGGATCCTGTGTTGCTGTGACTGTGGCGTAGGCCAGTGGCTACAGCTCCGATTAGACCCCTAGCCTGGGAACCTCCACATGCCCCGGGTGCAGCCCTAAAATGACAAAAGGCAAAAAAAAAAAAAAAAATTGTGGTATCTAAGTGACAATTCTAATACTTCAGGAGCTCAGCTTTGTCTTGGCTATTGCTTATCCTCCACAGGACCTTGGCCCAAATAGCTAGAAGTTTAAACCTTGATCTGTGTGTATTTTTTACTTTTCAAAGCAGAGAGGCTCAGAAATGGGAAACTCAGAGGCTCAGAGAATTCAGGAAAATGTGGTATTAGAAAAAGAGGAACTCTTAAAACATCAGTTGCTCTTTCCTCCTACCTCTAAATTGAAGTCCTTAAATTATCTCATATTCCCTGTATCTAACAAGAACTAAAATTCTTTGGACTGCATGGTTCTTTGACTAGAAATCTCGTTAGAAATCTGCAGACAGAAATCTCTTCTTCATGGCTCTCATTTTAAGCCTAAGTTATTTCTAGCTTCAGTGAAGATAGTGAACAGCTGTTCATCTTCCTTAAACTCTCCATACATTTCACAACACCTCTATTAAACAGTCTTTCCTGCCTCTACCTGGAGTTGATATCTTACTATATTTTTTTTATTATTTTAGGATTAGCATTTATCTTACACAATTAGCCTCTTTTTCATGTTAATGCTCTATGTCTGTCTATAAGGAGTTTTGTAGGTCATAATATAAGTCAGTCCAACCAGGAAGATGAATTACTAGGAGTAGAGAAAAAATAGCAAAAAGAGGATTGACAAATTGGGAAAGAAAATGGTTAGGTCAGGTTAGCTAATGAGCCAAGAAAGTGAGAAAATATATTTACAGACATTTTCTCTTCCTTATGCATCTATAAAGCAATTCCATTAAACAGCCTGGGCTTACTAATGTGTAAGAAAAAAAAAAATCCTGAGGAATATTTTACTTTCCCTAATTACCAATTGTACCCTGGCAACCATCTACTTAAAACTATAGTAAAAAAAAGCGTGATTTGTTTCTTCTGCAGTTGGCTGAATTTAGTTAAATTAAAAATAAAGTGTTATTGACATTAGTTTCAGAAGATAAAGATCCAAAGCAGTGATTTAATCAGAAAGTGATTAAATTCTGTGTATATATATGATGAGTCCTGTGTCTGAAAGATTTTTGTATTGACTCTTCTTATGGACCTTACTCTAAGAGCTCTCCAAGTAAATTGCTAACAGTAATCTAAGGCAATGGCTAATGTAGATGCTACTTTTACAGCTCAAGTATAAAATATTTGTTTAAGAAATAGGTGTTCCAGACTTCTCTGAGACTTATTTTTCTATAATTAATGAGTTGATTAATTATATGTGTACTGTGAATGATGGTGTCTTGATAATGATTACTGACCCATATGCAGCTCCCAAACCACAGCGAACTTCAAAAATTCAATTACAAGGTCCAGATGCTGTATATTGCATATGTAAACTGCATCAGGTAGGAAGATTGCATATTAATAACATAGTCAGTGTGGGCTGGCTCTGCAGCCTAGTGACTATTTTGCAAAAATAGTTCTCGAAGCAACCGAAAGGTATACAGAAACAATTCTTTTACTTCAAACTTCAAGTAAATTACACCTTTACTCATAGTATCATTAGTATTTTTAATTTTTCTTAGAGTTTATTTACAATGTTCTGTCAATTTCTGCTTCACAGCAACGTTACCCAGCCCTACATCCATATACATTCTTTTTTTCACATTATCCTCCATCATGTTCCATCACAAGTAGTCAAAGTTCTCTGTGCTATATAGAAGAATCTCATTGCTTATCCATAATTATTAAAATCTCTTAGATATTTTTCTCAGAGATGTTTGATACAATTAATACCTTTCAAAGAGTAAAAACAGTTGTCTAGGAGTTCCCTTCGTGGCTCATTGGTTAACGAATCCGACTAAGAACCATGAGGTTGCGGGTTCGATCCCTGGCCTTGCTCAGTGGGTTAAGGATCCGGCGTTGCTGTGAGCTGTGGTGTAGGTTGCAGACGCGACTCGGATCCCGCGTTGCTGTGGCTGTGGCGAAGGCCGGCAGCTACAGCTCCTGTTAGACCCCTAGCCTGGGAACCTCCATATGTCGCGGGTGCGGCTCTAGATAAAGGCAAAAAGATAAAAAAAAAAAAAAAAAAAAAAAAACCAGTTTCTACCATGTATTCTTGATATCTTAGAAATAGTATGTCATTTTTATATGCCCAGGCTGACTTCCTTCTGACTGTAAAGTCCAGAGTAGCAACTGATATTTTTACAAAAATGCAAAATCCAACCCTTTCTTTAAAAAAAGCAGCAAGAACAGGAGTTCCTGTTGTGGTTCAGCAGTAAGAAACCAAACTAGTATCCATGAGGATGCGGGTCTGATCCTTGGTTTCACTTCAGTGGGTTAAGGATCTATCTGGTGTTCCTGTGAGCTTCAGTGTAGGTTGCAGACTCAGCTCAGATTCTGCATTGCTGTGGCTGTTGGCATAGACTGGCAGCTGCAGCTCCAATTCAGCTCCTAGCCTGGGAATTTTCATATGACCCGGGCGCGACCCTTCAGGAAAAAAAAAGGGAACAAGAACAAAAACACTCATATCCAACAGCTGACATGTATAAATTAATTTTTTAAAGACCGAAATTTAATAAGTTTTGTTATATATAATTGTTCATTCAATTTAGTCATTTAGCCATCATATGTTTACGGAGTACCTCCTAAGGCTCAGGGTCTGCACTAAGAATCTCAAATACAAAGTAAAGTAGCATGCCCTCCCTGCACTCAGGGAGGCAGTCACACATGTGACATAGTGAAGAATCAGAGCGGAGTTTTTAAAAACACAGAATTCAGGCCCTTAACCATAAAGACTCTAATTAATTGAATTATACTGAGACAATCCTGGGAATAGGTATGGTCACCTGTCTGGTGATTTTGATATGACAGTCTAGTAACTATGAAAGGTATTTTGAGGTAGATTTGCCCAAAGCATGGAGAAATGCCTGATACAGATGCAGCCATCCTTCCTGATGTAGTTGACTTAGAAAGATATGTATAAAGGGAAAACCATGAAAAACAAGTTCTCCTCTCCTTTCTTGTTTTTTCTTTTTCTGTCACTTCTGTGCATATCTCATCTTCCTTTTTACATTTTTCTACTCTTAGCCTTGGAAATAGAGTCAAGTCTCATCCCAGACCAACTGAATCAGAGCCTCCAGGTGAAGCAGAGACCTAAAGTCTGCTTTTTAGTCATCGTCTTCTTTTTTTAATCACTGGTTGGAGAGCCCTTTCTCTCACAATGGCTCTGAATTTCCATAGTGATGTAACCTTAGGCAAATCAATTAAACTTTTTGAGCTTTGATTTTTTTTTTCACCTATATAATGGGATTTTTACTAAATGTTCCCTAAGGTCTTTCCAGCTGTAATATTTTATTATTGATTTTAATTTCATTTCAGTTTTATTCATTTCCATCTCGTACAGATTCCTTTTATGGGAATCCCTTTAATCAAAAACCTTTAGGCTTTTGTTGTTGTTATTTTTGAACTTTGATAACTTCTTTTCTACATTTATCATCTTCCTCCTTTAAAATCTCTTTTCTTTACCTCCTCTACCAAGTCTTGAAATAATCTGACTGGAAAATGTATTAAAGTCCATTTCTTTTCTCTTTATTTGTCTTTGCCTTTTTTTCTATAGATATGAGGAAAAAATGAAAAATCATGAAATGCTTTGTAAACATTATTTTACATTCTGTTTCTAGGGTTATTATTTTTCCTTTCTTTCTTTCTTTCTTTTTTTTTTTTTTTAGGGCCCCACCTGTAGCATGTGGAAGTTTCCAGCTAGGGGGAGAATCAGAATTGCAGCTGCCAGCCTGTGCCACAGCTATAGCAATGCAGGATTCAGCTATGTCTGTGACCAACACCAGAGCTCAAGGCAATCCCTCACTAAGTGAGTCCAGGGATCAAACCTGTGACCTCATGGATACTTGTCAGGTTCATTACTACTGAGCCACAGTGGGAACTCCCAGGTTATAATTTTTCTTTCATTGCATATGATGGCCACTTTTATGAATGAAAATGATATAATTTCAATGGGAAGAATGAGAAAATGAAAATGCTATGCTCAGATAAACTTGAAGATTATTCAACAGGTAAGCCAAGATCCCTTGAAAACTTGGCGACAGATTCAAGGGAATTGCAGAATCACTTTTTAAACGTGGGGTGGCAAGAACTCTTGATTAGATGAATAAATGGAGGTAACAGACAAATACCTTATTTGAGGTAAACTAGAGTGTTGATTTAGATAGATTAAGAATTAGGATGATGCTAATTAACTTGGTATATTCCTAGGAACTCTATCAGATCTGAGAGAATTATAAATACTAATAATATTCCACATAGAAGAAATATACACAATTGTCCTATTAGATGATATGATTGCCCTTAAAGCATCTGACTTCCAGAATGCCCTTGTCTCCGAGGCCTCCATATTTCTGAAGCTGATTTAAAGTCATAAAGCAAATGGAATTTTCTAATATAAGTAGGATATGTTTTAGCAATCCAAGCAGAATAAGATTCCTAAAAGCAATTTGATTCATCAATAACTAAATCTATTCATAACTAAGAATTAGCACGACCTCACAGCAAAACCTTCCAGGAATAAATTGTTCATCCATGGTGTGTAAATGACTCTTTCAAAACTGTTTTAACAGATGTCACAATTTTATCTTATTTTTTTCCTCTCCTCCATCTGCCACTGACTCAGACTCTCCTTATTCCATTCCTTGGGAACAGCTTTCATATCTGCCCTTATTTTTTTAATATGTGGTAGTCTTTGTTCACTGACTCAATTTTCCTAAAATATAGTTATTCTAATTAATTTTACTTAAGTTGACATTAAGAGCCCTGGGGAATTTAATAAGAATCTTACATACTGATCCTTTATAATGGTATGAAATATAATCAGATTTATATAAAATTTATAAATGTCTTTGGTCACTGCAAAGCATGTGTGTAATATGCCTTTTTTTATTCAAGGGACTCACGTGAATGAAACCAAAAAAAAAAAAAAAGAAAATTAGTTCTGAGATAGGATCCAAACACAATTAAGTATTTTAACTCATGCATGTAACAATTACTTTGTCTCTATCAACTGTTGATTTTCTCTGTTACACAATGAATTTCCTTCTTTTCATTTATTTTCCAAGAAGCCTTCTACTTTTGGCATAAAAATATTGATTTTCTTAAAGAAAAATTCATGAAGGTACATCATAAGCTTGCTTAGGACTTTAAATCTACATATGATTTTTGACCAGGGGCAATTAATTTGAGAAAACACTGGAATTGACTGTAATATTAATTGTTTTTAAACTGGTAGAGACTGTTTTCATATAAATATAGATATGTATATGCATATGTATGTATGCATTTTTCTTTTTTCATTAGAGCAGTGGGACTTTATAGCAGGTTAAAGTCATATTATAGAGTAAAAATAAATATATATTTGAATTGTACAGGAATACATAACCTATTATAAATGCATAATTAGATGTGTTTAACATGATGAGTAATTATGTAATAAATACTCCAAAATCCTTCATAGAAAATTATTTCTTCCTAAATATGCGCCACAGTTAACCTACATTTGTTCCCATTGAAATACCATTGCTATTTTTGTGTTGCTTGTTTACTTGAGTACATTTTACCTGAATAAACTGTGTTGCAGCAGGAACCACATCTAGTGGTTTCATGATTTTTATTTCTGACACCTAGTTCAGAGCATTAACATAGTAGAGGATTAATAAATACATATTGAAATGCACGAGTGGTGAGTGAGAGGTAACCCTTTCACAGCTTCATGTTAAACCTCAACATCAGCAATCTGGCTCTTATTTGCTTTACTCTTGCAGTGGTATAAGTATTCCAGAAATTTCTTATCATTAAAAGTCTAATTTTTCTACTCTTCACCTTGGTTGGAAACATGAACACCATAAGTGTATGTGTTGCTACAGAGAAAGGTTGAGAAAAGGTTGGTATCTGCTCCCTTAGAAAGTCACTTGTTCACTAGATAGAACAAATATCAAATATAGGTAGGGTGATAATCTCTGGGGAATTTCCTTTCATTTGTAAAGCAATTTTGCCATTTATATCATGACTCTTTTGAGGCGCCTTTTGACTCTCAAACTACCTACTAGCCCCTTTTTAATTTTGTTATCTCTAAATCCTTGGAATTTTCAATACTTCAAGCATAGGACTTCATACTTGATCCACTTAATTTATGCTATTTGTTATAAACCCTCATGACTACCAGATCAGACCTATTAAGTCCTCTAAATTGGTATAATTTTGGCTGTGACAAATTTTGGCTAGTAAGAACATTTTATAAACATTTAAGACATCTAAATATTGATATGTAAATCATTTATATCTTTTTTTTAATTTTTATTTTTCCTAACATCAACCTCCAACCTCCCACTCCACACCTCCCCCAAACTTCTTGGCAGCCTCAGTCTGTTCTTTATGTCTAAGCCTATTTCTACTGTGTAGATTGGTTCATTTATGTCATATTTTAGATTCCACATATAAGTAATATCACATGGTATAGGTCTTTCTAGCTTACTTAGTATGATAATCTCTAGTTGTCTCCATGTTGCTACAAATGGAATGATTTCTTTTTTATGGTTGATTAGTATTTCATTGTATATATATATATATATACCAAATTTTCTTTATCCATTCATCTGCTAATGGGCATTTATATTGTTTCCATGTCTTGGCTATTGTGAATAGTGCTTCAATAAACAAAAAAGGGGCATGTGTCTTTTTAAATTATAGTTTTGTCTGTATATATATCCAGGTATGGGATTATTGGATCATGTAGCGATTCTATTTTTAGTTTTCTGAGAAACTCCATACTGTTTTCCATAGTGGTTGTACTACTTTACATTGCCATCAACAGTGTAGGAGGATTCCCTTTTGTCCACACCCTCTCCAGAATTTGTTGTTTGTAGACATATTAATGATGGCCATTCTGACTGGTGTGAGGTGGTACCTCATTGTAGTTTTGATTTGCATTTCTCTAATAATTAGTGATGCTGAGCATTTTTCCTATGCCTATTGGTCATTTGTATTTCTTCTTTACAGGTCTTCTGCCTATTTGGGGGCCTTTTTTTTTTGTTGTTGTTATTGTTGTGTTGTATGAGCTGTTAGTATGTTTTGGAAATTAAACCCTTGTTGGGTATGTTGTTTGAGAATATTTTCTCCCATTCTGTAGGTTGTCTTTTCATTTTGCTTATGGCTTCCTTTGCTATACAAAAGCTTGTAAGTTTGATTAGGTTCCATTTGTTTATATTTGTCTTTATTTCTGTTGCCTTGGGAGACTGACCTTAGAAAATATTGGTATGATTTATGTCAGAGAACGTTTTGTCCACGATCTCTTCTGGGAGTTTTATGGTGTCATGTCTTATGTTTAAGTCTTTAATCCATTTTAAGTTTATTTTTGTGCATGATGTGGTAGTGCATTTTAAATTCATTGATTTACATGTGGCTCTCCAAGTTACCCAGCACCACTTGCTGAAGAGACTATTTCCCATTTTATATTCTAGCCTCCTTTGTCCATGCTTGATTGAATGTAGATATGTGGGTTTATTTCTGGGCGCTCTATTCTGTTCCAGTGATCCACATGTCTGTCTTGGGCTAATACCATACTGCTTTGATAACTGCAACTCTATTATAGTATTGGCTGAAGTCTAGAAGGGTTATGCATCTTACTTTGTTCTTTTGCTTCAAGATTGCTTTGGAAATTCTGGATCTTTTATATGTCCATATAAATTTTAGGATTATTTGTTCTAGTTCTATGAAAAAATCATTTTGATTTTGTAAATTTCAAAAATGATTTTTACTTAACTATTATGGGTCAGTTAATTATTTTAAACTACTTGAATAAAAAAGGAAGACTTTTTATCTCCAAATTTGCTGTTCTCTTCCAGGTACATTAGGATAAAAATTTTCTGTTGAAAATCAAAATTATAAGCCTGCTATCCATAAACTTTCTACTGTGTTTGCAGGCTATTTTTGTTTGAAAGTGCTTGAGATGTATTGGGATATAAATACAAAACCTCATTTAAGAAGTATTTTGGATCTAAAATCATTCTCAATAGAAAAGTGAGACAATATGGTAAGCATTCCTAATAAAATCATATTTTATGAGTAAAAGGAGATTCAGAAGAAATGTAATCCTTACCTGATTTCCATATTTATGCTGAAATTAAGGATATTAAACTTAAGAAATTATAACTGTCTTTTACTGAGGGTGGTGTAGTGTTGAGGACTGGTTGTTTATTCACAAAGTTTGTGTCTGTGCTCTCTATTTAGCTAGACTTGGCAGTAAAGCCGTGTCTGTATCTTGCATATCAGTAGCATAGTCCAGTGGGTGTTTGTTAAATGCTTGTTGCTTTAAATGAGAAATATTGGCTAAGAACATTGAAAATATGAAAGGATTGTTAGTTTTAGAACAACTAACTTCCTCTTGAAGTTGAGGAATTATGGTTACTGAGGAATATTACACTATCATTTGTAACGTACATTTAATATTTATCTAATAGTACTAATGACATATTTTCTTAGTCATTTTGTATATCAATCCATTTTATTTTAATCAGCTTTCATAGCATTCCACATTTTATGTGAAACATTCTAAGTGTTCTTTATCATTTATCATCCTTTATCTCTTATTTTTTACTTTATATTTTATGGAGCTTCTTGGATGAAGTGACCAGATTTTAGGAATTTTTATGACTAGCTCTTAAATCACCTGCCTAAGTAATCCTTCCACAAACGTTTCTTGAAATAAATTAACTATGTGTGTTACAAAATTTAATTAGAATTTTAAAAAAGTTATTCAGGTATAATCACTTCTCTTTATCTCTTATTCGAGGCAAAACCAAAAGCAGAAGTTTTCTATTATTTTAATAGGGCAGTAACTTCTCAACAATAGTCAGTAACTTGAATCTTAACAGAAAGTTCTCAAGGGAGAAGGTGTCACATATCTATCTCAGAAAAAAATTGATAAATTGTTTGGGTTATTAAAGTGCTTTAATGCTCGAGCCTATATTTTTTTCTCTCTGTTTTCCTATCTTCACGCAGATGGTAGACAGAGAATATAAACAAAGGAAACTTTTTCCTAAACATTTATTATGTTTAAATAATGGGCATTAATCCACTTTATTAGAATTTGGTTTGTTGTATTTGTGGAAACCTATCTCATCTTCAATGTGCTCCAGGGTCAAGTGTCTTCTTCACCACTTGGATTTGTCATTAAGCTCTTGACAATTATTGCTCACGCAGTGCCTGTACCTGGTCATTTAACTCCTTTTCTTAGTGCTTCAATTTCCTCAAATTAAGAAATCTAATAACAGATAACAAAATTCTTAGTTCTAGCCCACACTTGTATTTACCCAGTATTTTACACATTCAATATTACTTTGTATTTTCATTTTTTTCATAATAGTAGACTGATCTTACTACATTTATCTACAACATAAGAAACAAGAAAAATTAATATCCCAGTTATCATTATTAGTAAAATTATTAAGGCATTATTTTTAGAAAACTAAAATATATGACTCTCACAAACATATGCACAATTTTTTTTGTTGAAGTTTAGTTATTTAGTGTTGTGTCAATTTCTGTTGTACAGCATAGTGACCCAGTTATACATATATATACATTCTTTTTCTCATACTATCTTCCATCATGTTCTATTCAAAGAGATTGGATACAGTTCCCTCTCCTGTACAGTAGGACCTCACTGCTTATCCATTCTCAATATAATTGCTTGTATCTACTGCCCACAAACTTGTAAACACATTTAAAGATTATATTCAACTCAATTTATGAGGAAACCAAAAAGAATGTAAAACTGGCTCAAAAGATAATTTGTGGAACTGCATATAAAGATATTTGGGGGGAAATATCAAAAATAATTTTTCTAGGTAAAATATAAAACTGGTTAATATCTTACAGAACAATGAACTAATCTTTGGTGTTTTCATTTCCACAAAGAGCTATACATAGCTTTGCATGTGACTTCCTATTGCAAAACAGAAAATAATTTATCTGTGGGTATGTTTATAAACAGCGCCCCAGGACAACATTGAAAGTTCCTTCCATGATATCTTGATATTTTTTTCAGAGTTTTTAATGATTTTTTTTAAAAAACAGAGTCAGTAAACTCTAAAATTAGACCTAAAAAAATGCAAAGCCTGTCTTTTTCCCAAGGCTATAAATGGAATAGAACTTATCTACTCTGTCTAAAAGAAAATAACTGTTATGTTTGTCTCTCAGGTCTGTGTATGGTAGACTCAAATCTCAAAATCAAAAGGGCCAAACAGAAATTGCAATCAGAATGTAGGAACAAGTTATGAAGACACTCATTCAGGAATTTTATAGAAATATCTCTGTGGGGGAGTGCCAGATAAGCAATAAATCACTACAATATATAGACATCAGTAAACTATAGTAAGAAATTAGATCTATGTAAGGAATTTGAAGAACATAAACACCTTTTTTTTTTTTTTTAAACCAGAGACTTGAGGGGAATGGATGAGCATTTGAACACAATCTCTTACTTGAATTGTTCTAATGTCATTATTCCATTAGGATCTAATGACTGGTTTTCCAGGGCATTGTTAGTCAAGGTCAAAACGCTGCTGCAAAGCAACAGTTTTCTGTATCTGGCAGATGGTTTGTAAATCGAGACTTCTTAAATGGTTGTATTAATAAATATATTTAAATGTGTCTGCCTCTAATAGGGTATAAATAGGTTATATTGTCCTATTTGTTGTTTCAAGGCCTTAGACTTTTATGCCACTAGTTTTAAAACATATTTCTTATGCATTACTAAATCTAGAAAGAAAAGATAAAAACAATGAAAAAGTGAAATCAAGTCATTTTATAGTATAAAGTAAAAGGTTTTATATCAAATTTGATATATTGTGGGACTGGAATGTCATACCTTGTTTAGTTGGCTGTCCTATTATGCCTACATGTTACCATAATTAGAGGTGACAGTGTGGAAAGTTTTAAGTCTTAAAAAACTCAAATCAAAGTACATTCTTTACAATATCAAGCAGGGAATTCTAAGTCAAGTGATTTGTGTTACCAAATACAAGCGAAAAAATCCTAAGTATATAGGGAAATCTTCCATCTAAATTTTGTACTATTACAGGGGTAATTTATTTATGTCAACAAATTATAGGCATAATAGGACTGATTATTTCAGTGTTAAAAATATATGAACAAGTTCAGAGAATCATTTTAAACATAACAGGCTCATATAGGTCCTGCCACATGATCTAACTTGGAAGTGTTAAACTAGAGATTTCATTGTGATGTTGATAGTTCTGTACCCTAAGGCTTTTTTTGCAATTTTTCTTGCCTGAGAATTTTCACCATATGTAGTTAAGTAAGTATTTAGAGGATTTTCACTTGGTGTAATTCGTTTTTAAAGTCAAAAGTCAAGATTGCCTGTCTATTCTGACATTATCAGAAGTGAAGAAATGTTTTTATTAGCCAGGGGCTAAGCTTCATAAAATTTGTTTCAAACACACTGAGTCACTATGCATTTCCTAACTACTTTTAACTTAAACTGTTGTACTGTTTGGTGACGTGTTCATTGTAAAAAAGTATCTTCTACAGATCCAAATAAAAGATTGCTATAAATCAGAACCAAAAATTAGTGGTTTGATCATCTGTTAGGATACCTTCAAATATGTGTGTCTAGATTGATTTTACATGTTGAAAAGTAAAACTCTACAATCTTTTCCACTGGAAGGCAGTTTTAAAAATAAATTTACCATATTGTTGCCATGAGTTGAAATACTGAGTTTCAAGTATTAAAAATTCGATCGGGAGTTCCCATTATGGCTCCGCAGTAACCAACCCTACTAGTATCCTTAAGGATGTGGATTCATCCTTGGTCTTGCTTGGTGGGTTAAGGATCTGGTGTTGCTGTGACCTGTGATGTGGGTTGCTGACATGGTTTGAATCCTATATTCCTATGGCTGTGCTGTAGGCTGGCAGTTACAGCTACAATTCGACCTTTAGTCTGAGAACTTCCATATGCCGCAGATGCAACCATAAAAAAGACAAAAAAAAAAAAGATATGGAAGAACTATAGATTAGAACTATCTATAGTTACCTTCTCAGGTGGCTTTGGGTGAGAGTGCTGCTAACCATGAGAACTCAAAGACCAGCAGGCTTGATATATGTCCCCAGCCCCTGTCCCTTTGGAGAAAAAATTCCACAGAGAGACTAGAGTAGCAAGGCACATCAAGTGTTTACTAAGAGAGAAGAGAGGAAACATAGGTAGGTTCCGAGAGTTGGGTGTTGTTGGAGAGAGAGAGAGAAAGAGAGTGATGAAGGAACAAGAGAGTGCTGTATGCTTTGGAGGTGGTTGAAATCACTTGTAGGGTGCAGTCCTTTTAGGCATCCTCTGGCCAATGATCTTGCTTTTTCTCTCATTGAGCCCACATTTGGCCTGACCCAGGGCCCTCCTCTATATATGCACACCTCTTTTAGTCAAGATGGATTATAGCACCGGGGTTCCTGGGAAGTTAACAGGATGTGCTGTGGTCTGATACTTCCTTCCTTCTCTGTCCCCTGAGGAACCTTTTTGTGCATGTATAGTTCAGGTAGTCTCCTTGACCTCCAGAATGAGAAATATGGGGTCTGTTTATCTTTTATCCAAACAGGATGCAACTTCTCCTTGCTCCTGCCATAATCGTTCTCCTGAAATATCTGTTCATAGAGGATAGATGCCAGTTGCTTAGTCTGGAACAATCTATTTCCTGCCTTAGAACTAGAGATTTTAAAAAATACTGAGTCTACTATATCATTTTGTGTATTTATTTTATATTGGGTTGAATATGCACTTAAACAAGGACAAGTAAAGAAAATTTCCTAAACTAGAAATTGAGAAGACAGATGTGGGCATCTCCATTGGGTAGATATAATCTGAGCAAACTCATAAATCTTGTATCATAAATATTTATATCTAGACTTATAATTTTTTTAAATAATTATTAAAAAGAATATAGCATACCTTTGCTTCCTCTAGGCTGTCTTCTGTTGCCCTTTAATATTTTTTTAATACTTTTGAATGCCTTTCATCTGATTTTCTTTCTATTGTATCTTATGTTTTAAAATACACTAATAACTGTATTTCATTTGTGATAATATATAGCTAAAGACATCCAGTGACTTAAGATTATATAATTGTGATTAGTAAACTGGGATAGTAATGTCAACATCCAAATTCCTAGCTCATAAGGTCTTCATTCAGATAATATTGAGCATTATATTAAGAATCTGAGAGAATCATACACTGAAGAAAAGACTTGGAATCACAGGCCAAGGGCTGCATGTAACAGTGACATAATTTGATAGTATTAGAAAGAAATTTTTGCACACAGAAGCTAATTTCCCTTGTAAAATGTATGGCCCTTATGTTTAATAGTAATTATCCCTTTATAGTAGGATTCTTGGTGATTATTTTGATTTGGGAAGGATTTCATCAAAAAAAAGGATTTCATCAAATTGCTTATCTTTGTTGATTATTTTTTTACTATTCTGAATTTATATTACATATAAAATATTGGAAAATTTATTTTAAAAAACCAAAGAAGACTGTAACAGATGATTGTTACATATGTTACCTACTGGGATTCCATGTGATATTTAAAATAGGGAAGTTTCTACTTAAAAAGAGATTCTAAAACATCAGCAGTGAGTCTAATGATATTTACTTTTTTCCTGAAGCTTATGGACTTGAGAAGTTAAAAAATGCCTAAATAAAAAAAACAAAACAGTGGCTTTAAAAAATTCTTCTTCCTTGAAGATTTTTTTTTTTTTTTGCCATTTTTACATTTGTTCCTAGCATCAGACCATTACTTGCAATGTGTTGCTATATTCATCTCCTTGTTTCGGTATCCAGTCATATTTATTGACATATTTTTGTTTATTTAACTTACAATTTATTTATTTATTCTTTAAAATGGTAGTTCCCATTCAGGGTCATTACCTCCAAAAGTAGTCATCCTACATTAGAACCACATTTATTTCTTTTTATCCCAGATAAATAATTCCTCTACCTATTCTCACATTTAAGACAGTAAGCAGTCTTGCCCTGCAGTTAAAATATCTTATTGTATCATAAACAAAAGAGTCAGGGGATAAAACCAAAAAACAGCTTTTACTACTGGGAATACGGAACTCACTAAGTGCCTTAGATTCTATATATAAAATGCAAGTTCTGTCGTTTCAAGATTGGAATCTAGATTCTAGCACATACGTGCTATGTGATCTTAAATGTAAATATATTCTTAAGGATGTATGGAGAAATAACTGTATGAATGCCAAACTATTGTTGTTGTAAACAATGAAATAATGGTATAAAAAGTTTTTAGCATGGTATTTGAAATATAGTAAATGCTCAGTCAATATTATTTTCATCACTAATTTTTTTCTCTGTAGATTTTTTTTTGAAAAGTACATGTGGCAAATGTTCAGCATTACATTTCCCCAATTTTCTATTTAAGAATAACATATTTCTAAGTTGCATCCAACTAGGTTTGTGATCAATTAATTGGCTGTCCTTAATGACAGATATGAAGCGTTCTTTAAAACTAGCAATAATCCCAGACTTTTTAGTTATATATTCTGAAGCTGTCTCATATCAGGTTCTAAGAGCCAATTATTAAACTTACAGGAATTACATGATGTAGTTGTTAAATACAGCAATTTTAAGAATAAAGTATATTAATTTACAATTAAATAAATTACATTTTAGAAGATAATAAATTCTCATATACAATATTCCCTAATTATGTTGCTGTATTTTTCCTGTTATTTATGCTACTGAAACTATGTGTGCCTATCGTCGTTGCATTGTCACAATACTATATAATGGTAATCAAATCTGCATTTCTTTCCAACTTCATATTTAGTGACCTCAGGATGTAGCTTGCAATTCTGTCTTGAGGAAGATATTTACACCATGGAAATAGACAGATGATGCATAACACTGCTTGATGTAATGTTTTGTTCGTTGTCTGGAGTTAATATTTTAATTAACTTAATATTTAATATTAAATTAATATTAAATTTAATATTTAATTTTAATATTTTAATTAAGAATGTTTTACTAATGCCCAAAACTCCAAATCATTTTGTGTACATAATCATTACATTGTGAATAGCCCCAATGTATTAAATATTATTCTAGTATTCAAAAATTATGAGATTGAGCGCAGTGCTTATTTTTTTTATCTGTTTATCTTTTTGCTTTTTAGGACTGCACCTGTAGCATATGGAAGTTCCTTGGCTAGCAGTTGAATTGGAACTGCAGGTGCCAGCCTACACCACAGCCACAGCAACACAGGATCAGAACCACATCTGCAACCTACACCATAGCTCACAGTGATGCCAGATCTGTATCCCACTGAATGAGTCCAGTAACTGAACCCACATTTTCACGGATACTAGTTAGGTTCGTTACTGCTAAGTCACAATGGGAGCTCATAAGCACAGTGCTTATTCATGTCATTGGTCAATTATTAAAGGTCCTAAATAATTATTTTTAAGTTTCTCATTCATCTTACACATTAACATAGAGTAACAACCAGCATTCACGTTAGGACTACAGTTGTTCATTAATTCCAAGCAGTTAGCTATGGATCTGAAGACTTGGCAAAAATTAACAAAAATGCTCTCTGTAAATCAGGTGGCTATATGGAATTACAAAAAAGGGGTACATAGATTTGTCTGTCAGTTTTGTATTAGTAAAACTTATAAAAATTCATGCAGTATATATTGGCACTTTTTTTTTTTATGGCCATACTGACCCATATAGAAGTCCCTGAACCTGGAATTGAATTTGAGCCACAGTCATGACCTACTCCATAGGTGCAGCAGTGCTGGATCCTTTAACCCACCACACCAGGCCAGGGATCAAACCTGTGCCACTGCGGGAACCTAAACTGCTAGAGTCAGATACCTAATCCACTGCACAACAGTAGGAACTCCAGTACTGGCACTTCGTTTGAGAGCTAGCTGAATATTTACTAGCACATAACTGGTTATATGCTAGTTATTAAGTTATTAGAGTAAGATTTCTACCATATGTTCCTGAAAGATTCAGTTGTAACTGGCAATAAATATTGCAAGTGATAAATCCTAGCATTTAGAATTAGATTAATTGAGGTGGGATATGAGGCAGGAAATAGTATTCTATTTCCAGCTAGGAAGTTGACATTACCTATTAAGTGGTATAAATCATTTATTAAATAGTCACCTAAGTTTTAGATATCAAATCATGTTCCTACTTGTAAAGATGTTCTAATGTATCATGTTTTAAAATACTAGACTGCTTGTAAAAGAAAGGGGAAAAGTATGTTTGCCAAAATAGGTGAAACCAAATCAAGACAGGTGAAAATCTGATAGCCACACACCTCAGAGCCCAAAAAATTGAATTCTCCATTTTAAACTAAAGGTTGTACAAGGAAATTCAGAAAATATACCCAGAATAGCCTAAAGAATATTGAGATTGGGCAAATGCAGTAGTCATGCACCTTACTAGTTCTTTCTGGTAACTTGACATGGTGCTGGACAAAATGACACAAACTTTAAAGAGCCAACTTCAGGGAAGCAGCTGTGGGACAAGGCGACAGATTAGTTCTCCATCTGGCCTAATATTTCACATCATTCTAGGATGGAGAAAAATGAAGTTTATTTAAATGAAGAAAAGAGAGATGCACTGAGTAGTCATTTTTTAAGAGATAAACTTCTAGGATGTGATTTATATTCAAAAACTATGACTCAGTAACATCTCTGGTATTAAACGATAGGATAAACAGAAATCAAATAGTCAGAGCTTCTATATTTCAGGGTGTTAAATTTTAAGAGAAACTTCAAGTCTGGTCCACCAAGGCCTATTAATGTTCAACTTTTAAGACAGATTTCAGGACTAGAATCAGAAACCCACAGTTGTTGGTTGTGTCAACAAAAATTTAATCAGTTGATCTAACAAAGAAATGAAAAGTTTTATTTGAGTCAAACTGAGGATTATAACATGAAAACAGCATCTCAGAAAGCTCTGAGAACTGTGCCACCCATCAAAATTCTAAGCTCAATTATATGTTATTTTGAGACAGAGGGCTGTACATTAAAAGGCGTGTTTTTGACAGTTAACAAAGTCCAGATCTGTAAATATGAAATGATAGGTAATCTTGGATGATTAGTGTAAAATCTAAAAGGAATGTTATCTTTTTGGAAGTTGTATTGTTGGTTCTAGGAGAATGTTGCTCTTTATGGTTGAGCAGGTATTTCTGCCAATGAGGGAGGTTTGGTTGATGCAAAGACAGTAGTAGGGAGAGAAGGACAAGAGGTGGAGAAGATTTTTTGTTTAATTTTTTGTCTTGCTGTAAAATATAGATTTTATTTCATAATTACGAAGATATGGCAAGGAAAGCCCTAAAGGAAGAAAAGTCTTCAATTTACCTTCCAAAAATGTAATCATTTAAAGCCAAAGCCAAGATGAATCTCCTCAGAGAGCAGAGTCAGCAGCTACCATGTTGTCTGAATAAGAAACAAATGTCTCTACTAACTCATTCAAGCAGGATATAGTCTGTCTAGAAAAGGTTATAAGTCTATATGTTTTCCCCTTCTTCCCTTTGTCAAATGAAAAACTTAATTTCAGGTGGCTTATTTTGAAATCTGCCTTTGAATATAAAATGTGCTCAGATTAAATTTATCATATAAGTGAGGGTTTTGGATATAAGTAGCTGTATCTGGAATACTGGATGGAATAGTGCATGTTCTGATATGGAGATGAAGGTAGAATATTCTTTAAAATGGTAGTTCCCATTGTGCCTCAGCAGAAACGAATCTGACTAGCATCCGTGAGGATGCAGGTTCGATTCCTGGCCTCACTCAGTAGGTTAAGGATCCAGCATTGCCGTGAGCTGTGTTGTAGGCTGCAGATGTGCCTCAGATCTGACATTGCTGTGACTGTGGTATAGGCCAATGGCTGCAGCTCCAATTTGACTCCTATCCTGGGAATCTCCATATGCCACAGGCGTGGCCCTAAAAAGACAAATATATATATTCTTTAAAATGCATATGGGAGTTCCTGCTGTGGCACAAAGGCTTTAAAATCCAACTGCACTGGCTCCAGTTACGGAGGTGCAGGTGTGATTCCTAGGCCAGTGCAATGGGATAAAAGTTCTGGCATTTCCACAGCTGTGGCATAGGTTGCAGCTGTGGCTTGGATTCAGTCCCTGGCTCGGAAACTTCCATATGCCATGGGTGTAGCCATAAAATAAAGTAAAATAAAATTAAATGTATGTGAAATAATTGCTTTGTGTTAGACCGGAGGATTTCTGAGAGTATATTTTTGGAGTCAGAATATATATTAATTCCAAACAGTAATTGGGATGGATTTTAATAGACATCTGCTATTTTTGTCTGCTTAGCCTGCTTTAATCTGTCAATTTTATGAGAATATGGTGACTTCCTCTTTTATATCTTTCCTCTACTTTCAGTCTTTGATGTTCAATAGGAAAGTATACATTCCCTGATTACTGACGTCAGCATTTGGTCCAGACCTTGTCAGTATTGTATTGTATCTCCCAATTACAACAATTGATTTTAAAGATGAGTATTTAAACCAAAATAGGATAATGTAATTTATCATCAGAACTTGATTCTAAATGAACAGAAAACACCAGTATCTCTAAAGTTGAATGGCTGGGAGCCACATGTTATAGGCTGAGTTGTATCCCCCCAGAATTCCTGTGTTGCAGTCCTAAACCCACAACCTCAGAATGTTGCTATATTTGGAGAAAAGGCCTTTATTTAAGTAGTTAAGGTAAGATGAGGTCATGTGGATTGACCCTAATTTTATGTATTTTGTGTTCTTATAAGAAGACTAGTACACAGACTGAGGAATGACCGTGAGAGGACACAGCAAGAAAATTAAGTTAAAATGAGGCTGTTAGGGTGGGGCCTAATTCAGTTTGCCTGATATCAACCTTATAAGAAGAGAATGTATGAGACACTGTGAGAAGGTGGCCACCTGCAAACCAAGGATATATGCCTCAGAGGAAGCCATATCTGGTGACACCTTGATCTTGGACTTATAGCCTTCAGAACTTGTTAAATTAATTTCTGTCATTTAAAACACTCACTCCCTCATGCCTCTCATGTGTTACGGCAACCCAAGCAGATAAAGACACCAATCTAGAGGAATGGTGAGGGACTGAGTGCTCAAGACTCAAAATTCTCTCCTTGTTCTCTGAGCATCCTATTGTGAGATACAGCCTCCTTCTTTCTATGAATTCAATTTACAGTTCTTAAAAGTGTGTTATGTACTCCTACTGTTTCATGTTTTAATATCTTCTATCAAAAGTTCAAATAGTATTCAAGTAGAGCCAGGAAAGACAGGCAAATTTTCAAAGTACATGATTTTATTTATTGTCTCAAAGTAAAACTCCTTACTTTATCATAGAATTAAGTAACCAGTTGATAGAGGAAAATCATGTGCATATACCTATGTGTCATACCAAGAATACCATATATATATATATATATATATATATAGACATGTGTATGTACACATAGACAATTATTAAAAGCAATATACACAGAAGTCTTTTTTTAGGAATTCAGATTCTGATGCATAGATAATATTTTCAATTTTCTGAAAAATCTGGTAAATATACATATGCAAAGTAGCAACATTTAATTTCTGTGTATAAAAGTCAGAAGATATTTTTAAAACTCTGGGAATAGAAGCAGGAAGAGATCTGAGATATTATTAGATAAGAGCACAGAATATAGGAAGGAAGAAATAATGTCGTATGAATTTGGACACCACAAGAGCAAACGTTTTCAGTAATAGGGTAAATAAAGGAGTTTATAAGAAGAGGAATCTCTGATATTCCAACTGTGATTTCTGTAAATATGAGATCTTTCCTATGCCTTCATGTCTCTGATCTTTAGTAATTGTTAAAACCACAACTGTCTTGTGTGTTCATGCACATGTGTGAATGAGTATATAAATCAGGTAAGAAACTATACATGGTCGATCTCTAGTGAGATACAACACCTGGGATAAGTTAGTAGTAATATGATAAATAAATTAATTTAGGAAAAGGAGAAACCCAGTGATAATGACAAAAATTCATAGAAATTGAGGGGCAGGAGTTCCAGTTGTGGCTCAGCAGATTATGAACCCGATGACGATCCATGCAGATATGGGTTTGATCCCTGGGCTCACAGAGTAGGTTAAGCATCCGGTGTTGCCGTCAGCTAAAGTGTAGGTCACAGACATGTCTCTGATCCTGTGTTGCTGTGGTTGTGGTGTAACCCTGCAGCAGCAGCTCTGATTCAGTCCCTGGCCTGGGAACTTCTACATGCTACATGTGTGGCCCTAAAAGGCAAGAAGAAATTGGGGGACACATTTTCTATTCTGAAAGATGTAGAAATATGTTCGAGTTAAACTTTACTAACTCTCATTTATGCATAAGTCAGGTCCTAAAACACACCAAGAATACAATGAGAACAGGATAATTCAAGGAGGGTTTATTTACAAATGGCTAGTTATGGCAAAGGAGGGGAGAAATACCACAAAAGATAACCTGTCACATCCTAGCAACCACTTCCCAGCCAACACAAAGTCTAAAAGAGAGAGAGAGGAGAAAGAGCATTTCTCAAATCAGAAGTAAAACATCCTATAGATGTTATTGTGCTTTCTTTGCATTAGTGGTGAAGAATGCAACTACTTTTAGGAAAAAAGAAAGGGAATTCATATCCTGACCCTCTTGCTTCATCCTTCAAATCTCCCCATTGGCTAGACACCATTCAGAAATCAGAGGTTGCAGAAAACATAATATCTGTAAAAGTCGGCTTTCTTGGTAAATACAGCAGGGTGGAGAAATGTGGGACACACATTTACAGCAGCAAGTGGAAGGTATCTTTCACAGCTTAAGAACAGTACCTTCTGTATGGGTCAGTTTTCCAAAATATGGGCAAGATCATCTCTCTGAAGTGCCTAGAACAATGCCTGACTTGGCATAGATGCTCAACAAATATTTGTTCCTTTCCTCTTCCGCATTTGAAAAAATTGTTTGGAATAGGATTTGTAATAGAAGCATCAAAGCCCCTTTTCTCAGAAGAAAGTTTTAATCTATTAAAGGGATTCTCAAGCTGCTGGCTGTGTGGAGATTGTTATGAACATAGGTGCCATTTGTTAACATTGTTAACTGGGATGTGAATTTCACCTATTTTGTTTTCATACTTTAATTTTTGGTGTTATTTTATATACCCTTTGTGTGGATTTCAAATTGAGGCCAAAAAAGGATTTTTTTTTCAATGTTAAGGAGCTTTGGCAAGGAAAACAGCAGTGGTTGGTTCATTCAGTGGCCTTTGTCATTAATTTCACCCTGTCGAAGGCAATAGTTGCTTTATGATTTCTGTTAAAACTCATAGCACTAAGAATTTAAACAATCAACTTTATTAATGCCAAAGTCAGAATCACCTAACAATTAATGGGAGTATAAAGCTTTAACACAAATATTTCTTATTTATTTCCCACAACAGTTTTAGAAAAAGATAGTACACGTGTACCAAAGATGCTTTGAAGAAAATTATGTGTTGCTTTTGTATATATTTTCTTTAGAAATAAATAAAAATGATTTTATAGGACTAATTTACCAGAAATGTTAACTTCCAGCATCATAAAATTGTATGGGAAGGAAGGAATAGGGTATGTTTTTTTTTTTTTTCCTATCTTCACTTATTAGATTAGATTATCAGACAGGATAAAAATAATATGACTATAACATCTCCAGACAGAGCCAATGGTATTGCAAATGTCTGCTTATCTCAAAGCAATATAGATAACTTTTATTCAAAATTGACATCAATTACTTCATAACGAAAAAGAAAACTCATATTTATACAGTGATAAACTATCAACATGCAACTTGTCTTTACTGAAAATACACTTCATCCTTTTCATCATTAAAGTTATTATTTATAATCTAATATTGTTCTAGCTGCCCTTTAAATTGCCTGGAAAAGTGTTAGGGGTCACAATATGTTTTTTATTACTAATAGTGAAGATAAGGACATTATTAAGAAAAAAGTAAACAGAAATAGTAGTAATAATCAGTGTGAACATATTTTTAGAATACAGACATAAAATATAAAGACATAAGTAGATGTGTGCTATTTGTAACAAAATGTATGGCTAAGAGGATAAGTATTTTTAATTTGTCTATCCACTTTCAATTCCTCTGCTTCCTGTGTGATGCTGCTCTAAAGGTTTGTATTCCCAGGAAAAGAAGATGTTGTGTAGAGTTTAGATAGATATCTGTATGACTTTGTATTTCATTTGAAAAGAAAGTGTACTGTGATCAAAAAAAGTATATGCCTGAGGTAATCTGATTGCATCAAATTGAGCACCTCAGAGTCCCAATGATATTCAGTCAGCTACCTGTCTTGATTCTGGAAAAACTTGTAGAGGAAGGTGATCTTAGAAGCAAGATGGGGAGTGAATAATCACACCCCAATAAATATCTGGAGGATGAAATTAATAAAATATCACATTATTTTTACCAGGCATGTATTTGTTTTTTAAAGCAGCACTTATATCTCACACACATATAATGTATACTTCTGCCTTAGATATTTTTTGAAAAATCAAAAAAGTGTTAAATGTTTTGTAAACCAGCAGCACGTTCACAACACTGTGAACCAGAACATGGTATGATGTTCGACCAACCACAGAGAGGTGATATGTTAAACTTCATAGTAACACACAGCCCAGTGCAATTACAAACAAATATGGGGGGAATCAGAAGAGAGTAGTGAGGTGAATGTGGAGACAAACTGCAAGTTCAGGAAAGTGGTCTCAGTACTTATTCTTGTAATTCTGTGTTTCTAACCATTTTAGCAGAGGTAGAATGAAGCACAGAAGAAACAGAAGGCACAGAAGGCATGAGGGAGCAAGAAAACAGAATTCCTGTCATTGTCTGACATGAATTTCTGCATGATTTGTGAAATAAAAATATAGAAAACCTGCTTCCATGAGCAGGATATTTGGTGAAATATAACTAGCTTGCACGTAAATATAAAAAGCTAACCTTATCAGTAAAATTATGTTTAAACTGATTTCCGTTTAGAGAATTTTTTAGATGCTTTGAGGTATCAAAATGTATCTGTACATAATTATATAAGTTACAGAGACACATTTTCCTTGAACAAACATAAGAGATTTGACGCTTTCTTTTGCAGTCCAGTCTTTCCTTTTAGAATGGAACTCTTCATCAACTAGAAAAATATTTCTGCAGTTTTTTTTATTTGAAAATAAGTCATGTGGGAGTTCCTGTTTGGTTCATCAGGTTAAGTATCCAGCATTGTCACTGTAGTGGCTCAGGTACAGGAACTTCTGTACCTGATCCCTGGCCCAGGAACTTCTATTTGCCAAGGGTGCAGCCAAAACAAAAGAAAACAAAACAAAACTAAAAATGAGTCATGTGGTTCTATACTTTTAGTCCGTGATTTGAAAGATTACTTTAGGGGGGAAATGTCTTATTTTTTTTATCCAACACAGTATTGTAGTTCCAATCTGGTATCCTTATAGACAGACAGACATTTCATTCAAATATCTTACAGTTTGCAAGTAACAATCCTGAAATATCTATAATAGGATTTTTAAATATCTCACTTGTTTTTTCCCAATTCATTATTTATTTTTAAAGTCCCCGTTTAACATCTAAAACTCATTGCTTAGTGAATTCTTTCATATAGTCTCTAAATACATAATTCATGGCCAAGCTTCTTTTGGACAGGTAATATCTCCTTTTTGATTGATTAAAAGGAAGGAATGCAGAGTATTAAGTAAAACATTAATTGAAATATAAATATTTTAGATTATTAGATAACCATCATAAAAAGTATTCATATATGAAATTGAAACAATTTTAGTGCACATATTTTACGGATCACAGCACGTGTAATGCATTTTTGACTCTGTGAAGAATAAAAATATTATCTTCCCAGAAAATCAGATATGTCATTGGGAATTTCATATAATGTACTACCTAAGAAGAGGTAAAATCACCTGACATGGTTAAACATTGGCAAAGACGGAAATAACAGCTTGTGCTTATGCGAATTGGCCAGAGTTTGTTGATCTAGATGAATGTGGACAGATGGTTTTCAGTAAGCAGTATTATCATTGGTTTCCATTTAAACAGAAATGAAGGACTTTATATTTATGATGGCATACAAGAAATGAGGAAAATGAAGCTGTTTGATTTTCTTCTTTCACTTTTTTTTTTCTAACATAGAGAAACTACTAGTAGAGTGACTATTGGGTACTTAACACGACACGTCATGCTGTGAAAGCTGTCCGTTCTGACCAAGTTTTATCTTGCCCACAGTCATTACGCACTACAAATTTTCTATTTATCTTTGCAGTGAAATGTGGTTGAGCTTAGTTTTTAAAAGTCAGACAGAGGAGGGAGCTATATTATTTGACATCTGTGAGTGAAATCAGGAAACTGGTATATGCTAATGTCGTACATAGAGTTGTCTAGGTGGCCATGAAATCAAGAACACATTTCAAGGACATAAGAAGTACTTGGTTGTAAGAGGTTAGTAAGACAGTCAAAACTCATTTCCGAAGACCACAGAAAGAGGAGGAAATATAAAGAGCTGTAGTAGAAATCCAGGAGATAAGACCTAAAAGAAGAGGGAGTCTCAAGTGAAACAGGAAGATATACACAGTAAGTGTTCTGGAAAAGGCTATTTTACCTTAAACTGGCTCTGAAGTATTTATTTGCATGAAAACACCAGATATGAGCAGTGGTAATTATAATATAACAATTGTATACTTATCATAAAAATACAATTAGCATTCTTCAGATATTTTTTTAAACAGATTCCAACTTAAAGTAGAAGTAGCTAGATTTCAGCTGAGTCTGGAAGAGATAATTGCTGTTCACAAAATTTCAGAAAAACAATAATTCTAGCTTGTACTTTCCAATAACCAACTAGAAGTATTTTTTCTGTATTTCAGTGTGGTCAGGTCCAAGGAAAGATGGTACGGAAAACAAAAAAAAATTAGTTTCAATTTTAAATCCATTGAATTATATAGGTATACCCTCAAAGACAATAAGCATGTAAACCAAGCTCCTAGCTGTTGCTTAGACAGTAAGATAGTGTGTGGGTGATAGTGATTTTCCTGAAGTGTAATCACAATAAAATCAACTGATCCTTAACCCAGTGAAATGTATGATCATCAGGATGTGATTACATGACTTTAATCAGGATGTAAACTACACTGCAGAGTGTGACTAAAATTGCATTAAATTATAATTAAGGAGATTCAAGGGTCCTTAAATTTCCAAAATATAAATAAAAACTACTCAATATTGAAGCTCTTATTTTCAACAAAAACTGTTTTACAGTGTATTAAAGTTACTAATTTAAGCTTGTTCCAATTTGATATTTTTCTGAAACCAAGAACCAGTACTACATAACATCTCTGCATATAATATGATCATTCTAAATATGCCATATTTAAAATCACTTAAATATTAGTCTTGTTACCAATGAACTAGTGAAATTAGAAATGTGAGCCATATCCTCATGTTTCAAATAACTGTTTTTAGAGTAATGAACTTTACTGTTGCTCTACCATCCATTTCCCCAAACTCATTTTCCTTATGAAATCCAAAGGAATTACATAGATCACTATCTATTCCATGAGAGTAAACTGAAGGGGGAGATTTATCCTTGTTCCTTTACAAAATTAGGAGACAATGTTTTAAACAATTGCTCCAAATTGTATTCATATTTGAATGTCTCTCTATACCTTGGACATAAATTTTAGAATTTTTTTCTGACTTCTACAAACTAATACTTTAGTTTCATTTATACCATTGACAAAATAAAAAGTTATAGATTACAGGAAACTTGGGGAGGAGTAAAACATAGCCATTACCTTTTATCCTTTCTCAAAAAGATAGTAATAACAAGGAGAATAAGAAAAATGCATGTGTAACGTTAACAAGGTATGTTCAAATCCTGGTTCTACTGCTGACATTAATTTTGGAATCTTTTTAGGACAGAAGAAAATATTATGACATTTTTGTAATATGTCCACAAATATTTTGAAAATTTCACATTAAAGAGGTAGGCATCAAGTTTTTACCCTTGAAGAGACTTGAAGTCATACCTGCTTATATTTGCTTCAGTCAATAGAGTATGGCCAAAGTAATTATATGTGACTTTTGAGGCTAGATCATAAAAGGCCCTATATCTACTTACTGGAACACTCACTCTTAGAGCCTTGAGTGCATTGGTGAAAGTCCAGATACCTTTATACTTCCACTGGGAAGAAGCCCAAGCTACAAGGAGAGGTCATATTCAGACACTCTCGGATTATGATTTTGATCCCAGCCTTTGAGTCATCTGAACCCAGATGCAAAATATGCAAATGTTCTTGCCTCTAGATGCTTCTGTTTCCCAACATTCCACTCATCCCTAGCTACCCAGGACTTTGCAGAGGCCCTAGATATTGCAGACCACAGAAAAGTCACTGCTTTGTTTAAGTCCTTAATCTATAAAATTTGTAAGGCTAATAAAATGGTTGTTGTTTTGTGACACTAAGTGCACTTTATTATGCAGCAATAGATAGCAGATGAAATAATACAGAATATTATTATAATAGCAGAAATAATAGCAGATGAAAATGTTCTCTTTCTCCTTAATTTGGCAGACTTGTCATGAAGGGGAAAGAAGAGAAAATGTGGCATTATGTGCAGCATTATGCAAACCTGAGTGTCGTTTAATAGCTATGCTCTTTGATAATCAGGATGAAAATCACAGATAATATTCTCATATCATAGGCTTTTGTGGAAGATTAAATGAAACAACATAATTAAAGTATCTGACACAATCATGCCTTAAAAAACCTGTGAAGTTTTTCTTTTATTCCCCCTTATTAAAGACATTTCACTCTGTCTTATTAAAGAAGTAGCATTATTGCCATGAGAGAAGGTCAAATTATATAAATCAAAAAGAAATAATTTCTGTTTTTGGGAAAATTTCATTTGGCAGGAGATAGTTGTAATGCATTATATATACGTAATAAGATTTTCCATTCAGTTTAACAAATACATGACTATATGATAAGAGGAATATATAGTTTGAGATAAAACAATGAATGAAAGTGCTACTTTTCCAGTCTGCATGGAATTTAGAATCTAGCAGGTTAATAGAAATTATAAACAATTTTAGCGTTATGAGTATTAAGAGAAGTCCACATTACTAAGGAAATGTGTTAAAGCCAAATGCACCCTAGTTTGAGATCACAGAAGACCTCCTTGAAAAATTAATAAGTAAGCTGATGTAAAAGATGCATAGATGAATAGCTAATAAATATTGGAAGAATGATTCAAGAAGAAAATAATTACCTGGTTAAAAGCCTTGAGGAGAGAGAATGCAGAATATCTTAGGGAAAGCAAATAGGACTGGTGTATCTGGGTCATGCAGACCAATAAGAGCATGTGACTGGAGAGGGAGGTGAGGGTCATATGATACAGGGAATTTAATGTAATTTTAAGGATTTGGAAATTTCTCTTAGGGACAGTGGAAAACTCTTAGAAAGGTCGTAAGCAAGCAAATGACTTCAGATTTTTTTTTTTATAATGTTAGCTAAAGGACTCATGATCTGTCTTACTCTCCAGAGCTGAACTCTCAGAGATTATCACACTTTTTTTTTCTTTTTTTTAATTTTGATGCTCATTAAGCTCCTCATTCAAAATGTCTGGGCACCTACCTTCTACAGTTCTGTGACAAACATAGGATATTGGTTTCAGGACTCATTCTCCCATGTGCCATTTAAGAACTTAAAAAGTATAAAGCTATCTTATCACACAAGATTCAAGTGGTCACATTATTTAAATGTATCACCATGTTGTTTCATGATTTAAAAAAAAAAAAGCAGACTAAAAATTAAACCTACACTCTAAAACTGTTTCAAGTTTAGCAGGAAATCCCATAGAAATATTATTTTCAAAGAAATTCTGGTCACTTTTTAAAAAATACTGAATAGTACATGACAACTACTTTAAAGAATAAAATATCTGATTAAAATTATATATTGATTGAACCTCTTATAGTGCTTTTAGTTATATCAAAGTCTAAAATTCTCTTAGTCTTACTTGCTGTCTAGTGGATGTCTGTGTGTTGGTCCTTGGCACTGTCATAGACTCGATTCACATAAATCTTAGCTCTTTGCTACATAGCAGTTACTTCTAGGACATTCAATGCAATAAATACCCATCCTATATCAAGAGTCCAGATAGTCTACCTACCTCCTTCAGGCCCCATCACTAGAACGTACTTATACTGGATCACTTCCCATGAATACAGTGTTTCTTTCTGAAAATAAAACAACATCACAAAACATCTATTTACTCCTCATTCTCCTGCCTCTATTTCCTTTCTTGTTTATTCAGTTTGAGAGTCTCAGTTCATAAGGGTTTGATAAATCAACACTTGAAAGTCCAGTATGGCACTGTTTCCCCTGGTGCATGGAGTCTGTTCTTTTCTTTTATCATCTATTTTAACTTATTCTGACATTATCTATTCTTTTCAGTTTACTTAGAACCAAAATACATCAGCATTAGTGCAGAATCTGTAGTTAAGCATACATATGTTGGGTATGTGAGTTAATTATATTCAACATGTTTAAATATTGACACACAGCATAGCATCCAAAGACAAATCTTATAGGATAATTAAAATACTTACCTTTGATATATGAGAACTTGTTTTGAAAAATAAAGCCTATACTCATATACAAAATTCATATTTACCAGAAAATTTCCAATTTACCCTCTCAAAGGAATATTTCCTAGTTCTATCATGAGAGTTGGGTATCAGGAACAATTTAATTATCTCACACTTTTAATCACAGAGTTATATCCCTTGCTTAGACAATAGAAATTAAGGGTTTAATTCTTGATATAAATACAAGAAAAAAGGAATTTGGCAATATGATGCTTTACATATAACTGAGAAATACGTTTTTTATAAAGTTGTTTTTAAAGTTTGACTTTATAGCCAGTTAGTTTTGGCTGTGTTATGGGGCAGTTCATATTTAATAACGAGTAAAAAATTGTTTTCCATATGCTAAGGTTTTAGGAGAGACTAATGAGCACTTTAGAATTTTGCTTAAAAGAAAAATATATATTCCAAATAATTTTGCATTTTATTAAGAATTATTATTTTTAATGCACAACCTACATGTTAAAGCAAAATCTATTCTATACATATATAAATAATAGAATTAATAATATAAAAATATGAATAGCTGGTCAAAGGAGTTTGCAATGGCTAGTTGTCTGTTTATAAATTACATGATCTCTCATGTAGATAATACTAATGAATTCACTAAAAAACTATTAGAACTTAAAAAATGAGTTCATCAAGGTTATAAAATATGAGATCAATATATACAAATCAGTTGTGTTTCTATATACCTTCAGGGAACAATCTGAAAATGAAATTAAGGAAACAGTTCCATGTGTAATAGCATCAAAAGAATAAAATGCCTACGAATAAATTTAGCAAAGGGAGTATACTACTTGTACTCTGAAAACTAAAAATATTGTTAAGAAAAATTGTGTGATCTAAATAAATGGAAAGATATCCCACAATCATGGATTGGAGTATTTAGTGTGATTAATGTGGCAATAGTCCCCAAGTGATCTACTTATTCAGCTTAATCCTTATCAGAATCCCAGATGATGTTTTTATAGAAACTGACAAGCTTACTCTAAAATTCATGTGGAAACTCAAGAGACCCAGCAGAGCCAAAATGATATTGAAAAGAAGAATGAATTTGAAAGACTCACACTTCCCAATTTCAAAATTTCAGTACTTACTACTAAGGAACAATAAGCTAGATAGGGTAGTACTGGCATTAGTATAGACATACAGGCCAATGAATAGAATTAAAAACTCAGGGATGTATGACTAAATCTCATGTAAACTGATTTTTCACAAAGGTGCCAAGATAAGTCAGTGAGAAAAGAGAAGTATTTCCTCAACAAATGGTAAAGGGACAATTGCTGCCACATGCAATAGAATGAAGTTGGCCCCTATCCTACACCATATGCAAAAACTAACTCAAAATGAATCAAAGCCTCTTGGTGGAAAATGTATAAATTTTTATGAGCTTGGATTTTCTAAGTTCAAACCATGCAAGAGCTATGGGGATACTCACCCAGGATTCATCTCTTAACAACAGTAAAACTTTGTCCTCTCAGCCATTTTTCAGACTTGCTTGGGAGCCTTCCCCTTTTTCCCCAGAAAGCCTCATCATGTGAGTAGTATATCTTTTTCATATGCTCTTAGTGTGTGATCATCAGTCTTGACATCCACATCAAATTTGGGGTGGCGAATCCATCCAATTTCTTCAGTGACCATAACAGTAAGTTTTGGCCAGGAAGTAGGTTAAATAGAAAATAAATAATTTTCTGAACTAAATGAGGAAGAGAAAAAAAAAAAGTGGGTTTTGAGATGGCCTTGAACACAGCAACTTGATCCAGAAAATAACCTTTATAAAGTAAGCACACAAGCATCTGCAGAAATCCTGGACTGGGCATTTGCTCTTTCAAGAAGAATAAACAGAATTTTATTTAAATATCAAATGGGATAAATTCAAGTGAAATGGCCTTATCTCAGTTAATAAGGGATAGCAATTTATAAATCCAGAGTGTACCACCATCCTGAATATGAATATTTTTATTTCATATGTGTAATCTTTAAAGTCATTTTTGAAAATCTCATCAAAGATTACCATAAAATCCCTGAAGTTTTAAAATGTCCCCTTTAAACTAGATTAAAATGCGAATGAAGCATTAAAGATATAACTACATATTTCAAACTCCATGTAGATATTTTCAAAACACTCTAAAATATGCAGGTTATGTTTCGAATTAATAATTTTTGGTCTCATTCATTTAAAATGAGATAGAATCATAAGTTAGTTAAGAAAGAAATAAATGAAAAGGAATTAAATTAGGATAAAAGCCTGGAGGGAGGATGGGAGAAATCGATGGAGGAAAGGAAGTGGGAGAAAGAAGTAGAAGGAACAAAATCATGAAAGCAATTAATTAAACTAATGTGAAAATACATCTGCTCTTTCTTTCAGAGAGCAAGCCCTTTAAAATGACTAATTAGCATGGAGTGCCATGGGCTGTTGCCTAACTATTGATTTAATGAATGCAATTGATTGCATATTTTCAAAAGTTAGAATTGCTGGGATTGTAGGAAGTTTAAAAGGCATGAGTTCATTTTCTCGTCCTTGGGTAGAAATATTCCAGTTACTCAGAAACCATAGAATTTACCTCATTTTTTAAATGTCTAGAGAAGGAAATCATGCAGTTCCCTACAAAAACATATCTTAGGCTCAGAAAGAACACTGTCTCAGAAGCATAACACTTATTTACCCACCCAAATAGCTCATTAAGTAATATTTAAAAGACGGGTGTCCTCTGGTTTTAAAGTATCTGTATGCTTACAAATGGATCTGAAAATGGAGAAGTAAGAAGACTGGGCTTCGTGGTAAAGACTCTTCTTTAAAGTGTAAATTTTAAGAAAAAATTGACGTAAATGAAGTAATATAATGATAAATTACCCTTTAAAAGGAAATATGGATTTCAAAGGGAGTAAATAGATTATTTCCCCGACTGAGTCCAAGCTAAAAAGTCACTGTTTAAGGGGATAATGAAAAGTAGCAGGTAGAGTAAGAAAAAAACCCCACATTTCTATAAATTCTTAATTCTTACAATAAAAAACCTAAGTATGTATTAAAATCCTTTGGATGATTTCCCTATGTAAATGTACACATATAAAGTTTACAGATGACCAGACAATGGCTTTAATTAGTTATAATTTAGATAACTGGTACAGTAAATCTAGATTTACTTTTCTTTTGACATGTAGCCATAGTCACTTTCCAGTTCGAGAAAAAATAAAGAATATGGACTCATGCTAGGCATAGGGAAACACTAACAATACTTTCTCTTTTGTACCAAATTTGAAATGCTAATTCCACTGAGAGAAGGCTTTATTCATGACAAATTAGAATTCTGTTTCACTTTTAAAAAACAGGTCTTTAAAATATGTTTTCACTTTACTTTTCAAGTTGTCAGCCTTACCATTTTTATGAATAAAGACCTTAATTAAATGACAGCCTGAATTTTGGCCTCCCTTACATAACATTTTAAGAAAATCAGTACTGCAATAAATTTTTCATGTGACAAATACTTTGATTCAACTGAAATGGTTGTTTTGTCCATTCCTTTAAATCTTTTAGTTCAAGCTATAGCTTTAAAATTTAATGCTCTTATATGGATATTTATTGACTAAATAATATAGTTCTTTTAAAAAGATTTCTTCTTTTGACTAAATAATTTAAAAAGTGAATATCTAGGCACCAAATTCTCTGAACTATATAGAACTGAAAGAGAACTACATAGCTGTAGTGCTGTAGAACTGTAATACCTGTATAATTACAATATACATATATATAGTACATGGAATTATAATTACCGGTGTAATTATAATTATGCCAGTCTCTTCTTGCAAATTTTTATTTCAACAAAAATAAGCTATTGCAAATAAATTTATTTGCAGTTGACTTAAAACTTTTTATAATCAGATGAATTATCATTCATATTTATCATTATTTGATTTATAAATTTACTTTAAAAATTTTAATAAATACTGTGTAGGGAGTATATGTTTACCTGGTTGAAAATAATTCAGATTTCATTGTGACAAACCTATTTTTCCAGCAGCGTTTAAGATGTAAGAAATCCTGTATCTCATCACTTTCCTGAATAAAATGTAGCCCCCTGCATTCTTCTGGATAGTCACCTCCAGTGTTTACTGAAGCATCCATCTGCTTTATATAAGCCTTTAACCAAGACCATAAGAACCTGAACTTTCCTGTGATTTTACTGTTGTCCAGTTTGATTGCTTTTGTAGTATTTTAAATAGTAGATAATCACTTTGACCAATTCTATATATTTATTTACTGTCTTATTTCAGAGATAAGATTATATTTTCAAAAAAGTTTTTAGTTTTGTCAAATTACCCATTTTACCTAAGCCATGATTTATTCTAAGGTTGTAAAACCTTCACTGCTTTATTCCACTCCTTTCAAAACCTCCCCAGATTTGTCCCTAATCTTAATCAAATATATTTGTTGATCATTAATAATCATGATGTAGTATGCCAAGGAAAAAGAAAATATCTAAAGATAGTTATTTGTAGAAAAAAAAGATCACTCAAATATTAATACATAAAAATCAGCATCCAAACATTAGACTTCTAAAAAATATTCTGAAAACCAAAGAAGCTAGATGTTATATTAACAAGCTCAAATACCTAAAATAATGTGAAATTCATGTTGGATTATTTTTGAAATCCGTGCTACTATTGTGCTAGATTTTATTTTCCCATTCTTTGTAGTCATACATAAAAAGAAAAAAAATACTTTACATATTTTTTAACTTTAAGACAAACAACAGTGCAATCAAAATGATAAATTACTGCTTACATTTGGCCAGCCTCATTATCAGAGAAGACAGTCATGAGGGTTACGGCTAATGGCAAAGCACGTTGACCTTCTAAAGAAGCAGGGACACTAATCTCTGTGCAGTTGTAAAGACTAGTGGTGACCCAGCATTGCTGGATATTCACAATTTTTCAGGAGACGGCAATTCTTAAAATATTTCTTAAGACAAACTGTTTACGTTTACTTAATTCAAACAGAGGGACAATTACATAAATTATTTACTGAGGGGAAGAAGGTCTATATGTGTGTTCAAGTTATAGGTAATTTATTTACGACCCTTAGATCTTCAAAAGCAATGCCTATTTGGGGTTGTCTCTGAATTTGTAGCTTGAAAATTAAAGTAAATTAATTTTAACAATTACATTTTTATCTTTCATATCAATATGAAGAAGTATCTACTTAAGCCTTTTTCCTTGCATGTATTCTATTCTGGGTTGATGGAACCTTGGAATTTAGATTCATGGGAAACTATTAGAGGGGGATGACTAAGATGAAATTCTAAAAATGGAAGGAGACTTTTTGACACCTATAAATTGTAGATACCTACAAAGTTGAACTGAAGTCTATAGATAACTGACTACGAGTTGCAAAAAAAAGGAATGGGGATGTCTAACAGAAAGTTGAGATAACTATATAAAATTACTTTTTTAATTGGAAGTGTTTTGTCTTTTCCCTCTAAGTAATAAGTTTAATTTTATATCTACCATTTTACAATTTCCTTTTTATTATTCCATATTCATTATTCTTTCCTTTCTTGGCCCCCCCTTTTTTTTTTAAAAAAAATTGACATTTAGTTGCTAACAATATTATATCTTACAGGTTTATAATATAGTGATTCACAGTTTTAAATGTTGTACTCCACTTATAGTTATTGTAAAATATTGCTATATTCCCTGCATGGTACAGTATACACTTAAAGCTTATTTTAATAGTTTGTATCTCTTAATCCTCTACCCCTATATTATCCCTGCATTCCTTTCCCCAGTGGTAACAACTAGTTTGTTCTCTATATCTGTGAGTCTTTTCTTTATTGTTGTACTCAAGTTTGTTGGGTTTTTTTATATTCCACATATAAGTGATATCATACAGTATTTGTCTCTCTGACTTACTTCACTTAATGTGATAATCTCTAGGTTCATCTATGTTGCTGCAAGTGACATTTTTATGGATGAATATTATTCCATTTTATATATACTTACCACATCTTCTTTATCCCATCATCTGTTGATGGATTAAGTTGAATCCATATCTTGGCAATTTTACACAAAGCTGCTATGAACACTGGGGTGCATATATCTTTTTGAATTAGTTTTTTTTTTGGGGGGGGATGTGTCCAGGAGTGAAAATCATTGGGGCATATGATAGTTCTATTTTTAATTTTTGAGAAAACTCCGTACTATTTTCCACAGTGGCTGTACCAGTTGATTGATTGAAATTTTATTGAAGTATAGTTAATTTATAACTCTACAACAAAGTGACCCAGCCATACATAAACTCACATTCATTCTTAATCAGATTCTTTTCCCACACAGATTATCACAGAATATTGGGTAGAGTTCCCTGGGCTATATAGCAGGTCCCCACTGTCCAATCATTCCGTATATCTCAGTGTGCATATGCCAATCCCAACCACCCCCCATCCATCCATCCCATTCCCGCCACCTGTCCCCTTTGATAACCATAAAATTTGAAAGCTCTGTGCATCTGTTTCTGTTCTGCAATTAAATTCATTTTTATCCCTGTTTTTTAGATTCCACATATAGGGAATATCATGTATTTGTCTTAAGCAGTTTACATTCCCACCAACAATTCATTTGGGTTCCCTGAGGTTCCCTTTTCTCTACACCCTTATCAACATCTGTTATTTATGTTCTTTTTCATGATAGACCTTCTGATAGGTGTGGGTGATAACTCCTTACAGTTTTGATTTGCATTTCTTTGATGATTCATGATATTGAGCATCTTTCATTTGCTTGTTGGCCACATGCATTTCCTCTTTCTAAAAGTGTCTATTTAGTTCTTCTGCCTTGGCCTCTTTTTGATTAATGAATTATTTTTACTGCCCAATTTTCCCTCCATTATTAATTATGAATTATTTATTTTTCACTTAGCAATTATCCTATATGTTGCCATATGCTCCCTTTACAAACTGAAGTTGAAACATTATTACTTTTATCACTCTTCTATTAATGCTAGAATATCCGAACATTTAAATTCCATTTGCCCCCTCTCTTCTTTTGTTTTTCATTTCTATGCATGTTTTATCTACAGATTTAGGTGTTCCTGACATTATGATTGTTCAGTTAAAAATTTTTTGCACTAACAAATTTTGAATAATTATGCCATGTTTTGAATGGTATTTTAATGTTATTTTTATCTAAAAACACTATAAAAAGTAAATTTCATCATGCCAGTTTCAGGTAAAAAATTACCAATTCTCTTATCACAGAAGTTTCTAGACAAAGTATATAGTTTTGAAAAAAATATTTAAAATATATCCTGAGTTTGCATAAACCAAAATTGAAATAAAGTTAAATATTTTTCTATTATTCTTTATTCTGCTTTACTTAATGAGTTTTTTCATGTTTCAAAGAACTCACATGATACTCTTTGTTTTGCCCTAGATGTGTTTTTTTCTATGCTATACGTAAGACATTTAAGGTACAATTTTAGAGCAAAACATCTTGAGCTCCCTGAATGACAGTGGATCACAGTATGAGTAAGATGAATATTTGAGAATTTAATGCAAATCATGTGTGGTTTGACTGATTGAAGAAGCACATAAAATGTATAACGGACACAATGGGTTAAGCATTATCTGGTGATGCTGAAAGCAAAGAAAATTAATCATTATATACTTCTGTTTCTGATTTTGCACACTCAAATTAATCCTGGTTCTCAGACTCTCAACAATTTTCAAGAGAATAACTCAGTCAATGCCAATGTATTAGTGTCAGAATTTTCCCCCAAATCATACCAATAGGACATATAAGAAATTCGTTCATGCTATTATGGAGGCTGGCAACCCAAAATCTATAGAGTTGAAAGCCCAGTTGCTGTGTAAAGACCATTCGGCTGCCGTAGAACTGGAAAGAGCCAGTGATCCAGTTTGAAGGAAGTCAGGCAAGAGAGATTCTCTCTTCCTTGGAGGAGAATCAATCTTTTTTTCTGTTCTCACATTAAGAGAGTGGATGAGATCCACACACATTATGGGGGCCTCCCTGCTTTACTCAGTCTACCAATTTAAATATCACTTATCCGAAAACACTTGAACAGGAACATCCAGATATTTAGATTCATATCTAAATCCCAGACTTCAAATTTGGGAAGTTTTCATCCCATCTTTTTTTCGACATATTCTCGCAGCCCCTATCTCTCTCTCTTCTACTTCTGGAGTTTTGACAAAATGTGTGTTGATCTGCTTAATGGGGTCCCATACGTTCCTTAGGCTCTGTTGACATTTCTTCAATCTTCTTTTTGTTCCTTAGACTTGCTAATACCATTTGTTCTATCTTTAAATGCACTGTTTGTCTGTGTGTGTGTGTGTGTTTTTTTTTTTTTTTTTCATTTGTTTGTTTTGGTCTGCTCAAATCTGAATACCTCTAGTGAATTTTTATTTTCTGTTATACTTTTCAGCTCCAGAATTTCTTTTTGGTTTCTTTTCAGGTTTTCTATCTCTTGGTTGAAATTTCATTTTATTTATATATTGTTTTCTTGACTTTCTCCACATTTTTTCTTTAATTTAAGATAGTTATTTTAAACTCTTTGCTTATTAAATCCACCATCAGGTTTTTGTCAGAAATAGTTTCTTTTGACCGATTTATTTTTGCTTTGAAAAGCCATACTTTCCCGTTTCTTTGTATACCTTGTGATGTTTTGTTTGAAAACTGGACATCAAGTAAGGTCTAGTTTTGAATCAAATTATGTGGCAACTTTGGCGGTCAAAATCTCTCCTTCCTCAGGGCTTTCTGGATTCTGTAGTTGTTTTTAATTTTTCTTTTTTTTTTGTTCCTGTGTACTGTTTCTATACTAATGATCAGTGTAAGTGTAATCTTAAGGTCTTCTCAGGTCTTTTTTGAGCCTGCACCTTCCTCTGGACATGAATAGTGTGTATCTTAACTTCTGCCTAATATGCAGTTGCTTTTGAATGTCTTAGTCTTCAATATTGTTCTCCCCAAAGGGAAAATAATAAAAATGAAAGAGGGGACAAAAGATGCCAGCCCTTTAAATTCAGTGAAAGCCATTTCAGCTACAGAAGGAGGGGATTTAGACTTGGGTGGAGACGTGAAAACAATGGCTAGCTACTTCTGTGTCTGCACCTCTGTGATCAGAAGTAACACTCAGTGATCCGAGCACATTATCTCCAGTATTTGGGGGACAGAGTCCTTTTGGCCCACTCAGGAACATGAGCACAGATATCTTCCCAATGACCAAGGGGTAAGGGATGAGTATGTACTACTGTGCTGAGACCTGAAATTTATGAAAATTAACCAAAATATATTATCCATGCCACAATCTAGAAGTTGTTAACTTTAGTAGGCTCCAGAGTTTGAGAATAGTTATCAAACAGATTGTGGCAGTGCAGCTTTTGTCTGGTTGGGGAGAAAGATTTCTGGTGCTTGCTACTCTGCCACCTTCCCATGATTTTCTCATTAAGAGAATTATATTTTATTGCTTTATTCAGTAAATATACATTTGATTTACCTTTGTAGTTTTATGTCTGACATTTTTGATTCCTTTCTGGCAATAGATTCTCAGTTTGTGTGAAAATTTTATTACTTTGTCATCATTTTTAGGGGATTTTCATTAAGTGTGGAATTACAGTTTGATAATTATTTTCTTTCAGTACTTTGAGTATATCATTCCATTATCCATGTCTTCCATTATTTCTATTGAGAAAAAATGATTGCCTTATTGCTCCTTTTAGGTTGTTGCTTCCTTCCTTCCTATCTTCTTCTTCCTCTTCCTCCTCCTCTTTTTTTCTTTTTCTTTTCCTTTCTTCTTTCTCTTCCTCCTCTTCTTCTCCTCTTCCTCCTTCTCTCAGTTGCAATTTATGTAACATCTCAAATCTGAGTTATTGCCTTTTGACATTTTAAAAAAATTCTTTAAGGTATTTCCAAATAATGTTCAGGGCTAGTCACTCTCTTCTTTTCCTTCTGAGACTCCAGTTGTATGTGTTTGAATTTTTCCTTGTGTCCCGTAAGTTTTAAGACATTTTCGTGTATTTTTAATTCACCCTCTGTGTTTTAGTTTGTGTGACTGACATTGATATATCTTCTGGCTGATACCTATTTCTGATGTCAGTGCTATCTAATGTGAAAATTAGTAAAGGGAAAGCTCATTATAACAGTCAGGAGGCCAAAAGAGGGAGCTCTCTGCAATGCAACTCAATGTCCGTTACAGGAAGAATTTCCAATTACAGACCCTAACAGAAGAATTATCAACAGGAAAGAATCATCATTTAGGAGCCCCAAAAGGAAAAGATGTACATTGCATCCTATAAGAAACCAAAACCCCAAACACTCAGAAAATGAGAAACCATTATCACCCTGAGCTCTCTCTTTTCTCCAGTGGACGTTCATTTAAAGCAACCTCTCTTGATTTCTTACTTTTTCACAGTAAAATAATGTTACTCTCCTATTTTTGTTGGACTTGTCTATAGCTTTTGCTGTAGTTTGTCTCATATTGTAATTCCTCTGCTATTCTGAATAATCCGTTTTTGCGTGTAAAGCAATTCACTGTATTTATTTATTTATTTATTTATTTTATTTTTGCCATACCCATGGCATATGAAAGTTCCCAGGTCCGGGATCGAACCTTCACTGCCCCAGAGACAATGCCTTATCCTTAACCCCCCATTCCACAGCAAGAACTCCTCTCATGATTTTATTCTTTTTTTTTTAAGACCACATCTGAGACATACAGAAGTTCTCAGACTAGGGGCTCAGCTCGTAGCTGCAGCTTCAAGTCTGTGTCGCAGCCACAGCAATGCCAGAGCTGAGCCACATCTGTGATCTACTCCACAGCTTGTGGCAATGCGAGATCATTAACCTACTGAGTGAGGCCAGGGATTGAACTGATGCCCTCACAGACGCTATGTTAGATTCTTATCCCACTGAATTACAACAAGAACTCTTCACTGTATTATTTTTAAGGAAAATACTAATTTCCTGTAAAAGTTGTCATTAAATGTTTGACTTTTCAATTTTAGTATGTATATTTAATTTTTGTTATACAATTCAATTCTATTTGAAAAACATTCTTTTTTTCAGTTGTTTTATCCATATTTTGGTCTATTTTCTTAAATAAAATAGTCATAGATCTTTTAAAGACTTTGTTAACAGTCTCTAATATCGGGATAATCTTTGAAAATATTTTTCTCTAGGGCCTGATTTGCTCGTAGTTTTTAGTCATGTGGCATGTCCATTGTTTGATTTTTTAGTTTACTGTGGTATGTTTTGTGTAAAAATATAAAGACCCCAAATGACATTAAATTCTTATGGAGAAAATTCAATTTCCTCTATTAGAGTTATAAAGTAATAGTTAATATCTTTTATCAAGTCAGGGACTGTGCTTACTCTCAGCTGGGATGCTGCTCTGGCAATGCTTATTCTACCTCTAGGTTTTTTTTCTTTTTTTTTTGTCTTGAAAAATGCACAATCTGAAAGCTGAGTGTTAAGTTTTATTTGGGGTGAAATTAGGACTTAAACCCAGGAGACAGTATCTTAGGTATCCCTGAGAAAATGCTCTGAGGATGTGAGGGCGGAGCTAGAATGTGAGTTTTTTACAACAAAGGGAAGGTAGTAAGAACAAAAGGTTTATAGAAAACCAGATTATCTCAAGTTAAGGAATTCAGTGTGTTTCTATGGGAAGAAGTAAAGTTCTGGGCTTACTGGAATCACTCATTTGATATGCAACTCAGCTATCCGGGCCAGTATTCTTTGCTTCTTTCCTGAGTTCCCTCAGGGTTCAGCAGCTCACCCTTGGGAGTGGCTGCACTCACAGATGACTGTGACATCTTTCTGTTATTTTAAAAAGAATATCTGGATTGAAGCAATTCATACAGCTCTGAAATACCACCAAAAAGAGGAAAGGGGCAATAGCAGGATATATGTGATAAAGGAAAAGGGGAAGATGCGTGCAGCCATGCACACATTTCACAGAAGTTTGCTGTTCTTCCAGTTTTCCCAGAGCACAGAGTGCCTCTCTCCTGACTTCACCCTGAGCTTCACTCAGGATGTGCTGTGTCGGCAGCTGCAGTGGCTCATCATTTAATCCCTGTAGAGGCTGATGGCAAGTGCCAAATTCCAGTTTACAGTTTCTCTTAGCTCTTATCCTGCATATTCTTAAACGAGGGCCCGACAGTTCTTAATTGTTCCTCTGGTTTTTGTTTCATTAGAAAAAGATTTTCAACATCTTTTTGCTTAGGAATTCAGCTTTCTGATGAAGTTTTGCAGCCCCCAATTTCATCATATGTCCTAAAGAAAAATCAAACTCACCCATATGTTCTTCAAAAGTTCTGCTGATTTTTGTCCCCAGCAGTGCCGTCTTGGGTACATCAACTGTTATCTTTGTTTAGTAGCTTAAATGCCTCCAGAGCAATACTAGTTGCTGAGTTCAGATTACCTCTCCATAGTTTATACCTTTCATTCCTAATTTTACTCTTCTCAAAATATTATTTATCTGATTTGTCTTTATTTTCTTTCTTTTTTCTTTTTCTTTTTTGCTTTTTAGGGCCACACCTGTGGCATGTGGAAGTTCCCAGTCTAGGGGTTGAATCAGAGCCACAGCTGCTAGCCTGTGCCACAGCCATGGCAATGTCAGTTCCAAGCCACATCTACAACCAGCGTCACAGCTCACGGGAATGCTGGATCACTGCCCCAGTGAGCAAGGTCAAGGATTGAACCCTCATCCTCATGGATACTAGTCAGATTCGTTTCCACTGTGCTGTGACAGGAACTTCCTGTCTGGATTTTTATTTTTATTTTTTTTATTTTTTTTTCATATTAACAATAAATTTTATTTCAGTTATAGGTGTACAAAGATCATAAGTCAATACGATAGATTTTGTGTCCCAAACCCACAGTGCATCCCCCGACCCCCCAGATTGTCTTATTTGAAAAACCAAGGTTTTCCAAAATCTGAGTCATTGTCTGTTCTTCAAAGAAGTTCATTGTGTCTCTTTAGTTTCCACATGTAAGCGGTAGCATTGGGTGTTGCTGTCTAATTGTCTGACTGGTTCCACTTCAAATGAAAATTTCTAGGTTCATCCATGTTGCTATAAATGTTATTCCGT
>PVHT021183710.1:18004572-18019110 GCA_004024745.2 Catagonus wagneri
TGTAAAGCTGGTTTAGTGTTGCAGAAATCTCTTAGCTTTTGCTTATCTGTAAAGGTTCTGATCTCTCCCTCAAATCTGAATGTGAGCCTTGCAGGATAAAGTAATCTTGGTTGGAAGTTTTTCCCTTTCATCACATTAAGTATATCATGCCACTCCCTTCTGGCCTGTAGAGTTTCAGATGAGAAATCTGCTGATAACTCTATTGGGGTTCCCTTGTATGTAATTTGTTTCTTTCCCCTAGCTGCTTTCAGTGTTTTCTCTTTGTCTTTAATTTTGGTCATTTTGATTAATATGTGTCTCGGGTGTTCCTCCTTGGGTTTATTTTATATGGTACTCGTTGTGCTTCCTGGATTTGAGTGAGTGGTTCCTTTCCCATATTAGGGAAGTTTTCGGCTATTATCTCTTCAAATAATTTTTCTGTCCCCTTCTTTCTCTCTTCTCCCTCTGGCACCCCTATAATACGGATATTGGTGCGTTTTTAAATAGAGTTTAGTAGAAGGAGTGAATTACTAATAACTTCTATACATCATTCAGAAGCAAAACTGTGTGCATATTTGTTGAATTAATATTTCTAGAGCAACCACATGTCAAAAGTATATTGGAGATTTTCAACATGTATATTGGGAACATATATATAGGAACATACATATAAAATGATAAGCATATATCTAATGATAGGATTTATAACAATCACATCAGAAGATAGTGTAGCATTGTCAAAGGTTCTTTTGCCATCAGACAATTTATTGGAGAATTTGATTTATTCTTAATTTTAAAGTAGATAAAATGTTATATTATTAACCTTCACACTCTGGTTCCAGAAACACTTGTTATAATTTTGAAACTGAAAGTAATTACTTAAAGTGAGCTAGAGGGGGGAAAATGTCTTACATATTTCTCCTAATAATCTGAGTATAAGCTTAAAAGGGCATAGGGAGAAAATGCCTCACAAATTTTCAGAAAATAGAAATTTAATTAAAAAAATCTCTCTTTCATTTCATAGTTAATGAAAGAGAATTTCAGGAAAATTATGTTGAAATATAGACAATTTTCATAAAGCACAAAGTATAAATCAAAAGCATCTTTTAGAAAAATAGGTTCTTTTAGAGTGAATTAATTTAAAAAGTTTACACTTATTCTCTTGTATGAACTTACATTTTAAAATTTAGCAAATACAATCAGCCCTCCATGAAAACATCCAATATGTGAAAAAACAAATTGGAAGATGTTAATTCTTAAACTGCCATTTTAAGTATGATTAGCATATATTTTAACTACCTTCTGCTGTGTGAAACTGATGATATTAGATTTTACTGAGAAAATGTTCTATTTAAAACATCAACACTTTCACACATTAAATTTATTAAAGCATTTTTGTTATTTTGGAGAGAAATATCAATTTACATTCTCTCTTATTCAAAACCACAAAGTAATGAGGTAAAATGGATTTTCTCATGTTGCACTGCTTTTAACTAGAAAGCATTATTCATTTATGCCTATCTAATCTCAGAGAGTTATAGTTGCCTACTTTTTAAATATCAAAAAACTTAACTGAAGATTACTGATAATCAATTTCAACTCACTTTTCAATAAATTAGAAATCATCTAGAAATTCTTTTATCCTGCATTTCCCATTCTGGCTTAGCTGGTTAAGGACCCACTGTTATCTCTGTGAAGATGAGGGTTTGACCCTTGGCCTTGATCACTTGTTTAAGGATCTGGCATTGCCTCAAGCTGCGGCATAGGTCACAGATGCAGCTTGGATCTGGTGTGGCTGTGGCATAGGCCTCAGCTACAGCTCCAGTTTAACCCTTTGCACAGTAACTTTCATATGCTGCAAGAGTGACCATTGGAAGGAAGGAAGGAAGGAAAGAAAGAAAGAAAGAAAGGGAAAGTACTTTTTATCCCAATGTATGTTAATTACATTTTGAAGAAGGTAGTCCAGTCCCCTGCTTTATTAAGCATAACAAAGTCAAATTTGTGAATTTTAAAGATATTATATACTTGACATTGGAAAACATACTTTACTGATAAAACATAGATATAGTTAATACTTATTGCATGATTGTTATGTGCCCAGAATGTCAGGTACTATTCAAATCTCATTTTGTGTATTGAAGAATTAGTAGAAATTATATTAGTGAACTGACCAAATCACAGATCTATTAAGTGGTGGAAATGAGATTTGGACCTGGCCATCTGAGTTTAGCAACCATATTCCAGGTCACCATTATAGGAATTGATCCATAGCACATCTTACGGAATATGAATTTTAAGTAAAAGACTCAGAAAATATGGAGGTAAAGATGAAATTACTATGTTGATGTTTTTATTGAGAGAACAGTTGAAGGCCATTATTTAAATATTTGGCAAACATAAACTTCTTAATGCTAAACCACAGAAGTTCCTTACTCTTTTTCCAGACAGAGCTGGCTGAATGCCAGGTTTCCTCTGCAGTACAGAGGTATAGAATTCCTTTTGGAGATCTTCAAATGCCAATTTATTCCTCATTCCCAGAACTGGACTGAGTGAGGAAACAGAAAAAGACTAAGAATGTTGAAATACTCATAATATTCATGTCTCTGCACATGAGGTAAAAGGATGTTTTCCTTCCTCCAAATTTACTGTGATTTCATAGATAGATGTAGATATTAATAAAAGGTATAAGTTAATAAAAATATTAGGGCATTTTTTAGAAATTTATTTTAAGATGACAATATAAGAATATTTTGATAAAGTTTTTTCTGAAATTCTCAACTGATCTTATAAAATTTCCATAAACTCAAAATTTTATGAGTTAAAATATAATGTGTTATTGCTCTAGTAACTTCTCAACATCTTTAAAAGAATAAATATTCAGACATCTTTTAAATGCTAGTTCAAGATAATGATTTATTTTTTTATAGTTCTAGCAACTCTGGCAGCTGCTTTTCTCTCTTTTTTGCAATAGATAAAATCATAGTCTCTAGGCCCAGATGCCAGTATGCCAGTGTATCACAGCCAATATAATTGTACACTGCATTTTCTAAAGCATCATCTTGTGATAGCACATTCATTTTACATTCATTCTAAGAACAAAAAACTGCAATTTTCCGCAGTTAATTGGTCACTTATTTGAGTAAATAGAATTTTGCCCAAGTCAATACATATAAGATATTTACTCTGTAATTTGATTTTGTTTTATTTGCAAGCTACGGCCCCCAAGTGACTTGGATTTCAAAGTTTCAGAGCTTATGATCTAGTAGAATTATGGCCCAGCTAATCATGAAGCTTAATTTTATAATGATGTACAAGCATACCTAGGAGATATTTGGTTCTAAGTCACTGCAATACAGCAAATATTGCAATAAAGGGAATCACATGAATTTTTGTTTTTCCAGTGCATGTAAAATTATGTTTATACTATTGTAGTCTATTAAGGTGCAATAGCATTAAGTCTTTAAAAAAACAATGTGCATACCTTACTTTAAAAATACTTTATTGATAAAAATACTAACCACCTTCTGGAGATGTCAGTGACTTGAAATCTTTTTGCTGCTGGAGGATCTTGCCTTGATATTAATGTCTGATGACTGATCAGTGTGATGGTTGCTGAAGGTAGGGCTGTCTCTGGTAATTTCTTGAAATAAGGCTACAATAAATTTTGCTATGTTGATTGATTCTTCTTTACTTTAACACTTAGAAGCCATGGTAAGGTTATTAATTGGCCTACTTTCAATATAGTTATGTCTCACGGAATACAGAGGTCAGAAAAGAAAAAAGAGAGATGAAAAAAGGAGAGAGATGGAATTATCAGATAGTGGAACAGTCAAAACATACACATGTATAGATTAAGTTCACTATCTTATGTGAACACAGTTTGTGACATCTCAAAACAATTGCAGTAGTAACATCAAAGATCACTTGTCACAGATCACCCTAACAAATACAATAATAATGAAAAAGTTTGAAATACTGCAGGAATTATCAAAATGTGACACAGTAACAGAAAATGAGCAAATTTGGTTGGGAAAATGGTACCAATAAATTTGCTTGCTGAAGATTTGTCACAAGACTTCAATTTATTTATAAGACAAGATATCAACAAAGTGCCAGACAGTAAACCAAAATATAATGAAGTATGCCTTGTGCAGTGAACATTGCATGGACCATTCTGGGTGTTTCACAGTGATTTTGTAGGTCAGTCATCCTGCAATGAAGATAAAATCTACAAATCATAAATCGACATCTATTTAACAAGTCCATTTGCTATTAACACTGGCATAAACTTTCACATAAAAGAAGAATAAGAGCAGTAGATATAGGGTACCACCAACTTTGATCTTAATCTTGGTCTCTGATCTTTTCAGTCACAAGAAGGGAGGTGAAGAAGGCAAATAGTTTTAAGGTTTGGGCACAGAAAATTTCATCTTTAATGTAAATCCCTGGCCCCCTGCTTAATTTATTTTTTACTGTTAATGGAAGTTCTTAACAGAAACATGAGTGAAAAGGTTGGTTATGAGATAAATTTTTTTTTTTGCTTTTTCTTAGGGTCGCACCCGCAGCATATGAAGGTTCCCAGGCTAGAAGTTGAATCAGAGCTGTAGCTGCCAGCCTTTGCCACAGATGTAGCCTATGCCACAGCTGCAGCAACGGCAGATCCAAGCTGCATCTGTGACCTACGCACATTATTGTGTCACATTTTGGTAATTACTGCAGTATTTCACAGCTCATGGCAACACCGGATCCTTAACCTTCTGAGTGTCACCAGAGGGTTCAGTGTAACCTCATGGTTCCTAGTCTAATTCATTTCTGCTGCACCACAATGGGAATTCCATGAGAAAACTGATAGGCATACCTGACACCTAGTATCAAGAATACTGGAAAACAGCGATATGCCAAAGACGCTAAGGTCCATAATACTAATTATCTGGGTAACCCATGAAAGAGAACTCGGGCATGGCATGAAATGTACATTTCTAACGGATACATCTTGGAGTGTGAATCTATGCATTATTACTACATTTTTTTTTTGTCTTTTTACCTTTTATCTAGAGCCGCACCCACAGCATATGGAGGTTCCCAGGCTAGGTGTCTAACAGGAGATGTAGCCACCGGCCTTCGCCACAGACACAGCAACGCGGGATCCGAGCCGCATCTGCAACCTACACCACAGCTCACGGCAATGCAGGATCCTTACCCACTGAGCAAGGCCAGGGATTGAACCCGCAACCTCGTGGTTCTTAGTTGGAGTCGTTAAGCACTGAGCCATGAAGGGAACTCCAATTATTACTACCATTGTTGATCCTACGGCAGAACATATTTTATCAGCAAAAGAAAAGGCAAAATCTATGAAGTGAACTGTTTCAAGAAAATATTTGGCTTTGATTGAAAATATATGCATCATACCCACATACTCACTACCTTATCCTTCTTATACACCCCTTCTGGATCTACCAGTAGTATCTGTTGAACATCCCTCCTAAATGAACCTTAAATCTTCATCGTCACAGTTCCGTCTACACAGTCTTTCCTCCAGGCCAATGAAATAGATTATCAGTGAGGCTTTTGTCCCTCTCAAGAGTCATTTTTTATTGCTTTGGTAAAAGGATTGTCCTCCAAGTCCTCTAGTGAAAATTCTTTTTCTGGTAAATCACCCAGTCTTACATAGTATGTGCAATCTAGCGTGCTCAATTCGGAGTCTTTTGTTCCCCTGCCACAGCATTCTAGAATCTCTAATTCACTTAGTTTGTCCATAAAATTTCCTAATCTTCTAAGAGACATATAAATATCATGTCTGTGCCACTTTCCAGGGTTCTTATCAGAGGAATAAGTCATGAATTCCAGGAAAGTGCTCTCACATCAATAAATTTTCTCTAACTCAAACTTACTTTCTACTCCTGTCATTGCCTATTTGATTCAGCATCCTCAGAATATAGCCTTGTACACTGTGTTCCTCTGGCTTCTGCTAGCACGTGAAGGTTATACATTTCATTTTTTCCAGGATACCTTTTCTTCCATTTTTCCATTAGTAGTCTCAGCACTTCCCTAGCTGTGACTTAAACTTAGCTATGGCCTTAAATGCCAGATACATAGAGACATTTTGTGAAAGTCAGAAAATGTTCTGTCTTGCCTATTATTCAACTAAACTACTTTTTTCAACTTAGGAGAATCCAGGGATTCATAATTTTAAAGTACATCAACTCAAATATCTTTTTGTCAATTTTAATGATTTTTATTTTTTCCATAATGGTTGGTTTATAGTGTTCTGTCAGTTTTCTACTGTACAGCCAAGTGACATAGTCACACACACACAAATACATATGTATATATATGTATATATATTCTTTTTCTCAAATTATCCTCCATCATGTTCCATCACAAGTGACTAGATATAGTTCCCTGTGCTGTACAACAGGTTCTCATTGCTTATCCACTCCAAATGCAATAGTTTGCATCTATTAACCCCAGAATCCCAGTTCATCCCATTCCCTCCCCCTCGGCAAGCACAAGTCTGTTCTCCAAGTCCATGAGTTTCTTTTCTGTGGAAAGGTTCCTTTGTGGCATATATTAGATTCTAGATATAAGTGACAGCATATAGTATTTGTCTTTCTTTTTCTGACTTCCTTCACTTAGTACAAGAGTCTCTACTTCCATTCAAGTTGCTGCAAATGGCATTATTTTGTTCTTTTTTATGGTTGAGTACTATTCCATTGTATATATGTACCACATCTTAATCCATTCATCTGTCAATGGACATTTAGGTTGTTTCCATGTATTGGCTATTGTGAATAGTGCTGCAATGAACATATGGGTGTATGTATCTTTTCAAGAAAAGTTTTATCCAGATATAAGCCCAAGAGTGGGATTGCTGGATTTTATTATAGTTCATGTATTTAGTTTTCTGAGATACCTCCACACTCTTTTCCATAGTGGTTATACCAAATTGCATTCCCTCCAACAGGGTAGGAGGGTTCCCTTTTCTCCATGCCCTCTCTAGCGTTTTTTATTTGTTGACTTGTTAATGGTTGCCATTCTGACAGGTGTGAAGTGATACCTCATTGTAGTTTTGATTTGCATTTCTCTAATAATCAGCGATGTTGAACATTTTTTCATGTGCCTGTTGATTTGCATTTCTCTAATAACACAGTGATGTCGAGCATTTTTCTATATATCTTCTTTGGAGAAATGTCTATTCAGCACTTTTGCCCTGTTTTCAATTGGGTTGTTGTTGTTATTTTCTATTGAATTATATCAGTTGTTTGTATGTTTTAGAGATGAAGCCCTTGTCAGTTGCATCATTTGCAACTATTTTCACACATTCTGTAGGTTGTCTTTTTGTTTGTTTGGTTTCCTTTGCTGTGCAAAAGCTCGTCAGTTTAATTGGGTCCGGTTGTTCTGTTTTTGTTTTTATTTCTGTTGCCTTGGGAGTCTGACCTGAGAAAACATTTGTATAATTGATGTCAGAGAATGTTTTGCTTGTATTCTCTTCTAAGAGTTTGATGGTATCTTGTCTTATAAGTCTTTAAGCATTTTGAGTTTATTTTTATTCATGATGTGAAGGTTTGTTCCAGTTTCATTGATTTACATGGGGCTGTCCAGTTTTCCAGGTACCACTTACTGAAAAGACTCTTTTTCCCACTTTATATTCTTGCCTCCTTTGTCGAAGATTAATTGACCGTAGGTGTCTGGGTTTATTTCTGGGTTCTCTGTTCTGTTTCATTTGTCTGTATGTCTGTTTTGGTACCAGTACCACACTGTCTTGATTACTGCAGCTCTGTAATATTGCCTGAAGTCTAGGAGAGTTATGCCTGCTGCCTGGTTTTTGTTCCTCAGGATTGCTTTGGCGATTCTGTTTTTTTTATGGTTCCATATAAAATTCTGGATTGTTAGTTCTAGTTCTCTGAAAAATGTCATGGGTAATTTGATAGCAATTGCATTGAATTTGTAGATTGTTTTTGGCAGTATGGCCATTTTTACAATATTAATTCTTCTAACCCAGGAGCATGGAATGTCTTTCCATTTCTTTTTTCTTTCTTTTTTTTTAGGTTTCCACATTTATTATTTATTTTTAACAGTTTTTATTATTTTTTTATTTTTTTATTTTTCAATTATAACTGATTTACAGATTTCTGTCAAATTTTCCAACTGCACCACATGGTGACCCGGTTACATGTACATATATGTATTTAATATTTCTGCATGTATTTTCATGGCTTAGTAGCTCATTTCTTTTTAGTGCTGAATAATATTGCATTGTCTAGATTACCATAGTTTATTTATCCATTTATCTCTTGAGAGATTTCTTGGTTGCTTCTAATTTTTGGCAATTATGAATAAAACCACTATAAAATCGATGCGCAGGCTTTTAATGTAGACATAAGTGTTCAACTCCTTTGGGTAGATACCAAATACTGTGATTGTTAGATCATATGGTAAGAGTATACTTAGCTTTGTAAGAAAACTAAACCATCTTCCAAATGGCTATACCAGTTTGCATTTCTACCAGCAATGTATGAAAATCTCTATTGCTCTATATTCTTGCCAGCATTTGATGGTGTCAGTATTCTGGATTTTGGCCATTTTAACACATGTGTAATGGTATGTCATTGTTTTCATTTGCTTTCCATAGTGACCTGTGATGTGAGCATCTTTTCATATGCCTAATTGCCATGTGTATATTTTCTTTGATGGGGAATTTATAAGTGTTTGTCCCTCGTTTTAATGAAGTTCTTCTTATACTTATTGTTGAGTTTTACACCCTTAATCTTTAGATTGATCATAGTCAGCTTTTTAGTTTATTTATCCAAAAATTCAAGTACGCTGAGAAAAAAATATTGAATTCTATTTTCCTTATAATTACTGCCTTACCTATATTTCTATAACACCTAATACACTGTACTTGCTAATGTAATCCCTTTCACCAGTATAACGTCCTAGTTCATGACTGGTGAATATTTTAATAATCACACTGTTTTTATGTATAGTGCTATGATTATTATTGCCAGCCAACCGGAGGAATATCCTGTTCTAAAAACCCATTTTTACCATCTTTTGAAGACTCCTCTGTGTATGGATTACAATTCCTCCAATGACTGCCTTTGTTTAAGACTGTATTTTCAAGAATGCTTGTACAGAAAATAGCCTTGAAAACAGAGATGGTGTCTCTCTCAAAGGGAGGGCCTGTTTGCTCTCCAGTAAAATAAAGATAATGACTTCCTCTGGCAAAGTTTTGGCCAGCGAACTGTCCGTTATAAATTTAGGGTACCCTAAACTTTGAGTTCTTTCCTATAACACACACTACTGTGAATGCAGTATATCATCTGGCATTCATTGTGTAGCCTTGTGGTAACTGAGCTTGAGGAATATAATGCATGTTAATCTGGCTATTTTTTTTGCTCTGGGTAATAAACTGACCTTTGTGTCTGTCCTAATCCTCTTTTTTTTTTTTTTAATAACAATGAATCTTATTTGAAAAACCAAGGTTTTCCAAAATCTGTGAGTCATTGTCTGTTCTTCAAAGAAGTTCATTGTGTCTCTTTAGTTTCCACTTGTAAGCAGTAGCACTGGGTCTTGCTGTCTAATTGTCTGACTGGTTTCACCTCGTAGGATAATTTCTAGGTCCATCCATGTTGCTGTAAATGTTGTTATTTTGTTCCTTTAAGTGGCTGAGTAATATTCCATTGTGTGTTTGTACCATATCTTCCCTATCCACTCCTCTGTCGATGGGCATTTAGGTTGTTTCCATGACGTGGCTTCTTCCCTCTCTAGCTGCTTTAGATGTAAAGTTAGGTTGTTTGTGTGAGCTTTTTCTTGTTTCCTGAGGTAGGCTTGTATTGCTATATACTTTCCTTTTAGAACTGCTTTTGCTGCATCCCAGAAGTTTTGGAGTGTCATATCTTTGTTGTCATTTGCTTCTAGGTATCTTTTAATTTCCTCTTTGATTTCTTCATTGATCCATTGGTTGTTTAGTAGCGTGTTGTTTAGTCTCCACGTGTTTGTATTTTTTGCCATTTTTTTCTTGTTGTTGATTTCCAGTCGTATAGCATTGTGGTCAGAGAAGATGCTTGAATTTTCTTAAAGATGCTTGAATTTTCTTAAAGTTACTGAGGCTTGATTTGTAGCCCAGGATGTGATTAATCTTAGAGGATGTTCCATGCGCACTTGAGAAGAATGTGTATTCTGTTGCTTTTGGTCCTAATCCTCTTGTGTCTTTTGCCAACATCCATCAAATTTTGGCAAGCCAAATGGCTTTTTTTGAAGGTAGGGTAAAAAATCATAGAACCTTCACAGTTCTTACCACTGGAACCAGTTTTCAAAGTTCAGATTCATAGGTAAACAGACACTGCAATAGAGATGCAACCCGTACTTTTATTGGGAAATAAAATTTTGGGAAATCTCTAGGGGGAGGAAGTATTTTAAGTCTGAAAGAGAAGTTGGATTTGTTGCAGCCACTATCAAGGCCTCAGCCAACACCAGTGGGATCTTTTCAGTTAGAATAGCTATGCATATTTTAAGGTCCATAACTTCATACTTGTGTATTAACTACTCATTGGACACACGTTGCCCCAGGAGGGTGTTAGGACCATAAGAAATGTGGTTATATTCAGCTGATAGTAATTTCCATTCCCACAGAGATCAGATAGATGATTTGCTAGAAAAGTAAGTCATTCAGTCCTATAGAAGGTACTGGATGGTATGGTGCAAGCTCTATTATAAGGAAAATCCAGGAAAAATATAAATTGCTCTATCCAGAATCCTAACATCATTGAGCTTCTTAATTCTTCAACCTATAAACCTTCTAATGTTAAATTTTCTTGGATATTGTTATTTACAAGCTGTACATGTAATGCACATTCTTAAAATTCTCCCATGTCATTTAATTTTAAATATCAACTATTAAAATTTTTAGTTTAAATATCAACTATTTACTGTTGCATTTAACATTTTATATGGATTACTACCTTACAATTGATGCATCCTATCGCAATCACTTTCAGTACACTCAGGTTACTCCTTTTCATGCATTAGGTTTCAGATTAAATGCCACCTTCTTAGAGATATTAGCTAAAATGGCTCCTCCATTGTTTTCTAATAATAAACCTTCTTTTTTTCTTGATAGTACTCACAATAATTTAGAATAGTAGATTTACTTGATTATTTCCTGAATACCCTAATAGACTGTGAATTTCAGGAAGACAGAACAAAGCTGGTTTGTTCAGTTATCTTGTGGTAATCATAGGTGCTATCATAAAAATATTCCCAAATTTCTGCCTTCCATGCCACAGTAATATTGCATCTCTTGGTCCCTTTGTGGTTGTGGTGGCTGTGTGATTAATTATAACCAGTGCTGTATGAGCAGAACTTATGTGGGTCACTTCTGTGACCAAGCACTTAATTGCCAATATAGGACTCCATGGAGCACTTTTCCCCCTAGCACCATAATGGGTGCCATTTTAGATGAAGGCAACTCTGTCAGCCTGATTTCCTACAATGCTATGATGAGTCATCTTCCTCTGGCTACTTTTGATGGACATGCAATGGGATTAAGGAATAAACTAATGTTGTTCTAAACCACTGCGACTGACTATTTGATTACAGAGCATAACCCAGACTATCCTATATGATATACTGCCTTTTACTACACTAAGGCAGAGCCTTGTATAAAGAATGCACCAGATATTTCGTGAAGAAAGAATCATATTTATTTAATGGCGTATGTGGGATTCTTGGATCTGTGGTTCATTTGTTAAATAAGAACTTTCTCAGTATTTGTTTCAATGTGGTTACTACAATACCAAAGAGCACCCCCCCAAAATGCAATGTAAGGGAAAAAAGTAACTGACACTTGTTTACCAAGGGAGTCATCTTCTGTGAAATGGTTAAAATAAAAAATTTCTTCATTGGTTACAAAATTGGTGAATTCGAAAAGAACAAAATGTTTCCAGCACTTTAGAGAGTGTTATGCCTCATAAAACCTATATATTTCAGTGCAGGCTAAGAGATTCTGTTTGATTCAGCCCCCTAATAAATAAAAATCCACTGAAGAAGTAGTATGAGCTGGTTAGAGGGGAGATTGCACTATCACTCTGCCAAAAATTAAGATAGTCTTTTTATTTTAAATCAGGTATCTAGAATGTTTCAAGAAAAAAATGTTTACCTTGTGCCAACTGCACTTCTTATTCCAACCACCTGGCAGTTTTGTAAAGTCCATATTCAACTGTGCCTCTAGTTCAGTGATCCTTGTGATGCTGTAATTCTGTAATAGTGCTGGAGGCTTGCCTCAATTTCAGTGAAGGATTGCTCTCACCCTAGCCAACTATCTCCACTCATCTTCTCCACATGGTCAGGTTGACTCCTAACGTTTGTGAATTTCTGTCATGGTTAAGTGGGAGCTATTTATTTTCTATCAGTGACATTTTCAAATATCTATCACGTCTGATTTCTATAGAAAGGTCTATATGAATTTCAAATTATTTACTTTATTCAAATGAATTACAATGTGTTCTTTTCTATCTATTGAAATATTATTATGGAATATGTGTTGTTTCCCTCATTTGCTTTTGTCTTCTTTTGAAACTCATGGAAACACATTTCTAAGCCCCCCCCCCAGATTACATCTTCTTTTATCATTCTGTACTTTAGCCTGGTAACTCTGTTCTATTTTTCTTCCTTTCTTCTTTCATCATAAGTCTAAGTCCAAATCCTTCTTTCTGGTTATCTTGGTTCAGGATAGGTGATGGTGACAGGATTAGACAGGAGGGCTTGACTTCAGTTGCTTTTTTACTCTCTTTTTCTTCTTAAGCATTCAGATTAGTTCTTTTTGAAATGATAACAAATGTTCCTTCATAATCTTTATTTTTTTCAAACTTCTCCAAAAATTGACTCAGGGTCATAAAGAAGGTGGTTTTGTTGGTTCAGCACAATCAGATTCATGTATGGCAAGGTCTTTGAATGTGAAGATCAATGTTTCATATGCCCCCATGTTGTCATTGTTATAGATTCTACTTGTTGATTTACTGTATAACAGCACCTACAACTTAGTGTTTTAAAGTATATTTGAACTCAATATTACTATATATGAATATTTCAACACTTTTGTTCTGCTTATATCCACAACAGATTGGGGACAACATTTTATTATGGAGAATATAAAGAATTAAGGGAAAGTTATGACTAAGTAAAGACATAAAATTAACTCTATAGTCTTAATGCAGAAAGAGATTTGCTAGGTTATAATTACTTTTAATCCTTCCATTGAAGTTATCATGATATAATGAAAATCAAATTAATTTTTCCATATCAATGCCACATTTTGAATCTCTCCCTTAATACTCAGTTTTAGTGTTGATAATGAATGCATTTGTTCAAACCTTGGCAATTATGGGTTGGAGATAGGCAGATGAATATAATGTAAAAATCTGTTTTGCAATTCTGATGGAAGGCAAAAGTGTCAAAGATTAAGAAAGACACCTTTGGGGAAAAAGTCACTGTGATTAATTTTAACTTACATTATTAATAAATAATTATTCATACCATACTTTTTTTTCTCTGTATTGTGAGGATAGGTGAAAGAAACAAATTATTCAGCATTACAAAGATACAACAAAGATAAAATATTTGAATTTTCAAAGATTATCAGTGTAACTTCAACAAAAAAAGCAAAGTTTATATCTCAAATTCCCAGAACTGTTGTGATAAAAACTGTAGGATATATCAAATATCTGTGAGACTGGTTATTGAAACTGATGTGTCTGTATAAAACATGATTCTTTTGTTCTTATACTCATGAGTTAAATATATGCATCAACACTAATTTTTAATGGATTGTAGCATTTGGCAGCTACTGTCAAAACTCACATTAGTCAGGAAAAGTTTACTCTATTAATTGTAGATTTATAGTAGAATACTAGCATATAAATTTTAAATTAACTTTTATTACTCTTATTTTAATATTAGGCCAGATTCTTTTAAATGCTAAACCAGATTAAATAAGTTAATTTTTCTTAAAGTACTATATTTTTGTTTTTTTATATTAACAATTTTATTTCAGTGTTAGGTGTACAAAGATCATAAGTCAATACAATAGATTCTGTGTCCCAAACCCACTGTGCATCCCCCACCCCCCAGATTGTCTTATTTGAAAAACCAAGGTTTTCCAGAATCTGTGAGTCATTGTCTGTTCTTCAAAGAAGTTCACTGAGTCTCTTTAGTTTCCACATGTAAGCGGTAGCATTGGGTGTTGCTGTCTAATTGTCTGACTGGTTCCACTTCGTATGATAATTTCTAGGTTCATCCATGTTGCTATAAATGTTATTCCGTTCCTTTTAATGGCTGAGTAATATTCCATTATGTGTATATACCATATCTTCCCTATCCACTCCTCTGTCCATGGGCATTTAGGTTGTTTCCATGACCTGGCTTCTTCCCTCTCTAGCTGCTTTAGATGTAAAGTTAGGTTGTTTATTTGAGCTTTTTCTTGTTTCCTGAGGTTGGCTTGTATTGCTATATACTTTCCTCTTAGCGCTGCTTTTGCTGAATCCCAGAGGTTTTGGAGTG
>PVHT021183710.1:18020110-18046020 GCA_004024745.2 Catagonus wagneri
GATTTTGGTAGCATAGTTGTGCATGGATGATTTAGTATCTTTATTGTATATATGCCTTTCCTGGTGAGCCTTGTCATTTGTGGTGTTTTTGTTTCTGGTTGTGGCCTTTTCTTTTCTGCCTAGAGAAGTTCCTTTAAGATTTGTTGTAAAGCTGGTTTAGTGTTGCAGAAATCTCTTAGCTTTTGCTTATCTGTAAAGGCTTTGATCTCTCCTTCAAATCTGAATGTGAGCCTTGCAGGGTAAAGCAGTCTTGGTTGGAAGTTTTTCCCTTTCATCACATTAAGTATATCATGCCACTCCTGGCCTGTAAAGTTTCAGATGAGACATCTGCTGATAACCTTATTGGGGTTCCCTTGTATGTCATTTGTTTCTTTCCCCTAGCTGCTTTCAGTGTTTTCTCTTTGTCTTTAATTTTGGTCATTTTGATTAATATGTGTCTCGGGTGTTCCTCCTTGGGTTTATTTTCTATGGTACTCGTTGCACTTCCTGAATTTGAGTGAGTGATTCCTTTCCCATATTAGGGAAGTTTTCGGTTATTATCTCCTTGAATATTTTTTCTGTCCCATTCTCTTTCTCTTCTCCCTCTGGCACCCCTATAATACGGATATTGGTGCACTTAACAGTATCCCAGAGTTCTCTGAGACTCAGATTATTTCCTTTCAATCTTTTATCTCTTTTCTCTTCCGCATTAGTGATTTCCACTAATCTGTCCTCCACCTCACTAATTCGTTCTTCTGCCTCCTGTATTCTATTGTTGGCTGCTTCTAATGAATTTTTTATTTCAGTTACTGTATTTTGCATCTCTTCTTGTTTAATTTTTACAGCTCAGTGTTTCCTGTAAATTATCAATATTTGCCTCCAGTCTATTTCCAATGCCTTGCATCATCTTCAGCATCAGCATTCTAAAGTCTCTTTCTGAGAGGCTGGTAATCTCCTCAGCACTGAGCTGTTTTTCTGGGCTTTTCTCTTTCTCCCTTATCTGGGTTGGAGTCTTCTGTCTTTTCATTTTTATAGGTTTTTGGTGTGGTGACCTTTTTGCCAACAATAGAGTGGTAGCCTCTTTTAGTTCTGGCGTTTGCCTCCCCTGTGACTAAAGCTGGTATGGGCGGGGCTTGCTGTAGGCTTCCTGATGGGAGGGAGTGATGCCTGCCCACTGGTAGGTGGGGTTGATTCCTCTCCCTCTGATGGGTGGGGTTTTGTCTCTGGATGAGATTAGAGGCTGGCTGTGTGTGCCTGAGGGGTCTTTAGGCAGCCTGTTTAGTGATGGGTGGGGCTGTAATCCCACCTGGATTATTGTTTGGCTTGGGTCTTCTCAGCACTGTTGGGAGGGACCAGATTTTCCCAGAAATGGCCCCCTCCAGAGAAATACAGGCTAATGAATGTTCCCCAGAGCTTCACCTCCAATGCCCTTCCCCCACAACAGGGCACAGTCACCCCTATTTTCCCAGGAGATCCTCCAAGAATTACAGTCAGGTTCCATCCGGATTCCTATGGAGACTGCTTTGCCCTGGGACCCAGTGCACGTGAAAGTCTGTGTGTGCCTATCAAAAATGGGGTCTCTGTTTCCCCCAGTCCTGTGGAGCTCCTGCACGCAAGCCCCGCTGGCCTTCAATGCCAGATGCTCCAAGGGCTCTTTCTCCCTGTGCCCGATCCCCATTCGTGGGGTTTTGATGTGGGGCTCAGAACTCTCAGTCCTGTAGCTAAGTCTCTGTTCTGCAGTTAGTTTCCAGTCTGTGGGGCTTCCCACCCAGGAGGTATGGGGATGGGTCTTCTCAGCACTGTTGCGTAATAACCCCTCCTGCCTCCTGATGTGGTCTCCTCTTTGTCTTCTGGAGTAGAATACCTTTTTTGGAAGTTTACAGTCCATTTGGTTGAAGGCTTCTCAGCATTTGGTTGTAGTTTTGCTGTTTTTCGGGAGAGAAGTTGAGTTCCAGTCCTTCTGTTCCGCCATTTTAATCCAATCTTGGAAATATATCAAAGTACTATTTTTTTAACTAGCTATGAATACTTCACAATTCTTTAGCCAACCTTAGGTGAATACCGCCAAAAGTCACTTTTAGGTTTCCACTGGCGAAGCTCCCCTTCATAGCGTAATCACATTAGCCATGCAATAGTCCCCACTTATCAATGGAAAATATGTTCCAAAACTCCCAATGGATGCCTGAAACCATGGGTAGCACCAAACCCTATATATACTATAATTTTTCCTATATATACATAGCTATGAAAAAGTTTAATTTATAAAGTAGTCACAGTAAAAGAATATCCAAATTGCCAGCATGACTATTCTTGCACTTTGGGGCCATTTTTTTGTTTGTTTTTGTTTTTAGGGCTGCGCCTGCAGCATATGGAAGTTTCCAGGTTAGGGGTCAAATCAGAGCTGCAGCTGCCAGCCTACACCGTAGCCACAGCAACACCAGATCCAAGCCACATTTGTGACCTACACAACAGCTTGTGGCAAAGCCAGATCCTTAATCCACTGAGCAAGACCCGGGATGGACACTAGTTAGGTTTCTTTCCATTGAGCCACAGTGGAAACTCTGGGGCCAATATTGAGTAAAAGAAGGGTTACTTGAACACAAGCACTGATGATACCTTGATAGTCTGACAGCCCATACCTCCAATGACTAGTGGTTGGGTAGTATATATGGAAACACTAGACGAGGGACTGACTCATATCCTGGGTGGGACAGAGCAGGAAGGTGCAAGATTCCATCAACTACTCAGAATAGGATGCAAACGAGGACTTAAAAATTTATTTCTATGCCAGTCTCAAATTTGGTAGTGGTATATGCACACTGTGATATATGAAATGACTGAACAACAGGGACCTGCTGTATAGCAGAAAGAACTCTACCCAATATTCTGTGATAATGTATATGGGGAAAGAGTCTGAAAAAGAATGGATGTGTGTATATGTATAACTGAATCACTTTTCTGTATAGCAGAAATTCTAACAACATTGTAAATCAAATATACTTCAATAAAACGTTAAAAAAATTAAAAAGGAAAGTCATTAGGATTATTATACATTAGTTCATTTCTGGAATTTCCCATTTAATATTTTTGGATGATGGTTGACCTCAGGAAATTGAAACTTTGAAAAGTAAAACTGGGGATAAGGAGGGACTACTGTACATAATTTTATCTTCCAATAAGATTTGGTTATACTTTCTTATTTATCTGAATAAGATAAATGAAACATTTGAGTAATGATCTTAGCAAAGTCCCCGTATCTTAATTTATAATCATGAACAATTATATTTTACCTTCTCTTTTCTGTAAGGTTAGTATTAACCCTTACTGGAATCGGAGTGTACTATAACTCCCTCACCCACCCCCATAGACAGTAAAACAAAATTCAGACAACACAAGATAACACAATTTGATTGGGAATATATTCAGATTATGTCATGAAAGCCAAGACTCTGAAGATAAACTCATTTTCTTTTCTCCTTACTGCATTTCATTAACTTTTTAAAAGATAATTTTATTAATGGTCCTGCACTATTCTTAGGGCATATGCAGGGAAGATAAGAGAAATATGAGGTGCTAAATTCAATGATATCTCACCCCAGCAGAGGAAATTATAATTGACAGCTGTGATAGAGGCAGACAGCTAGTCCTGGCCTTAAGGATATAACCATCCCAGAAAAAAAGCCCAAGGCAAACTTTGTTATTTGAATGTACATACAAAAAAGAAACACTGAAAACTCACGTTATTTTTTCCTGTGATCAGTCATCCCAAGGTTTTTACCATAATTGGCATTACTATCTGGGCTGTCAATGACACTCATGAGAACTATCAAGTGTTATTTGCTATTGTCTTCTCTGCTCTACCCTTCTCCCCAAATAAAACTAAGTGAACATTTTAGCAATAAATATTTATGTCTATAATTAACATAATTACCTGTTTGCTATGGGATTCTGCTACTTACCTTTAAACTGCTCAAAGGCATAGATGAGTTTTTACTTAGCTCTGATTTCCAAATACCCAGAATATTTCGGAATTTAGTATATTTTAATTAGATTAAGTGAAGTTTTATATATAAGATAGATTAAATCCAACAGAAATCTGAAAAAGTGGGAATGAGTAGAAAACAGTATTTGTATCTATGATGGTAACTTTTATTGTTCCCCAGTTTATGATATACCTCTCAAGTACAAATTTAATGTTAACTCTTTCCTCTGTCTACAGCCAGGCAAGAAAAAGCTGTATACAGTGTTCAATCTACCTCTCTACAGTTCTGCTTCAGAATTTGAGGCTAATGTCACAATTGATTATTATTTTTTGGATATACTTTTATATGGCTAGGATGACAGTTCATGGATAGCTCTGAGGTAGACATTCCTTATGATCGAGATGGCCTTAATATTTCCCTCAGACTGATAAAATGTTAGACTTCTTCCTGCATCTAGGTTCCTGAACCCCTTTTCACTCCAATCCTTAAAATATCCAGATAGCCTAACCACACATCTCTCTTCTTTTTCTTAGAACATTTACTTTAGAAAAATTAGCACATCTTCTTCATTGTCAATTCTTCTCTGCCTTTTGAACTGAATTTTTTTTTTTAAAGTCTCTTGCCAGTTTTAAGTGTAGAGCTGTCTTTCTTAGGGACATGGGAGACATCCCTTTGAAATGCAACTATCAAAGAAAATAGTATCCTGAGTTCCCGGTCTATGCAAGAGATCAGGAGCCAACTTCAGTGATGCTTCATTCCAAGTTTTAAAATTATCTGCTGCCATAAAGAGAGGAGGAAGTTTATCTCTTTGGTAAGTCCAGTTAGCAAATGCAGGTGTCCTATAATTCCCCCACCCCAGGTCTTAAAAATTCTCCCAGTCTTTGTGTCAGCAGAGCTGAGCTCAGACTATGTACAAATTGTTCTCTCCTCCTGTGATTGCCTTGAATAAAGTCTTTCTTCCCTGTTTAACTTCAGTGCAGTTTTTGCTGTGACACCTCAAGAATACCTGGAATAAGTGGCCTAAACCAATTATAGTGAAGGTGTGGGACCAACACTCTCAGCTCTCCCTTGACTCCTCATTTACTTTCTTATCCTTTCATACCTTTACTTGTCTTGAATTGGTAAAAACACCATATTATCCTTGAAAAGGGATTGGATGTAAGAAAATTACACCTTTCTGCTGGCTTTCATTCTGGTCTATGTAGACGTGACAGTTCAAGAAAGAACTTCTTCATGTAACCCAACAGATCCCTGTATGTGTTTGGATTTAAAGCCTCATGGAGGATAAAATATCCTTTGCACTGTTTTGCCCTGTTTCTTAGTAGAATTTCCATGAGTAGCTCAGGAAACAAAGTTAAATGTTAAAGGGCAGACATTAGGTGTCTTTAATCCTTGGACTATTACATATCATTTTATTTAATTATAATGGTAATGAATCCCAAATTTCTTCATAATTCAATAGTTAATTAAAGAAAGTCTGCCTTACAGCTATGGGGGTAAAATAAAAAGGCAAAAGATATTTTTGAAGTCAAATCATAATGATTTTTCAAAATGTGAAAGTGAATATGAGTAAAAGAGTTAAGGGGCTGTATTTTCCCTTCTCTAAAGAACACAGTAGAGTTGTGATGACAGGATAAAGAAATACTTAAATGTCTAATGGTTGATCTATATGATTTGAAACAACAGATGGTAAATATCCATTCTTAACATAAACATTTTTTTATTTACAAATGCTAGGGGTGATCAAACTGGGATGGATTGCATAAGCTCATAAGAAAAATATTGGATTTATTTTAGTTTAGGAAAAAGATCAGGAATTAGAGTATTACCAATTTACAATGTATTAGGGGATAAAACTGAAGTGGGTAAAGTGAATAGTGAATATTTTGGTTGCAGCAAGTTTACTATAGTAAAAATCAGCCAAAACTAAGCAGGAGAATTCTAAAGAATGAAAGGAATGAAGACATTCAAATTTAGAGATAGCTGAAGAGAATAAAGATCAAGTTACCTGGACACCACAGCAAGTAATGACTGCCCAAACAATTTTAGAGAGTAAATTATTTTCTTGTTCTCCAAAGTGTTTTATTCAGAGTATACCTACAGTTAAATATAAAGACATAAGGCAATATTCCCTATGATGATATAATTCTACTTAAACTCCAAGATCTCTAAATTTTAATTTTTGTGCATTTTATTGCTAGTGGAATTTTCATCTAAGAAAAAAATTGGGAATTTGTGCCAAAGGCTGATTATAAGGAATGGAGTAGCTTTATGAATAGCATTTTCTAGAGCAGATGTGACACAGCTTTCTCTTTCTTCTTCTCCATTTTCAGGAAACTCAAAAGACCTTCAGAGTTTTTGCATCAGATTTCTCACAGATAGCTAGAACTTTCAAAGGGTTGATTATTGAAGAGCAAAAAAATTATTGTCCTGTGGATGTTCATATCATCCTAGTTTTAACTTCAGACCTGTATAGCTTGTTAAGTAAAAATCACCCATTTTCCCTCTTTATCTTAATGTAAAATATGAAAATTTATTCTAACAGCTATGTCCTCAGGTTGGCAATTATTGTTTTAATTGTATTTCTAAGTATCAAACATCTAAACCTACTATTAAAAATGAAAATTCTTTCATGACTGTTCTCTGAAGCTTTTCTTCATCAATGGCAGAAAATATATGAGGTCTAAAACTTAACTTTTGAAGAATCCGGGATTGTTGCTATCAAAATCGGGTTATGACCCAGGATACCACAGAGAACATTCACATAAAAGCATTCCAAGACCCAGTGCTACAGTGATCTGGGAAGGGCAGATAACCATAGGCACTACTATTTGGTTCAGAGAAGCACCAATTAATTTGTCTGCTCTCTGATCCACTTGAAGAGCTCAGCTGGAAACCAAACAAAGCTATCTTTTTAAAAATCTAACATTTGAGGTATTTCATGTATTCTTTCAAGTAAACTATATTTTAGACTCTAGAAGTAAGGGTCACAACTCTTGTATGGCTCTCTCTCTCTCTTCATAGAATTAGAGTTTGTCAAAGGTGTTAAAAATAAAATGAGTGTGAAAGCTCTATGAGGGTTATGAGAAGGGTAAGGGAAGAGTAAAGAAGGACAATGTTAAGACCTTTTGGTAAGAGTAATAACAACAGCAATGATGATGATGAAACTTTCATCTTGTTTGCTTCCCACTATTCCTTTTGAGAATCAAATTTGCATGTAACTTAAATTTCAACAAACATAACTATCATAAAAATCTTTAGATTTTGAGTAAATAACTGATGGAGTTAAGAATTAAAAGTTGATTTTGTATAACTACAAAAATCCCAACAATCTCTTCATTTCTTAAATCCCTATCAAATATAGTACCATATACATGACCTTTCCTCATGCAGTTATAAACATACATAAACTTTATCACACATTGGCAGTTATATCTGAGAACGCTTCCCAGAAATATAGTTATTGCCCTAATCTCAGATACAACTTTGTATTTCTTCCAAATCCCTAGTTGTCATTTTTTCAAGTCTAAGTGTCTCCAGAATTCTTACTCAGTAAGAATTTTCTATCAATGCCATATGTTCATATTTTTCTTTCTCATATTTTTGAGTGCCAGAGAGTTTTCAAGCATTGTGTGTGAATGTGTATGTGAGTGATATGTGTTTGTGTGTACCTGTGTTTAGCTCCATAGAAATATATTTTTAAAAATACATGAAGAAAATTTCTTTCCTTGTCATGATGGGATGATTGGCACCAGATTTACATTGCCTTTATCAGCTAGGAAACTGAATAGCACATTGAAACAGGTGCTTTCAGACAGTGGATAAAAGGTATAACATAACTGTGATTCTTGGGAGTAGAATAAAGGTCTATAACATCACTGGCTTTTTGCCTGAAGGTACTTTTAGTCTTTCGCTAGAAAGGGGAAATCCAGACATAGAGAAGGGAAATGAATAATGTTATGATCCCACTGAGTTGGAGAAAGAGAAATTAAGTAGAGGGAAGCTGAAGTGGTTAGAGTTTTCAAATCACAGTACCAAGATAATGAAGTGAAGCCCAGAAATCTGAATGAAAGTTGTGATATTTTGTTGAATACTAGGCTGTAAATTGAGAGGAAGAATCTCCACAAGCTCAGTGAATGAAAAGCTAAAGAAAAATAAGCTGAGTAGCATCCAAAGCTCACACAGGATGGAGTAGGCATTTGAGTTCCAATTAAGTAGATTAAGAAAAATGTATTACATATCAAGATAATTCAGTATAATCTATACATAGGTTATAATAATCTAATAGTAAGGTTGAACTTGCCTTAGAGGAAAACCTGTGGCCCCATTAAAACAAACTTCCCAAATAAGGCTTTGAAATGCCAGGACTAATCCACAAATAACTTAACTGACTGTCAAAATGGAAGTCAATACATTTGAAAGTAATAAAATATATTCCGAAGCATAATTTTCACCAAGTCTAGCAATAAAATTATAAAAAATATACTATAAAAGGATAATAAATGTTACTCAAAAAACTATAAAAAACAGAAAATCCTAAATATTTAGAAACTCAACAGCATATTTTGAAAAACTCATTTATGATAAAATGTCTTGGCAGATAAACAATACAAGGGAACTTGATTAACTTAATAAAAGTGATCTACTAAAAACCTACAGCTAATATTATACATAACTGAATGAATTAACACTTTCCCTCTAAGACTTGAAATGAGACAAGCATATTCCCTCTCACGACTTCAAGTTAGCATTAGACCCCCTGGCATGTGCAATAAGGCTAGAAAAAGAAGTAAAAGACACAGAGCTTGGAAAGGAAGGGGAAAATCCTCAGTTATAGAAAACAAGATCATTGTTGCAGGTCAGATTGCCTTCAGATTCCAAAATGGAATAGCATAGGAATTTCATTTAGAAACATCTCTGGAATTAGTATCTGTAGTGGGGAGGATAAACAAACAAGATCAAGTAGAGGGAGAAGCCATGCTGAGGTACAAAATCAGTGAAGCCTCAAGTAACCCCATGGGATCTGTGGCATTAGAATGCCATTTTAGAGTTGGGACAAAGTGGGAAATCTTTTATACTGCTCTAGAAGGGGGTTAATCCTTGGACAAATTGGCTGACTTCAACTGAGGCAATCTCTGAAAGAGCTAATAGCTGTACACTGACCATCAATATCATTCCCAGCATCTAGGTGGGAAGTCTTTCCCTGAAACGTGATATGGCAGCAATACACAGTATCCACCAAAATTAAGTGTATAGAACACCCAAAATAATCTATTAAACATTACTAGATATAAAAAACATGAATTCAGCTAGGTCAAAAGATACACAACTCATATATAACAAGCAAGTGTGTTGCTACTTTATACTAGCAATGACCAAATAGAAAATAAAATTTAAGATATAATTCATATATTATAAAATTAGGAAAATTCCTAATTCCATCCAAAATTAGGAAACACTTAGGTATTAATTTAGAAAAGCATGTGTAGGACCTCTACAATAAAACTATACATCTCTGTAGAAAGAAATTAAAGAACCACTACTAAATAGAGAAACATGTCATGTGAATAGGTTGAAAAACTCAATATTAAGTTGTCAATTCTCCCCCAAATGATCTATAAATTCAGTACAGGACCAGTCAAAATCCCAAAAGGTCTATTTTGTAGAATTTGACAAATGATTGTGCAATCTATATAGCAGTGAAATATTATAGAATAGTCAAAACAATTATTAAACACATTTGAAAGCCTTTACTGCCTGATTTTAAGACTTAGGTTAAAGCTAGAGTAATTAAGACTTAGTTTAATTACTAAGTAATTAAAATTTAGTTTTTGCATAGTAAGAGACATGTTGGTAAGTGGAATAGAGAAAAAAAGATCAAAATAAGACATGTATACGGTAGTTGGCTTTAGGCAAAAATGCTGGCATAATAAAATGTGTAAATAATTGCTTCTGCAAGTTGTCCTAGAACAATTAGATATGGGTATGGGGAAAAAAATGAATATCAACATTTATCTCACAAAATGTAAATCTATATGACTTGTAATCCTAAAAACAAGCCCTAAAATTACCATATTTCTAGATGAACACCTAAGAGCAAATCATTTTGACCTTGAACTTGGCAACATTTCTTAGGACATACACACACACACAAACTGTAATGAAACCTTGATAAATTGGACTTCAGAACAATTAGAAAATTTCTGCTCTGTGAAAACATTAAGAAAGAAAAAAGACAAGGCATAGACAGGGAAAATTTTTTTACAACATAAGTATCTGACATAGTATTTGTATCTAGAATGAATTTTCAGAACTTCTTATAATAATGAAACAATCAGATTTTCAAAGACTAGGCCAATAGCTTGAGTAGAACTTAATAATAAAATATTTACTAATGACCAATAAGCATATTAAAGAATGCTTAACAATGTAAGTCATCAGGAAAATACAAATTAAAACCCCAGTGAGATACTAGTACACATCAAGAAGACAAGTAAATGCCCAAGTTGAGAAAGCATCTAGAAATATTTAGAGCCCTGTGACAAAGTGGTTTCATGTCTATTGAATTTAATGCTAACAAAATAGAGCCTATATTTTTTATGTCTTTGTAGAGATTTTCCACTTAAGTAGTAAATTATTTTTATTATAATTCATAATGTATCAGTTTTGAGAGATTGGATTCTTTTAATGGCCCTTTCCCACAGATATTTTCACAAAATTGCTCTAAGGAATTGAAACTCAAAGTATTTAGCCTGTAGCAGTTATACCAGCAAGATGACCATGTAGAGGAGTTCACTTGTGGCACAGAGGATTAAGGATCTGGCATTGTCACTACAGGGGCTCAAATTGCTGCTGTGGTGAAGGTTTGATCCCTGACCCTGGAGCTTCGGCATGCTGCAGGGACACCCCCCCCATGCTAAAAGAAAAAACAAAAAACAAAAAAATCCAAATGACCACAATGAAATAATCAGGAAGATTTAAAAAATATATACTGTGGATATGCCTCCATCTTTAATTTTTCTTGGTTCATTTTGGTTTGCCTATGAAGACAGAAACCACAAATAATTGCTTTGACTACCATGTTTCCCCCCATATGTTATTAGAATGTATGCATACCATGAGAGGTGAAAAGATTACAGAAAATATGTGTCTAATTCCCTGTGAGAGGAAGTTTAGAAAGAGAAAATATGGCTAATCTTTGCATTGATGCAAATATGGAGACAAAATTTCATGCCGATACTCCAGATGGCCACAATTTTCCAAAGCCTTATATGCAGTGTTTTTTTTTTTTCCCTTGTAAAATGCTAGGTTAGTACATCAATTGCTTAGCTTTACATTAACATAATATCTTTATGTGCTGTGATAACCAAACCTTCAATAACTGAAGAAAGAGCAATATAAACCAAAATAATGCATTGATTATGAAATCTGGGCTTTTTAGCCCAAGAGCGTTATGAATTGATACTCTGCAGGCTTGTTTCCTTCTAACGTAAAGCTAAAACAAGTCCATTTGTTGGGCTATAATTTCAATTAGTAGACATTTTTTAGTGAAGGGGGAAACATCAGTTTTACACATACACACATACAGACACAAATTACAGAGTGCCCTGCTAGCATATGTTAAACTTAATGAAGTATTGTGATAAATGTTATTTATATATTATTATTTTCTATTGCATGTAGACCAAATGACACTGAAAAGTAAGGAGAAATAGAGAATTATTATACTCCCAACTGGGTTTATTAAGTGATAAATATCTATAGAATAAATGAAGTCTAATAATTATTTAGAATAAATAGCTTCATATGAGAATATAGCCTTTAAATGGTCAAAATGCCCTAAACTTTTAGCATAGAAGGGTCTCGTAGACACTCTGTTGTTTCCATGTCTAGTGAAGATGCATCATACCGAGGAGGATATGTTAATAGAGCTATTTGAAAACTTTCCAAATATAATGAAAAACTTAAATCTCAGAAAACTTTCTTGAACCTTGCTTTGTTAATAGATTCTATGTGAATCTGGAAAAGATCTAACAAATCTAACATTTGTTTTGGAAAATCTTTGTGATTATCTCCCCAATTCTTCCACCAAAGAAATTAAACTTTTGCTTAGTATAGTTGTAAACATTTTCTGAAGAGAGAGCCATAGCAGTTAGTTTTAAAATAGTTTTTGTTCTTTTTCTATGCAAGTCAATGACTTATTTCCTATAAAGCAGCAAATAGGGAATCTAATATTTCTCCCAAACATTTGATTGAAAATTCATATTCATAAAGTGGTAAAATGTTTATATAAGTTATACTTTCTGTAAATATGTAAACCAGTATATATGGATAAGTGTGTGTGTAATTTTTTCTCCATTTATTAATTCTTAGTATATTGCAGAGGGAGTTGTTATTTGCATTTTATGGTGTTGTATTAAATGTTCTGAGTAAAATTTCTTTTTATAAAGCACTATAATTGATTTTATTTAATTAAAGAATTATCACTTTTCCTTCATAAAGATGCTGGATAATGCTGAAGTTATTGAATTACATCAGTAACTCTAATACCTTTGTTTGTTTATAGACAATACTTCACTCTGTGGGAGATTTTAGTGTAATTATTAATCATCAGTCATCTATGCTTCCTCTATGTCTGTTGTCCTTTCTTCTTCCACAGAGATAATCACAGTACTTGCTGCACAAACTGTTGAGAGAATTAAATGAACTTAAAAAAAATTCCTAGAGGGAGTTACCAACGTGGCTCAGCGGAAATGATTCTGACTAGCATCCATGAGGACAAGAGTTTGATCCCTGGCCTTGCTCAGGGGTTAAGGATCCGGCGTTGCCATGAGCTGTGGTGTAGGTCACAGATGTGGCTCGGATCCGGCGTTGCTGTGGCTGTGGTGTAGGCCAGCAGATATAGCTCCTATTCATCCCATAGCCTGGGAAACACCATATGCCGCAGGTGTGGCCTCAAAAAAAAAAAAAAAAGCCTGGAATATAAGTGCTACATAAGTGTTTTCTGGTATTATTACTATCATCATTCAAGCCATGAACAAAAGAGCTTTGATTATCCTTCTGTTCACTTTTTATAAAATCATTTTGCTGTTCTTATTTCAGTGCTCACATTCTCTGAACCATGTGGCTTTTTGTTTTATTTTACAGTTTAAAGTAATTGTTGATACTTTGAAAGATGACTATCATAAACTGATTATATATTAACATAAGTAACATTATTTTTGGAAAGGTAATTTTCTAAAACTAAATATTTTCCATATTTACTGTGGAATAATAGACAAATATAATTGTACCTAAAGTATAAAATATGATTTAATATACACAGATTTTGGCTGCTTTAAATCTGGTTTCCTGATTTAGTCTCAGTTTAGCTTGGTTCTCTGTTTTGTTCTTCTGTTTTTACTATCCTTGGACCTCTTGATTAAGAAACTTTTCGTCTTATAGGAACTTTCTTTCTAGCACAATTATGTATTGAATATAAGCTGCGTGGGCCCACATGAAAATTCCAATTACCACCCATTTCCTAAACAAAACACTGAAATCAGAGATATACAAGTAACCAAACACACCATACACACAGTCACTCACTCACATGCATGGTTATCTTCCTGATTCAATTTAATGTATAATTATTGAGTAGTACTATGTGCCCATAACATATGTTGGTAGGGAAAGAGGTGAGAAAGCTTGGGGCAGAGAGCTACTTGGAGCATTTGGGGATGGTCGCTGAGTTTGCAGCAGTTTAGAGAAATTTAGGACCTTGTGAAGCCTAGCTCACTCACCCTGGATGCTGACAAGACTTCCTTGGCCTGTTTCAGGGGAATGACTGTCCTTGTATCAGTTGACTGGGCAAGACTGAAGAGTAATCACTGTTCTCAAGTGGACACTGGAGGAGGATCCATTTGGCCATGGCCCTTCCAGAGTGTGTGCCTTTTCTGGTGTCCTGCTTCTGCAGCGTGTGGCAGACAGGAGCACACAGTGGCCAGCAGCTTCCCTGATACCTTCTTGGGATTTTGTGGCAGATATCCTGTAGTGAGTTCCCTCCTGTGAATAGCTTTCCCAGAATGCATATCCAGGAAATTGCCCCAGTCAGCACACGGTGTCCTGTGGCTTCTGTGCCATCTAGTAAGTCAAAGCTATGCCCTCTCCAGCACAATCAGGATCTCTGCCTGGATGGGTACCTATTCCTTGGATCCTCTATCTCAGTCCCAGGGCTGTGGCTCTTCCCTATAGCTGTATTTCCCACGTGCTTTAAAGTCCCTGGTATTACCTCTTGCTAGTCAATCTCTTATTACCCCAATCCTGGTTGTAGTTAATTTACATTAAGCTTTATTTTTTGTTTAAATTACTGTGTGATTTCCATCTCCTGACTGCACTAATATAAGATACCTTGAAGTATTGTCAGGAAAAACTGTAAAATACTCTGAAAGAGGCATAAAAGATTACTTAGTATCTAGTGCACCCTTCTGGGTTATCTGTGCCTTTCATTTTCTTTGTACATTTTTACAAAAATGATAGTAGTGGCAATAATTCTTATTCTAGAAATGCAAATTAATTTCATACAGTGTAAATACTATTGATCCCTCTTCCAAGAAAGCTTTATATATATTAATACATTTATTTTAACATCCCTGGTTGCCTACGTATGTGTGTGTTCTTTGTATTCTCTTTTCAATCTATTGTAACATCCTGTGGTTCCTTCTTTAATTAATGAGCTAAATATAGTCTTTTTTTATATCTGTTAAAAATATTTTGGTAAAAGTAGCAACTACTGCATAGAATGTCTGAAAATTAAACAAGGAATTGGGTATGATGAACACACATACACAACCTCTCGCATCATCAGTATCTCCCACCAAAGTGGGATTTATTATAATAAATTTATTATAATTGATGAACCCTTATTGACATAACATTATCACCCCAATCCATAAAAACATGACGGTTCATTCTTAGTATTTTATACTCAATGAGTTTGTATACATTTATATGTATCTACCATGATAATATCATACACAATAATTTCACTGTCCTAAAAATTTTCTGGACTCCTCTTATTCATCCCTCCCTCCCACTTAAACCCTAATTACTAATAATCATGTTACTTTTTCCATAGTTTTTGCCTTTTTCAGAATGCTATAAAGTTGGACTCATATAATATGTAGCCTTCTGAGATTGGCTTCTGTCATTTAGTAATATGTATTCAAGTTTCCTCTTTGTCTTTTCATTACTTAAAAGCTAATTTCCTTTTAGTGTTGAACAATATTATGGAAATTGACAAACTAATTTATATGAATGGGCAAAGAACCTAAAAGAGCCCTTTTTTAAAGATAAATTTGAATTTCTTGAATATGAATTCAAGAATTAGTCTTCAATATATAATACAGTGTAGTATTGGCTTAAAGATAAGCAAATACATCAGTGGAACAGAATATGGTTCACCAGTAGGCCCACATATATATAGACAACTGACTTGCAAGAAAGTCACAAAGGTAATTTGGTAGAGAATGGGTAAATTACATGACTGATGCTGGAACAATTAGAAATCCATATGCAAAAGCAAAACAGAACAAAATAAAACAAACTTTGATGCACACCTTGAATTATATTTAAATATTAACCCCCAAATGGATCCTTATCTGTTTTTCAGCATATTCTATTCACTAAAAATCTGTTTTAATTTTTTTTTTGCTCTGCTAAATGCATTTTTACTTAATATGTTGAGACAAATTTCCATGTCAGAACATGTAAATTCTTTGCATTTGTTAAAACAATTTTTATTTTTTTCCATTATGGTTGGTTTACAGTGTTCTGTCAATTTCTGCTGTACAGCAAAGTGACCAATCATAATATATACATACATTCTTTTTCTCACATTATCCTCTACCATTTTCCATCATAAGTGACTAGGTATAGTTCCCTGAGCTACATAGCAGGATCTCATTGCTTATCCACTCCAAATGCAAGAGTTTGCATGTATTAACCCCAGTCTTCCAGTCCATCCCACTCCCTCCTCCTCCTCTTTGGCAACTACAGGTCAGTTCTCCAAGTCCATGATTTTCATTTCTGTGGAATGGTTCATTTGTGCTGTATATTAAATTCCAGATATGTGACATCATATGGTAGTTGTCTTTCTCTTTCTGACTTACTTCGCTTAGTATGAGAGTCTCTAGATCCATCCATTTTGTGGCAAATGGCATTATTTTGTTCTTTTTTATGGCTGAGTTGTATTCCATTGTGTATATATACCACTTCTTCTTAATCCATTCATCTGTTGATGGACATCTAGGTTGCTTCCATGTCTTGGGTATTGTGAATAGTGCTACAATGAACATGTGGGTGCATGTGTCTTTTTCAAGGAAAGTTTTGTCTGGATATATGCCCAAGAGTGGGATTGCTGGAGCATTTGTTAGCTCTATATTTAGTTTTCAGAGGTACCTCCATACTGTTTTCCATAGTGGTTGTAGCAATGTACTTTCACACCAGCAGTGCTGAGCGTTCCCTTTTCTCCATGCCCTCTCCATCATTTGTCATTTGTGGGCTTAGTAATGATGGCCATTCTGACTGGTGTGAAGTGGTATCTCATAGTGTTGATTTACATTTCTCTAATAAGCAGTGATGTTGAGCATTTTTTTTCATGTGCGTGTTGGCCATCTGTATATCTTCTTTGGCGAAATGTCTATTCAGGTCTTTTGCTCATTTTCCCATTGGGTTTTTGGCTTTTTTTGCTGTTGAGTTGTGTAAGTTGTTTGTATATTTTAGATATATTTTTTTTTTTGCCTTTTGTCATTTTATGGCCGTGGGTTTATGGCCGCACCCACGGCATGTGGAGGTTCCCAGGCTAGGTGTCTAATCGGAGCTGTGGCCACTGGCCTGCGCCGCAGCCACAGCAACGCAGGATCCGAGCCGCGTCTGCAACCTACACCACAGCTCACAGCAACGCCGGATCGTTAACCCACTGAGCAAGGGCAGGGATTGAACCCGCAACCTCATGGTTCCTAGTCGGATTCGTTAACCACTGCGCCACGACGGGAACTCCTGTATATTTTAGATATTAAACCCTTGTCAGTTATATCATTTGAAACAATTTTTTCCCCTTCTATTAGTTATCTTTTTTTTTTTTTTTTTTTATGGTTTCCTTTGCTGTGCAAAAGCTTGTCAGTTTGATTAGGTCCCATTGGTTTATTTTCACTTTTATTTCTATTGCTTTGGGAGACTGACCAGAGAAAACATTTGTAAGGTTGATATCAGAGAACGCTTTGCCTATGTTCTCATCTAGGAGTTTAATAGTGTCTTGTCTTACGTTTAAGTCTTTAAGCATTTTGGGTTTATTTTTATGCGTGGTGTGAGGATGTGTTCCCGTTTCATTGAATTACATGTGACTGTCCAGTTTTCCAGGCACTACTTGCTTCCTTTGTCAAAGATTAACTGACTGTAGGTGTCTGGGTTTATTTCTGGGTTCTCTATTCTGTGCCATTGGTTTGTATGTCTGTTTTGGTACCAGTAACACTGTCTTGATTACTATAGTTATGTAATATTGCCTGAAGTCTGGGAGAGTTATGCCTGCTTCTTGTTTCTTGTTCCTCAGGATTGCTTTGGCAATTCTGGGTCTTTTAGTGTTCCATATAAATTTTTGGATTTCTAGACTTCTGTGGGAAGCAATTGAAACACTTCAGTTTAAAAGATTTTCCAAGTTCCTTATTAATTTTAGGCCTGTTTGTACCCATACCTTATGGCTTAGATGCATAAATTTAGTAAATTCACAACAGGGAATGAGAATATATACCTAGATATTATGTGAGGAGCTATTTTGGTATGAACATATCAGGCACGCAGGTTTACTTTAATAGTTTTTAAAATAATTTTTCATTTTCCCTTCTTCTAAATTATTTCATTATTTTATTAAGTTATTTCTAATATATCATAGTTTAAAAAAAAGACTGCTTAAAGAATTAATTCCAGATTTTATAGAGATAATGACTCATTTTTGACATGAGACACTCTTGATAATGCCTTTGATCTTCACAGAGCCTCAAAGGAGAGTTCCTGCCCAGTGAATTAAATGATAACTTTTTCCTTCTGTGAGAGCAAGGAAAGTGCAATTTCCCTTTGAGATTGCTTGTTTGTTTGCCTTGGATTTGATTACCTTGGGCCAATTTCCCTGTGAAAATAGCATTGTCTCCTAAAGATATCCAGCAGTAGAAGGTCATTAGCCGTTACCCTACACATAGAAGAATGTGTATACTGTCTTCTGGAATTGCTTAGCAAAGCCATACAGAGAGACATTTTCTTTTTCTTTTATCCTAAACAGTTGTATCAATTTTATTTTAATACTTTTTCTCAGTGCCGTGAGCCTCATATTTATTCATGTCTGGATATGTTCTCTGGACCTATTATTTTAGGGCTCACTATCTCTATCTTGTTCTTAATCATTTCTGTATCCAAACTCAGAAGCTAGCATGGCATCTAAAATAAACTTCATGCTCAATAGATATAGAATGAAACTTTTAAATACCCAATTCTAAAAGTTCAATGAAAGAGCTACTATTCTATACTGCTGGTAGACAATAATTTCTGAAGGGCACTTTGAGAAAGTGTATCAGTAACTGAAAATATTTACATCTTTTATCTACTAATTTATCTTTTGGAACCACAGCCAAAGGAAATAAACAGAATGGTGTAAAGAGGTATACATAAAATAAATTCAGTATTGCAATGTTTATAACAGTAAACAAATTCCAGTGTAATCCAAGTGGCATAGTATATAGGAGAATAGGTAAGTTATGACAGAGCTATAAAATGGAAGAATATGCTTCTATTGAAAATATATTTAATTGTTTTAAATTTCAAAATGTCCTATTATCTATCCTTTTTCACACTTTGGGCTTACATTATTTTTATATCTATATATCTATGAATATCTATATATTAATCTCTCCATATGTAATATATATGTATATGTATTACATTTTTTTTTTTGGAAGGGATAAATTGTGCATTCTTCTTTGCTTTCTTTTTCTGTTTTGTTGCCAACTTATCTTTGGGTGGGATGAACTCCATCTGGGTTACTCTTTGCCTACAAAAGCACCTTTTCTCCATTTACTTGGACACTGTCTTAATCTTTACCTTGGCACCTGAGAGGGAGGACTGAATGTACATGCTTTATTTTTATGAGTCAGCAGTTCATTCCCTGAGGAGAGTAAAGAAAGGACATGTGGACTTGTTTTAGACAACAGTTAGGAAACTTCAATTAGCTACATTTTTTTTTCCTCTGAGTTTATTGAAACTATTTTCCTAGAGTCCAAAGTTATCATAAGAATTATCCTAAACTTAGATTTATGTTTATAGTTTAGCTTTTTATCTAATTCATGGAGAACACTGGTTACAATTAAGCCCTATAACTATAGTACTTTGGCTCATGGTTGCTCAGCACACAATTTTTTTTTTCTGCATTACCATGTCAATTCTAATCACAAATGTGAAACTGTAAAGACTTATAATTTCCTTAAAGAACTTTACCTTCTTAGTGTACAACCTGAGTAAAGATTAAAAAAAAAATGTATAACTGTAGGATGCAGTTGTTTCATGTCCAATCCAACCGGCATGATTGAGCCAACTGGGGTAATATTAGCACTTTCTATAACTTATTTTGGCTCTAACTCTGGCTCCTAGGTGGAGGAATATTAGTGAGGGTCTTTAAAAAAATGTATGCATCTGACATAAACCACTCCTGAAGAGTTCTTGTAGCAAAGGAATATTGTGTCCATTCCCTATGATTTGTTACAATCTGTTTCCCTTTGGTCCATGGTATATTATATTTAGCTGATAGTTCATAGACACTGTTCTGTAAGTTATGGACACTAGTTACAGTAGAAATTAATATTCTAGTGTATTTTCAAAATTCTTTAGCAAGAGAATCTCTTTGGTTTATCTCAGGTTAAGTGTCCTCAAGTCCAAGCAACCTGATTCCCATATGGTGAAGTCATCTACAAACAGGTTTGAAGGCACACTATTCGTAGACATTTCTTAGGGTAAAAGTAAACAAATAAGAAATTAGGTCATTGGAAAATGGATAAATATTTCAGAGGTTTTTTTGTTTTTTTTACTAAAAATAAATTTCATTTAATGTAGTTTAGACACTTCACCTAATTCATTATCAATCAATCCCAAATTTAAAAAGATTTATCTTAATGAAAATTATAATCCTTAATTGTACATACAATCTGTCAAAGGAAGTATCTTGCACTAAAGATAGGCAAGAAGGACTTTATTCAAGGCTATCGCAGTAGGAGGGAGAGGACAGTTCAGTTCAGTCAGACTGAACTCTCCTGAAACAAGTGGTGGGAGTTGTGTTTTTCTTTTTTTCTTTCTTTTTTTTTTCATTATTGGATAAGCTAGAGGAAAAATACTGGAACATTAGGATGGTGGTTGAGCAACTGGATTATGAAACATTTGAGTTATTGCTGAGTTTGCAAATATTTCCCACTATGATTAGGCCACCTGTGTTTGCTAAATGGCATCCATCAAAGTCAGACTCCTACCCTCCCACAGATAGTGGGAGATAGGGGTTCTGTTTTTCTGGATAATGGTATTTCAAAGGGATGACTCTCAGGTCCTTGAGAAAGAAATTCCTGAGTTGTATAACTGGCAAGAACCTTTTATAAAGATTTACAGATATCACAAAAAGTCAGAGAAAGAAATTATAATGATAAGCTCTCTAAAGTAAATGCTCTAAGTAAAAGGAGATCAGGGCCTAGAATCAGAGAGAAGCCTGTCTACTGTTTAGTCAAGCTGAGAGAATCATTAAGGCCATTATGGTCAAATCACAGGTGAGTAAAAATACTGTAACTTTTCCTGATGTATTTTTATTCAGACTGTGCTAATTCTTATAGAATAGCATCTTTTAAAATAATGTCTAAACCCTTTTAATTTTCAACTTGTATTACAGGATGTTAAGTTCGTGATTTAGCATTGAAAGAAAATCTGTAAGGCTAAGTTTCAGTTTAAGTTTTTGCTCTGTAGAATTTTTTGAGTTCCTCAGTTATGAGAGAAACAGAATGGTTGACAACAATGTGGGGCTAAATCAGACATGGCTTCACATCACTACTGAAGTACTTACTAGCTTTGCTAGTTGGGGAAATTTCTGTTAAGTGTCCGTTTCCTTCTTTGAAAAATGAAGGGTGTATTTATCTTGAAGAACTTTTTTAGGAGGTACAATGAGATACTATGTTACTGGTCTAAATGAATAAATTATGTTCATAGTATGAATTAAATGAATGTATATTATCATTATTATATTTGTGAAAAAGTATAATCCTTGGATCATAAATCTTTGGATCATAAAAGTATAATCCTTGGATTAAGACTTGCCAAAACACCCTGAAGGAAATTTAACAGAGAAGCAGGTTGCCTGTAGCCTCCACCTTGAATCCAATCCATTGCCTTATCTTAACAGAGCTGCTGAGTACATTGCATTTGCCTAATTTTTTTGGCCTTGTATGCCAGCTCCACAAGAAATATTTTACAGTCTAGAAATCAGAGTTCAAATATGGACAGGGATTTTCAGCAAAGAAACATAAAATCTTGCTATAAATCAAGGGAGTATAGCTAAAGCCAAAAAAATAAGCCATATGATATGGGTTATATAGCCTATAAATTTTACTTTTTCTGTTGATATTTGTATGCTTTATGCAAGAATCTACAAATAAGAAATATGTAAGAACTCCTTTTTTTCTTGCCAGGGTACAGAATGGCTCCATATAAAATCTTACATTTGGGGGCTGCTATGGACTGAACTGTGTCCTTTAAAATTCATAAGTTGAAGCCCTAACCACCAGTATAATGGTATTTGAAATGTTTTTGGGAAATAATTAGGTTTATTACGAAACCACACTTGAGTCTGCTTGTCAGTATGCAGTAAATCCAGTCTTTACATTTGAGTGGCAGTGAATGAAAGCACAGCATTTATTGCAGGTGCCAAGCAAGGAGAACAGGTAGCTCATGCTCAAAAGACCCAAACTCCCTAGTGGCTTTCAGGGAAGGGATTTTTAAATGGAGTGTGAGAGATGGGGCTACAGAGTGTGTGATCCGCTCCAGCATAGTTCTCAAATAGGTTATCATCAAGGTGATGTTTTAAGCATCATCAACCTTCTGGTTTCAACTCATCTAGGGTCTATAGGGTTGTGTCAGCAGTTTCCATCTGGTGGGATATGCTCCCTGTAAAAACAACTAAAGAATGTGCGTCAGGCCTTTAACTCTATCTTTCAGGAAATTGGGAGTTCAGTGATTCTGCTATGTGGCGGATTTATAGTCTAAATTGTTAAAGTTCCCTGCCCAACTGCTATTCTTTGTTTTTCTGTCTTCACCTTTCCCAATCTTAAATCTCCAGCCAGCCTTTTGAGACTCAAGGGAGGTCTGGGAGACTAAAACAGAAGCTTTTTTTTTTACTTCAAAGGGTGGGAACACAGGAGCATGTGTATCTTTTTAGGTTTAGTTGAAGCCACAAGGGTGGAGCCCTCAAAATGGGATTACTGTCTTGTGAGAAGAGAAAGAAACACTAGAACTCTCTGCCATGTAGGGACTCAGTTAGAAGGCGGCTAACTCCAAGACAGGAAGAGAGCTCTTGCCAAAACTCAACTACGCTGGCATCCTGATCTTGAACTTCCAGCCTCTAGATCTTGGAGAAAATAAATTTCTGTTTAAAGTCTGTGGCATTTTGTTGTGGCAGCCCACACTGACTAAGAGCCCATCCCAGATACCAAAAACTTAGAAAAAATGCCAAGAACTTCTCTCTAGAGAAACTTCTGAAAAAGTAAACGTCTTTGGTAAAGTAAATCCTAAATGATATTAAAATGAATCTGCAAAAAAAAAAAAGGATTGGTTTCCTTTTCATAAAATTCATTTGCCAGTGATGGATTTTAGGACACATTACTCACCAAATCTGGCAACATTGCACATTGAGTATTTTAAGCTGAATGAGTCTGAAAAAAATGGCTAAAACAGGGAGATCACTCTAACATTCTCCCCATCCACCCCTCCAACTCCACTCTTATTCCCTAAAATAGGTCACAGAATCTAACGTGAGAGGTGTCCTCTCCCTAACTTAGAAGAAAGATGCATCCTATTCCCCCCAAACTAAGGAAAAGCTAGAAGAATCTGAACAAACCAGCCTCGCTAGTTTCCACCAGTTCACTACATGACTATCCAATTTAGCATAATAATACTCAAGCTTGAATTTTTTTAGGTTATTTCCATAAAGTCTCCCATATTGCATAAAACTTGAACAAATTTGGTTTTTCTTTTTTTTTTTTAACCTCCTAAACTGTCTTTGTCAGTTTAATCTTTCGACCCAGTTAAGGACCCCATGAGGGTTGAGGACAACTTTTTTCTTTCCTTCACCAGTTATTTAGGAAGAAATGGATCTCTGCAAAGTCAGCTTTATTTCAACACGAAGTAGGCCACTGTTTTTTGAAATCCAAGCATTTGAAATGTCCTGTATTACAAATTTCTCTTCTTGAAGCTTCTCTTAGAACTGAATCCATGTTTAAACAAATTGGTTAAACCCTCATTCTTTAACAAATGATTCATTGCTTTAGCTTTTAGGGTTCCTTGATGTATTATAATGCCAATGAATTTTGAAAAGTTAACATTATGAGTCAATAGTTCATTAATTGTGAAATTTATTTATTTCTTCAGTAAACTTTTATTAAGACCTTATTCTCATCCAGGCTTTGTGCCGGGAGTTGGGAACACAGCCTGAACAAAGCAGACCCAAAGGCCAAACTTTTGGAGTGTACAGTGTTTGAGTAGCTAACAGTCCTAGGGAAGTTTCATTTGAACAGTTAATTAGACTTATAAGGACCAGAAAATGAAACAGACACCTAAATTATATAGATCACTAGATGCTCAAAACTAACTTCACTTACTTGAAAATTTTCAGAACTGGTGCTGCTTACTGCATAAGTCCTAGTATCTTTTCTTTTAAGGCTTTGATTTCTCTTTTTGTAGTTCGAAGGGTTGGGGACCTCCACATCTATAATTTATAGAATATGTGTTTGTAAAAGAAAGCGTCTCAGCACAATGCCAAAGACTGTATTACAGAGACACATTCTGAAAGGGAGACACATTTTTCCTTTAAAATGTGAACATTTCCCCTGATTTATCCTTCCTGATTTTACATCAGAAACCCTCTTTATCTATGGTTCCCAATGTCAGTTGAAGATCTGCTCACCAGAAGAAAGAAGGCAGTTAAGGACAGCAGGACCCAGTTCACTCACCTTCCACTTGTGTCTGTTTATAGAAAAGTTGTGCTTTTTAGTTTAGATTTTCAGATGTTTCTGAAAACCTTTCTGGCTGCGCAGGTAAGCATCTTTCAGAAAAACATACCTTCCCCTGAGATGCTTGCAAATATCACATCTGTTGTAGAACACACAGAAGACAGAATTGTGCGCTCTAATTAGAGAGGATAATTGAAATGTATCAGTGGATCTCTAAGAGTGACTAATGCAAATAGTTGAAGGAAAACAGCTATTTCTGATTTGAAACCATGTTTTCTAAACAACTGGTATCCTCATAAAAGGTAAATCAAATTGTGACTTTACTCCTCCATTACTTTAAATTAACAGTGGGTAAATGACAGGACATTAGAATTGTACTTTTCCATAAGCATAAGTGAAAATGTTAATATGAATCTCTTGAGTTTGCAAAATTTGGCTGAAAGTACTGTTAAAACATACTTTCTCAAGAGAATGTTCTTTGCTTCCAGCCTCCAAAAAAACCTGCAAATACAACAGCAACAGCTTTTCATTGCAGGATTTTGGAGCCATCCCCACCTAGCAGGAAGTGGGATATATGCAAAGGTCTGCAAAACCTGAAAAAAAAATACTGTAGTTTTAAAATAAAGTTCACCAAACTTAACTTCTTGCAAAGGTCGCATCAGGATTAGTTTAAATTTCAGGTCAAGAGGCAGCTTACTTCCTATTTGATCTGCAGCAATTGAAGCATACCTAATAGAAGCACTATTTTAAACACAAAGGTTAAACACTGTTGCATTTTGACAAAGGTTAAATGCCTATTTACCAAAGTTAATGACTTAATAGCATTTTGAATACCATTCTTTATATAAAGGTTAATCTCATATTTCTGACTTCATGTTTCCTTTCTTAAAAGGAAATACTCATTAGGACTGAAACAATTATCTAATTGTTGATTTGTTTTGATCTTATTTATAGTTCTTCAACAAGAATATTATCTGTTTTGATTATAAGAGATTTCTTAAAGCATTCAAGAAGAAAAATGCTTAAGGAGAGAAATAAGGTTATTAGAGAATTACTGCTTTCAAAGTCAAAAGAAAACGGGTAAAGATTTTCAAAAGACATCTAGGGCAGAGATATAGTCTATGGTGGGATCATATACTTGCCAAAGATGTACATGAGACCAATCAATTTCTGTTTCTTGTTAATCACATGTTGATTTCTATTTGTTGTAAAAATAAATAATTTATTGGACTCAATAGAAAAATCACAATCAGATGATCATACTTATCAGAAAATGTAAAAAATAAATTTACTCCACAAGAGAAAGGCTCATGGTCAATCTGACATTTAGTTTTGATGACATTTTTAGTTAGTATGATTCTAATAATTTATTAGGTATAATGAATTAGAAAAATATGCTGTTATTCATTCTTTTTTATTAATGTCTCTAACTAAAAATACCTCACCTTTCTTACTACTCGGAAATTAAACTAGAAATCTAGTTATTGCAAATGGGTGATAAGTTTTGAAGATGTATATGTTTACAAGTATTTTCCCAAGCTATTAATTTATTGCTTTACATCTAAAATATTAAACTTTGAAGAAACATTTCAAATTGCACACAAGTACTAAGAGTAGCATAGTTGTGGCAAAGTCGGTTACCTAAAAACTGGGTTTGCCTTTTTGTGGGTGT
>PVHT021183710.1:18047020-18067991 GCA_004024745.2 Catagonus wagneri
AAATCTAGTTATTGCAAATGGGTGATAAGTTTTGAAGATGTATATGTTTACAAGTATTTTCCCAAGCTATTAATTTATTGCTTTACATCTAAAATATTAAACTTTGAAGAAACATTTCAAATTGCACACAAGTACTAAGAGTAGCATAGTTGTGGCAAAGTCGGTTACCTAAAAACTGGGTTTGCCTTTTTGTGGGTGTCCACCCAATAGACACAACCAAGCCAAGGGGTGGGTAAGAAGGAATGATTTATTACTACTTGCAGCAAGTGAAGAGAGCACTGGGGATCTTTCCGAAAGCAGTGTCTCCCTGAACAGCAAAGTTGGAGAAGGTATAAGCTAAGGGTACATGCATATTCATGAAGGGGATTGAACAGAAGAGAATTCAGCATAAAATTGGGACAAAGGTCGACAAAGTTCCATCTTTACTTAATTTTAGTCAGGAGGATCATCAACATCATTCCATCCTCTACCAGGGTGAGAAGGAGTTCCTGGAGAACTCAAAGATATATTATTATGTATATCCCTTGCTTTATCACTGTGCTATTGTTTGGCTACCTTCTCTCTGTTCCTGCATTGCTTTATTCAGTTAAATTCATTAATTACTGAGATGTGTTCAAGTGCAAATATTGAGGCCAGGTTTAGATCACAAAATGGCTTGGGCCAAAAAGACTTCTCTTATGTCAAGAAAGCCATTCATCGTTCTCTTTTTTGGGGGACCGTCTAAACTCTGTTCATAAGTTCATGCCTGTTACATGTAATTTATTTCAAGGTTATGGTATAAAAGACAGAAAGTGAAGGAGGGTGATATCAAGAAAACAATTGTGAGAATTCCCCTCCCTTTTAGGAGAGAGCTCAGTCAGGCAAAAGAATGCCATCTGATCTGTCAGAAGGTGAAGTTCAGTCAGGAGTAAAGCCAAATTTCACTTTTGAATGAAATAAACAAATGGAATAATGTAAATGGGGCCATGAAGGAGACAGTGGATAGTATGCTAAACTCATGACGAGTTTGAAAAAAAAATCTGAGGGTAAATCTAGGACTTCTTGGAATAAAGAAGTGGATAGAATCAACTAGTTCAATAGTCCCAATAAAACATGAAACATTTTGTATTTCAACAGTTTTGTTGCTATTTTGAAAATGTGTTCTGTGTGTTTACTTCTCTATGATAATTCTTTCATTTATTTAGCCTTTTCCCCTGACTTCAGTTTAGTGTTTCTTGGGAGATGTTACTTTAAGTTTTAATTTTTATAATCCTTGGTGTCTCCTGTCCATTAGGCCTGTATTTTGGTATTAGTCACTAAAATTCTTTTAAGTGACAATGACCTAAGACAAAGTAAATGTATAAAAAGGCAAGAGATTATTGGATGTCATTTGCAACTTTATTCTCACTTTGTGACTGTAAAACATTATCAAGATGTATTATAATTTTAATTTAAGAAAATGCAAATTTTCCATTTCAAAGTGATTCTGAATGGGTTGAAGAGATGAAGAAATTTTTGATCCAAGCATATCATGGTTGGTTTTCTGGCCATGACTGATGAATACACTAAAAAATCTAATTACTAAATCATTAACTTAAGGGATATATGAAGTTTTCTTCAGTATAAAGAGATTATTTATAAAATATTAAAGGATAGTTGGATTAAGCATTTGGTTCAAATGGAGGAAATATTTTAAAATTGACTTATTAACATTGTTAGGTTTTATATGTTTAAGACAGCAAGCTTGTTTATGAAGTCATTCCATTTCATAGTCCAAAGTGAAGGTTTACTTTTTCAAAGTCAGTGAGAATGAATTTGGGAATATTAATGCTATCATGCTCTCCCCTACTGTTCTAGTTTAAAAGGTCAGTCTGGCAAGGAAAACAGTTAATTCTGGAATAAATGGCAGCAAGTCATAACAATGCTAGCAGATTAAAGTAAATAAGTATTTTAATTTAAAGATCAAGTTGGTCACTAGAAAAATTAGTTTTATATCTATGTTCAATTAAATGACATGTAAGGATTCCAATATAAACTTCAGACGTAGAAATAAGGTAAATATCAAACAAACTAGTGAGAGTTTGATGATATTTTCTCATTCATAGATTTACATTGGATATTTGGGTAAAAAATGATTTTTTCTTTTGCTAATTTAGTGTAGGAGAAAGGTCCTTTAACTTCTTTTGGGATTATAGGGAAACATATATCCAAGTTATTTGCCAAAGATTCTGGAGACTAATAATGGGAGAAAGCACATAATTAACTATAGGTCTAGGAAGGTCTTATCATATTTGTTTGGCATCTTTAATTGCAATAAAACAGCTTCCTAGATTCTCTAAAGTTTTGCACCCCACTAGTGTGTCTGCTCCCTTGTGGTATTCCATGTTAGAAATAATCTGTCTTGTCTAACAAATAATTATTCCATCTGTTATCTCATTTTTCAGTATTTAGTTTTGCAATAATAAATGGGCAATGATCTTGCAATCAAGAGCTCTGACTTGAGTTTCTGATTCTTTATCTCATGATCTCAGAATCCCGATAAATGTGAAAAATAATGCACACTGGGTTGTTTTAAGTGTAATATTAGTGTGATAATTTACTTTAAAGCATCTAAATAATAGCTAGCACATAATACATTCTTGAGATATATCAGTTTAGTCTAAATATAAAAACTTTTCAGATATACTTACATACATATGATAAAGAATCATTTTAAGATAGAATAATAATCTTAATAACACCTTTATAGGCCAAAATTTCAAGTTAAGTGCTTAGGCAGTGTAGAAAATATTAGGAGGTGTTTGGGAGTAGGATATCTCCCCTTCCCCCGTCTTGGGTTCTTGTGTTGGGACTAATAATAAAATTGACACAAGGAAGATTAACAGTAGAAAAAAAAATCAATTCATGTGCACGGAGTCCCATAGAAATGAGACCTTAGAAGTGGCCAAAGCAGGCAGCTTTTATACATTATAAATAAAAAATAAATTTGTGAGGAATAGATAGGACAAAGAAATTTAGGTTTTGAGTGCTCCATTAGTGAAAAATCTAAACACAATTTGGGCTTGGGGTAGAATTAAAGAAATAATATGAGTTGTTTATATGAGCTTCTTAGCCTGAATTCCCTATCTCTGGTGATAAAGATGTCAGTTTACTTCCAGATGCATGGAGTGTACATTTCGCATTAGAGATTTATTTCCTGCTTTCAGGAAGACAGAAAGGAGGATCAGAGTCTCTTGTATTGGCTGTTTCTTAGGTCACTTTAATTCAGAAAAGTCAACATGCCATTGAGGAACCTTTTGGGATGGGTTACTTTGGGCCTCAACAGGGGCAAGCCATCAATAGCTTTCAAGGCATATCAATACGTAACTCTCTTAAGTGCATCTACTGATATACTTAGTAATTTATAAACTAATACAGTATTATTATTTTTTCAAATTATTTTAAAACAATAGATATATATTAATAAATCAATCAGGAATATTTACCTAAAATATGAGCTAAAGTTCATACTACATAGTTATTTTTAAAGGTAAAATAGTATTTATTTACAAGGTTTAAGCTTTTTATATACCTAGTAATATTTTGAAAATTGTCATTTAATTAAAAGTTAAAATGCATTAAGCAATCTTAAATGTGTAACTTGAATGGAAAAATCAAAAAGAGCAACTAAGTCATAAAAGTCATCTATGCATATAAGAATGTTTCCATTCACACAATTAATATTTATTGAACTCATAATTTCTGTATAAATAAGGAAAATAGTAGTTTTGAATAAATGTAAATTCATATGGCATTTATCTTAGAAATAATTTTTAGTCTCTACTTAAGTATGATAGTATTTGGTTAAATAATAATGATTTTATGTGAATTATTTATAAGCAAATTACATCTATGTAATCATGATTTACAGAAGATACATACAGCTTCCATTCCAGCAAATGGAAGGTCTCAATTGGATCAGTTTTGTTACCACGTAAAATTCGCTCACCCATCATAATTTATTCTCACAAATCATTGAGAATCATCTAGACAAAAACTATCAAAGTCATTGACATTCAGTTCAAGAAACAAAGTCATTCAAGGAGTAATCATGAAATTTGTAGTTCACAAACCAAAATAAACTTCTCATTTTCTCACTAATTATTTTCTGTTGATATAGGAAATACTCCCTGAGTAGGTGACATTTACACTAAAACCTGAAGGATAGTAATGAGATAAAGGATCTAGGGCATACTCGATATAAAAATTGCTTGGTACAGAAGAATAGAAAGGAAGCAATTTCATATAAAGAATAGTAAGATAGAGATGATGAGGCATGGGCTCAAAAACTGGCCAACAAATTAATCACAAAGGTGAGGATGAGGATTTTATTTTATTCAAAATCCAGTGGGACTCCAGTTTTCTTACAGTAAAATGACAACATTACAGTGATTAGAGGCTAAACAGAAACAGACCATATCCCAACTTCTAAAAGTTTCAAAGTTTCTTGTTTCTGTAAAGCAAGACAAAACAATATTTTCCAGATTAGATTAAATTCATTACAATAAAACTTGAACAGCAATAACTATAGAGCTTTAGTGTAGAAACCAATCATTTTTAGATACAGATATGCATAGTATTCTGGAACTGGAAGAAACCATATAACATTTAATTCAACCTTCTTATCTATAAATGAAACTGAGATATGCAGTTAAATGTATGTTTTCCTTTGTATTTTTTTAATTACATATGAGAACTTAAATTATGTAAATTTGTTATATATACCAAAAGTTAACTAGTTTAAAGACGTTTAAAGGCATTTTTAAATCACGAGTGTTATGAAGAAGATATTTTTATGATGAAAGGATATATATGCCTTCCACTTATGAATTTACACTAGAGTACAGTTTAACTTTTCCCTGTCACATCCGTTTGATTATTATGATTCAACTGTATTTGTGATAAGTATTCAGGCTAGCACTGTGAAAGGAGAGAAGATATAGTCTCTGAAAGGAATCAATTATGCGGCAAAGTATTGATGTGAGGAGATTTGGGAAGGCATAGATTTGTTGCTGATATATATTTGGATTTGGGGAGACAAATATATCTACCAAAAGAATAATAGTAGACAAGAAATAAAAGGTAATGAACATGTGTGAGTTCCCACTGTGATGCAAAGGGATTAGTGGTATCTTGGGAGCGCTGGGATGCAGGTTCAATCCCAGGACCAGAACAGAGGATTAAGGATATGGCATTGCCACAGCTGCTGCTTAGGTTGCAACTGTGGCTTGGATTTGATTCTTGGCCAGGGCACTACAAATGCCACAGGATGCCCCCCCCCAAAAAAAAGGTAATAAGCAATATGAAAGTAAAAAGAGCCTGAAGAATCAAGGGAAGCAACATTTTTCAGAGTAAGAATGATCTCTAGTGTTTTCAGCTGAAAAATCAGAAATTATGTCAGACTGGAGATCCTTGCGCTATGGAATCGCTATGACTGCCAAAAACAAAGCAAAATGAAACAAACCTAAAAACACCAAAATCAAAAATGAAACCCTAAGTAAATCTACTTATGACTGCTCTTGTGAAAAAGCAATCTAATTATTTTGTAGGATAGATTGTATGTGATGATACTCTTTTATTTGAAATTATAAGCCAAAGATTTCTACCACATTTTTTAGATTAAATTTGTCAGTGGAAATAAATGGCATGACCACCAGTCTTCTAAGTATATTTTCTAATAACTCAAGGCTTAGTTTATTTTCACTTAAAAATGGACCAGGTTATTTAATCATTTATTCTACTTTATAACAGGTCTGCTGAATTTGGGTACTCTAGATTCAATGCAGACCTGACCGCTATACTTATAGAGCTTATAGCCTAGTGAAAGAAACAAGCCATAAGTAAAAATCACGGGCCATATAGAGTTTAATTGTGATGATGGATATGAAGCAGGAGTATATTGTGTTATGGAAGGTTTAGCAATGGACATTGTTTGTATTTGAAGGGAAGAGTACATGCTGATTAGGGCTCCTAGGTTTCTAATGCCTCTCCAGCCAGGTTTTACCAAACAGATTTGCCAACTAGTACATGACTTCTTCATAGTTGATAAAAATGTTTAAATTTGTGTTTTGAATTTGCAGTTCTGTGGTAATTTTCATAAAGTTTAATTACAAAAGCAGGTATAAGTATACATGATATAACTCTGACACAAAAGGACATCTAATCTCCAACTCTGCATCAGTTGTTTACTTCATTACAATAATATAGGATATATAATATTTTGTTATTATTTAAGAAGACAAAAATGAAGTATTACTTTGACACATTTATTTGCATGGTTCACATTTTCTTTAAATTTCAGATTCTAATTTTGCCTTTGATTTATTAGTTATAGGATATATTTGCAAGTTTTCCTACTAGTTAATTCTGCTATGTAGAGCAAGCTCATGTGTGGGGTGAAATCAGTCTTGCCATATTCATGACAGAATATATAAAGGGATAGATATAGACACAGATATAGCTATAGATATGTAATGAGTATGTGTATATGTCCATCTCTCTTTATGTATCATTATATGTACACACAAAAACATATTTTTTATGTCTGGTTTATTAGGCCTGTCACAGTGTCAGACAATAGTAGATTTGTGGTATAGATGTAATTTTATTAAGTCATGTAAGTAGCTACTAAACAGCTTGATCTTTTAACTTTGTTCAAATTGATCTGGGAATTTTTCCCAAGTATTTGCCTAAGCATCTAAGCCTTGAAATTAAAATTATATTACACAAAATTTTACTTCAACCTTTCTTTTGAGTCAGTGGGAACTGGTGCTAACCTGTGATTTTGGTTCAGATTCTAACTTTACAGTTAATTAGCTGTGTCGGTCACTAGTTTTGCCATTTGCAGGCATACACTGGAGACATTTCAGGTTCAGTTCTAGACCACTGCAATAAAGAGAATGTTGCAATAAAACGAGTCACAGGAATTTTCTGGTTTCCCAGTGCATATAAAATTTATGTTTATATTATACTGTAGTCTCTTAAGTGTGCAATAGCATTATGTCTAAAAAAATGTATATACCTTAATTAAAAATTCAAAACAAACAATTCTAACAGTAACATCAAAGATCACTGATCACAGGTTACCATAACAAACATATTAGTGGAAAAGTTTGAAATATTTCAAGAATTAAGCAAAATGTGACACAGAGACACAAAGCAAGCAAATATTGTTGGAAAAGTGGCACCATTAGACTTGCTGGGTGCAAACTGCCACAAATGTTCAATTTATTAAAAGATGCAAGAGTTCCTGTGTTGGCTCAGTGGTTAACGAATCCGACTAGGAACCATGAGGTTGTGGGTTCAATCCCTGGCCTTGATCAGTGGGTTAAGGATCCGGTGTTGCAGTGAGCTGTGGTGTAGGTTGCAGACGCGGCTTGGATCCCACGTTGCTGTGGCTGTGGCAAAGGCCGGCAGCTACAGCTCCTGTTAGACCCCTAGCCTGGGAACCTCCATATGCTGTGGGTGCAGCCCTAGAAAAGGCAAAAAGCCAAAAAAAAAAAAAAAAAAGCAATACCTATGAAAGGCAGTAAAAAGAGGTGTGACTACAATCTCTCTTGGAGTCTCACATTAAAATTTGAAAGTGAGGTGGACTTTCTGTAAAACTATTTGGATTCTCTTCCAGCAGTAAAGTTCGATAATTATTTTCCTCAATTTACGTGTTTTCTTCTATTCTCCATGAGTGTTCCAAAAGTGGTCAGAGGGAGGTCTTGCTCTGACCGAATCAATACCTGTTATGGAGAGAGGTGATCTTCAGACACAGGATGTATTGGAGATACACTGAGCCGACTCGATCCCCCAGTTCAGCTAAAATACATTAAACATGTATTCTGTGTTCTTAATCTTCCTTGAAAGCAAGCTAGCAGGTAAAAAATATATTCATTCCTTATCAGCTTAGCCCAAAACGTGGGAAGCAAAATCCTCTATCCTAAATAAGCATTTGGTATACAAATGAATGTGACAGGTTTACAATAACTGTGTGGGTGTAGGGGAGAATGCCTCTGAGAAACCGGAACTTATTTCTTGCCAAAGTACAGGTTGCGGTCTGTTGCCATAAAACTAAATTAAATAAAATGCAAGCAAACAAAATGATAAATTGCACAGATATCAGACTGCTGCATAATTAAACTTCTAATTTTATTGCAACTTTATCTTGAAATAAAAGAAAAAATGTCTATATTATTGACACTGAGAGAGACTAGAAAGATTCAGACATCTTTTTTAATTGAGGAAAAGCTGAATAATAGAACTAAAATGCACTGTTCTATGAATCAAAGGGCACTTTAAGTGGAATGAGTATGTCTATGTGCATATAAAATATGAATGAATAAATCATAAACATTGGAAGGTCAGTAAAATGCTTCCATGCCAATATTTTCCATTTATGTGACTACAAATTCCACATACGATATTTATAAATAAGCACTTATTTAAGTTCTTCTGAAATATAAATTTGACTAGATTTACTGTGTTTGCTTTTTCCTTAGATCTGTGATTCACAATTGGGCGTGATTTTGCGCCCCCACCCCAGGAGACATTTGGCAATGTTTGGAGATATAAATGTATATATACATATTTTTTTTTCTGTCAGTACTGAGCAGGGGCAATGGGGAGGTGGGGAGTATTGCTACTGTCATTGATTGTTTGGAGGCCTAGGATGCTGCCAAACAATGCACAGGAAAGCCTCCCAGCAACGAAGAATTCTCCAGCTCAATATATCACTAGTGCTGAGCCTGAGAAAGACTGACTTAGATTATCTAAATATTACCCCACCATACCTTTCACTTAAAGTATGGATTTTGTAAGCTAAACTTATTAATTTTTATCAGACAGGGTGAAGAAAGCAAGAAAAGAGAAGCATTTTTTTAAAAAATTAAAATAGAAACTTAGGTAAATTTTAAAAATAATGACAAGGCTTCGATTGTATAACCGTGTTATTTCCAAATTGCATTGAATCTTTTTTGGTTTACCATAACTCTCACTATAGTCTACCTGTGTCACTATCACTTAAATAGAATCAAGAAAACAATGGTCAGTATCATATGATGTTGCTTATATATGGAATCTAAAAAAAGATACAAATTTATTTATCTACAAAGCAGAAATAGAACCACACACATAGAAAACAAATTTATGGTTCAGAAGAGGAAAAGGGAAGGAGGGATAAATCAGCAGTATGATATTGAGGTATATATATATATATATATACATATACATATACATACACACACACACTGCTATATATGAAATAGTTAACCAACAAGGACCTGCTGTACAGCAGAGGGATCTATACTCAAATGTAATAACCTATAAGGGAAAATAGTCTGAAAAAGATTATATGAATATATATATTCTCACACACATATATGCATCTATATCTATATATGTAGAACTGAATCACTTTGCTGTATGCTGGAAACTAACAGAACATTGTAAATCAGCTGTACTTCAGTTTGTAAAAAAGAACAGTAGACATACGCTAAACTACAGATATTTATCCAAATCTAAAATTGGATCAAACACACTTCCAAAATTAAGAACTAATAGAAAATAGTATGATTAAGATATAAATAATCAAACTAGATTTATTTTACTTAAAGAATAATAAGACATCGGAGTTCCCGTTGTGGCACAGCAGAAACAAATGCAATGCAGGTTCGATCCCTGGCATTGCTCAATGGCTTAAGGATCTGGCGTTGCCGTGAGCTGTGGTGTAGTTTGCAGATGTGGCTTGGATCTGGTGCTATTGTGGCTGAGGTGTAGGCCGGCAGCTACAGCTCCGATTAGACTCCAAGTCTGGGAACCTCCATATGCCACGAGTGCGGCTCTAGAAAAAGGCAAAAAAAAGATAAAAAAAAGACATCTATCTTTGGAGCAGTCTAATGACAAGTTATTGAGTTGCCTGATATTAAAAGACTGGTTATAAGTGCTGAGACAAATGTTTTAAGAGTAATTTAGTAATCTAAAGTATACGCATATCATTACAAAAGTAATAGATGTTTACTAGGAAATTGGAAAATACAAAAAGCACAAATTTGAAAATAAAAAATTTTTGTAATTATAATATTTTCAAAAGATTGTGTTGTTACTTCAAACATTTCAATAAAGATTATATTGTGTTTCATCACATGAATTTATCTTAATATAAGTAACCATTCCCTTATTCATATTATGTCCCATATATATTCGTTCATTCACTTGACAAATACTTGAACTTTTACTATCTACCAGGAATTTCACTGGAGATGGATTAGAGAGCAAACAAAATAAATTTCCTACCCTAATATTTTGAACGTATATTTTATTGCAGAAGGCAGGTGTGTGTATGTGTGTGTCATGAACTGATAAATGCTATGAATAAAATGAAGAAAGGTTGTGTGAACATAAAGTTATAGTCAAAGGTGAATGACTGCTTTTGCAGGATGAGCAGGAAAAGAATTGAGGAGGTTACTTTCGGACGAATGAATGAAAGCATCTCTCTCAAGTGAGAGCAATTTACTTTCAGCTGCAAAACTGTCAAATACAAGAGCCCTGAGATGAAACCATGCTTGGTGTTATCAAAGAAAGAGAAGCAGACCAGAGTGACTGGAGCACAGGAAAGAAATCAGCAGCTTGGGCAGATGAGGGTGTAAAGGTTGAGAGATTGGACTTTAAGTGGGATGAGAAGCTACTGGAGAGAAGGAAACAACACGGTTATGTTGTAAATAGACCATTCTCCTTGCTAATTGCAAAGAACATGGGAAGGAGCCTACAGAAATTGTGATGATCCAGTTAGGAAGTTATTGCAGGCCTTTCAAAAACATGAGCATGACCGGCACTAGGGTAATACTACAGGAACAGAATACCAGAATTGGGACACAACTTAAAATGGAGCCAACAGGCATTGCTCACAGCTTGGATGATTGGTGAGAGAGATGGAGATAGACCAAAACCAATTCAATGTTAGCAGTTTGAAATATTTCCTCGGTGAAGGTCATTTTTCATAAATCTTCTTATACATCTTTAATAATTTATTAAGGGTAATTACTGATAACTTGAATGATTGAATTTCAGATATGCACATTTTACATTTTAAAGCCTATCGATATAGTACATACATAACATGTTTCTTTTAAACAAATCTTCATAATTATAGCTTGCTAAAAGATAAATTAAGGTATATTAAAAATTTTAAGACTTTGAAGATCTATCCATTCCAATCAGGCAATGCCAAACTAGAAGTGTTTAGGAGCGCCCCACTGGCAGGAGCTTAGGGAGAGACTTGTGCAGAGAAAAGGCAAAAGAAAAGTTATCCTTAGATTTTTTTTATTCATCTTTTGCTATAAAAATGTTTTTACTTATTATTTGGAAAATCTGTTGAACTTACCAAACAATAAAAATAATAGAAAAATAACAGAAAGAAAGAAGGCCTAATAGACTCTTACTTTGTTTTATAGTACAAAAATAAACTTTCTTCAAAAACAAATATTTTAAAGATACACTTTTTCAATGTGATTCCACATTTTTTAATCACTCTTTTCTTCTAATTTCTTAATGACATGTTTTTAAAATTTTTATTATTAAAATATAGTTGATTTGCCATTTTGTGCCAATTTCTGCTGTACAGTAAAATGACTCAGTCATATGTATGTACATGCATTCTTCTTTTCTATTATTTTTCATCTAGATCTATCCCAGGAGATAGATATATTTCCCTGTTTAATGATGTATTTTTAATTATTAAGCTTTTATTCATTCATCTGTTATTCCATAAATACTTAATGAATAATAAAACAAATAACAGGCACTGTACTAAGGGCCAGGGAAAATGTCATGCATAAAAGCAGGAATGGTGTCATTCTTTGTGAATGTGTGATACAATAAGAAGTAGTAACACATAGTCACTAAAATACATGGAAAATTCCAACAGCCACATGCTACAATGGAAAGAAATCAAGCTCCTGGTCAGATAGATTAGGCTTTTCAAGAAGGATTAGTAAAGTTATTTCTATGGCACTCGCAAAGAAACTAAATTCTGAAGGATGTATGGGAATTAACTCAGTGTATAGGTGTAGCGGAACATTCCAACAGGGAGAAATAGTTATTCAGAGACTTAACATCAAATAGAAACACTTGACATTCAAGAACTGATGGAATTCCAATTAATTAAGAAGTAAAAGAGAAATTTAAAATCATTCTTCTTCCAAATAGTAAATACTTTTCCCAGAAGTAATGACTAAGTAATCTATCCACACTCCATTTATTTATATACAACTATATTTATATTTAGATCTGGTCTTAGAATAGTTGTGTCTTAAGAAACTAAGCTTTTAGCCTGTCTTTTCATGAATATCAGGTATACTTAATTACTTGGCTTGTATAATATTACTAAGATGCATTTCAAATGAAATGCTATTTTTGAATTATGCAAATAAGGCAACGATTTATAATATCATAATTTTTTTCAGTGTAAACAATTGTTTATTCCTTGGTACCAGATGATTGAATCATTTAGCTACTTCATGTTTGATAATGTGTCCTACACTATAAAGAAACTGTGGAAACCAGTGAAGGCAAAAAAAGACAACACTATTTTTTTGAACAGCTATCTCAAATGAAACTTTGCCTTTACAATGTGCTTAAATTATTATAATAACAGTAAAAATACCAATTACATTTTGAATGCTTGCTTGCTATGATCGATTATAATAAAAGCGTTGCATGTGTATCATTTAATCTTTACCAGTTCAACGAAGCATAGACATAATTTACTCCATTTCATTAGTAAGTATCAGTGACTAATCCACAGTCACACACAACTAATAGTGCTGTATTAAGAATTCTAATTCAGAATCACTTTTATTTGAAAAGTCACATGTTTCACCCCAATGCTGACTACTACTGTTTACTTTGACTGTATTATAGTTAGGGTTTCAATTAGATTTGGAAGATTAGACTAAATCTCTGAATTTTTCTAAATTTCCTAGTGTATTGATATATTTTAGGTCTTTACCATATAATTTATGTTGGAAAGAAAATCTGTTTGGGCATAAATATCAGTTACCCCCTCCCATCTTTTCAGTGTACTTGATAAAGTCTCGGTCCTAAATCATTTGATTAACTTGGCCTGGAATGATGAAACATTCCATATTCTGAATAATATCTTGCAACACAATCAAGACGATTATTTATTTCAGATACTTGAATTGTACTTATGTAGTGAACATTGTTATTTTAGTAACAGATTTTTATTCTAGAGCTCCAGCTTAAAAATATAATATTGAGGATTATATTCCTTAAGGACCATTTGTATGTACTGTCTATATTGTCTCCCTTTAAGGCTTAGAGCAATTTTAAACTAAATTGTACATTTTAAGCTTCAAAAGTTGCTGATAGTAATAAACATTTATTTCTGCAAGTGGATAGTACTTGAATAATGAATACATATGTGGAATCACTGGATTTTAATACCTCACTTGAAATCAGTTGTGGCAGAGAATGCTGTGTAAGTTTAAGATCTCACAGGGGTGACTAATTTTAAATCGATGACTTCAGATATTATGCTTCTGAAATACAGTCTCTCACAGGAGTTTCCCAGCAACACTGGTAAACATCATTCCATCTGTATAATTGCTCTGTGTACCTTCATTCCTTTAAACTTAAAAGGCAGTGTTGGGGAGAAGGGCATTATTAGAAATAGATTATTCCAAACACGGTTGATTATTTTTTTTTTTTTTTTGGTCTTTTTATGGCCGCACCCAGGGCATATGGAGTTTCCCAAGCTCTAGGGATCCAAAGGGAACTGTAGCCGCTGGCCTACGCCACAGCCACAGCAACGCAGGATCCGTGCCTTGTCCGTGACTACACCACAGCTCATAGCAATGCTGGATCCTTACAACACTGAGCAAGGCCAGGGACTGAACCTGCGTCCTCATGGATACTAGTCAGATTCATTTCCGCTGAGCCACGATGGGAACTCCGCAATTGACAGAATTAATCTGCTGTGTCTGTGTGTATCAGATTAAGAATTAGACTCTGGACATTTCAGTAGATTTTATTTGCTTCTCATAAATGAATGTTCCTGGGTAACTTTCCAAAATAATTCAGGTATTCTGGCTCCTTCTGTGTTGTGACTCCACTATTCATTTGCTTCCCATTGCGATCTGCGTCTTTCTGGAGGAAGTATAGTGAATGCACTGCCTTCCTGGGCCCCAAGTACTTGGTTCTCCAGCTGACTTGAATGTGAAGCTGAGTGCCTCTTCAATTACCCCTGGCTGAAGCATCTGTCTTTCCCATGGCTACTCTTCTCCTCAGAGGCTGTCCACAGTAAATAACCAGTCAATGCAGAGTTACAAGGATCCACCCCATGCCTCACGTGTTACTGTCTCTGAAAGGCCATTCCAACCTCAAACACTTTGTGGCATTGGCTGAGGCCTCTAATGCAGATGTATTCTTCCGTTGCAGAGAGAATTGTTCAACTACACTCTCTTTTTTCAATTTTGCTTTCTTCACTTCCCTGCAAACATTGTTCTTGAATAGTGTCCAAAGTAGACCACCTGTATTCAAACATGCCTGTCTCCTACGGAACAAAATTACAAGAAAAGAGAAAGAAAGTGTAGAAGACATACTTTTGTTTCTTAAAATGCCCTGGCCTTGAAAATGCATGTGTCACTTTCACTCACACTGCAATGGCTAGAACTAGTCCCATGACTACATGTAGATACAGGACTACTGAAAAACAAACTACTTTCCTGGAGTTATCTATAAAATAGGAAGAGATTAGAAATCATTGCCACAGTGGGTATGTGGACAGTAACTTTTAGAAGCTAGGAGACTTAAAATGAAATAGGGTTTAAATTAAGATGCTTCAAGTACAAAAATGAGCTTTTCTTTTTACTTAGGCTTACGTTCAAACTAAGTATAGATATAACAGAATTATATCCTATTTCTAGGAATATTATTTATTTTGTAAATCAAAATAAATATTTTCTAGAGTTCTGTTTTGGTGCAGCGAGTTAAGATCTGGCATTGTCACTGCAGCAGCTTGTGTGGCTGCTGTGGCACAGATTCAATCCCTGTCCCCCTAAATTCCACATGCCACGTGGCATGAGTGTGACTCCCCCCAAAAAAGAAACAAAATATTTTTTTGTCAAAGATTGTACACATCATTCAATTCACAAGTATTTTTAAACTACCTACTATGCACTGTTAGACAATAGAATCAAATATGAAAGACAAAATTCATACCCATATAATATTCATGTTATATTGTTGAAAATGGATAAATTGTTCTATACTGTTGTAGTATATTTTTGATGAAGTCTTATCTAGAGCCATGGGATTAAAAGAAATAGTATCAAAATAATTTTGAAGAAACCAAGGAAGTTTCATCAGCACAGCTATGGTGTATGTTTGCATACATTGTAGGTAGATGAAAATCCCTCTTTTAGTTATGCAGAGTACATCCAGGAAAACTATACTAAGAACTCTATTAGAAAATGATACACCATGAACTAGGTCTTTATTTAGGTCATTTGTCCATCCTGGTAGCAGAAAGAAAAACAAAACAAAATAAGTTTTAACAATTGCATGTGTACCAATCCTGTCACATGGTATACATTCCATGTATTGTTGAGGAATGCATGTATGCATAAATTAATAAACATATAACCACAACGTTTATTCAACATTGAGCAGGGACATTCATAAACTGCAATAGTTTGTGTGGTGAGAGCAGCATTTAGATTATTCAGTGGAAAACACTACATTGACGGGGATATTTAGAAAGACAGAAAGTGGCAGCAAATTTAACCAGAAGAAATTTTTAGAAAAGCTCATTAGTTATAGTAAATAACCATTGCATTCTTGCAACTACAAAAGGCATAATGTCAAGAATTAACACATGTCCTTCTTAAACTATTCCAAAAAATTACAGGGAAAGAAATGCTTCTGAACTCATTACCACATGGCCAGCATCATTCTGACACCAAAACAAAAACAAAAATGATATCACAAAAAAATTACAGGCCAATATCACTGATGAACATAGATGCAAAAGCAACAAAGTATTAGCATGCATGCAGAAATGAACAGAGATGATCTTAAATACATGCAAACATTTGATTCTTTTGACACTTTTTTCTCTTCTTCAGAATGTCCATTTATTATTTCACCTAGTTATCTGTATGAAAATCTCAGGAAAAATACCATAAATAAATAAAATCTACTTTATTAAATCCATGGGAACAAATTACAAAATTTATGGTAGATTAACAATGTGAAAAAACAACTAGGCAATATTCTGAAGAATCTTCATATATTATGTGTATGCCCCTCTGATTTCCAGCAGATAATATAAAAATTATCGTTTGAATTGTAACTCTCATAAAAATCTTCAATTGGATAAAATATATACATATATATTTTCATCTAATAGTAAGACAGAAGCACCCCAAAGCATACACTCTGGTAAACAGACAGAAAACCCGTTCTTATTGATGTGTGGAAAATTCCTACGTGTGAATTTCTATGTGTAAAGAGCTGAGAAGCCAACACTTTGTTGTAAGATAGATGCTAGGGGAATTCTCTTGAAGTTATATTTGAATATAATGCACAAGATTTTTACTTAGATTAATTGGTTTGGGAGTGGTTGGATGATAGAGACAGGAGAGGACTAAATCTGCCCCCTCCCAGAGCCACCCTTTGGCAGTGCCACTTTGCTAGACACATAAATCAAATGATATTATGTAGCAGTCATTTATAATAAGGAAATTGAAAAAAATGACTTCTGTGTTCTAGAAGATTAGTAACTGAGTAAAATAGAGAATTTCAAAATGACATGAAAATTTCTTACTTGTAAAAATACAAAATATACAATAGCTTCAAACCAAACGATGCTGGGATATAAGGGAAGACTTTTTCTTTTGCCTTTATTTTTAATATTTCTCTTCTGATCTTTCTCTATTGCTCAAGATCTCATCCTTGTTTATAGTGTTTCTTGGTCTGTCATTTTGTATACTTTTCTTAGTAGTTGCTCCATGCATTACAATACACATCTGTAACTTATCCCTGTCAGATGGCATTGAAGTTTTGCCAGTTCAAGTGAAATGTAGAAGCCTTACTTACATTAGGCCCCTTTACCCTCACCTTTTCAAAATTTAATTGTCTTAAATATTTATCTGTGTTCATTGAGCACCACATCAGATGTTATAAATATTGCTTCTACCTTCAAATATGGCTAATGAAATTCATGACAGGATTGTATGTATCTCTTTTACTCATTATGATTTTTTTCCTTTTTGAAATTTATTGCATTATTCTGTAATCATTTCTTTTAAGAGAGCTTCTTTTGGCCATTCTGCAGGTTGGTTTTCCTAAAATAAATTCTCTTAGTTTTACTTCATTGACAATGACTGTTTTTCCCTTCATTCCTGAAGAATATTTTCACTCGATATAGGATTTCTAGTTGACAATTGTTTTCTTGTACTTTAAAACTATTGATCCATTTTCTCCTGGCCTTCATGCCTTCAAATGAGAAATTTGCTGTCATTTAAATTGGTATCCCTCCATAAGTAATGCATTGTTTCTCTCTGGATGCTTCTTGACTTTTCTTTCTCTTTAGATTTCAGAAGTTTAACTATGAGGTATCTTGGTATGGATTTCTGTTGTAGGTTTATGGCTTTTTACCAACGTTGGAAGTATTCAGCAATTATTTATTTGAACACATTTTTTTATCCCATTCTCTTTCTTTTCCTCCTGTAACTCCAAGGATATGAATGTTAGCTCTTTTTTACTGCCACAAAGGCCCCTGGAACTCTAATGTTGTCTAGTTCTGTAATTTCCACTTGGTTCTTCTTATAAATTATATTTCTTTACTGAGATTTTCCATTTTGGAGTTTGTTTAAAAAGGATCCTAAGTGATTGTTAAAGCATTTCTGTGATGACTGCTGAAAAATACTTGTCAGATTATTCCAACAGCTGATTCATCTCAGTGTTGACATTTGTTGAACTTTCCCTTTCATGTTGGGATTTTCCTGGTTGTTCATATGACAGATGATATACTGGACATTTTGATTTTATATTATGAAACTCTGGGTCCTATTTAAACTTTCCTAGCAGGTAGTCCTCCTGTTGAGGTGGACCACTGGAACCTGGTAGGTATATACATCCAGCTTTCCATTGTGCCCCACCAACACTACCTTGACAAAAGTAGAGCACTTATGCACACCTCCTTAATTCAGGTGGACTCGCTGACACTTCCTCAGTAAAAGCAGGTAACTGGTGATCACTGACTTACTGCCTCTGATCAGGGGTATAAGCTCAGCTCCCCAGTATGCTCCTCTGACACCAGAAGAAGAAAGTAGAATGTCAACTACTCCACTTCCCCCCGTCTTGTTCTAACCCATTGATACCTTGTGGGAGTAGAGACTCTGCTCTTTATTGGTCTTGCTGACCCCAAAAGACAGGGAGAACTGGAGTGCTGACTAGCTCTGATTTGTACTGCATCATTCATTCTTGTTGTTGTCAGATGAATATAGAGGTTCAGTTCACTACAGGTCCTCATTTATTCCATGACTGGTTGGGGGAAATAAAGAACTTGCCTCAATTCCACTGTATTGCTCAATCTCACTGATGCCAGAGGGGATAGATGCTCAGGTTGCCACTAGACGCTTTGAAGCTATGCTAGTTGAGGGAATCAGAGCATTGCCTGCTTGTGCTACATGGGGAAAAGAGCAGTTCAATTCCTGGCCCACCAATACCATCTTGGAAAGAAAATTGCATCACCGCCACTTACTTCCAAAGGGCAAGGGAGAGAAGATTGCTCTTTGCTTAGCCCAGCTGACACTCCCAGATGGGGAATTTGGAGCACTTACATAGGTCTTAAAAGGTAGGGAGGAAGATAACTCTCTATTCTGATCCATAAAAGCTCTGTAGTGTGTATAAAAGGTGAGGGCTCTTTTTTTTTTTTTCTGTTTTTCTTTGGCTGAATAATGAAGAGTGGTATGAACTGAATGTGTTCCTCTCAAATTTATATATGGAAACTATAACCAGCAATGTGATATTATTTGGAGATGGAGCATTTCAATTAGTTCATGAAGGTGGAACCCCCATACTTGGATTAGTGACCTATAAGAGGAGACATGAGAGAGTCCCTTCCCTCTCTGCTCTCTGCTATATGAGGAAACAGAGGACAGTCATCTGCAGCTCAGGAGTGGGTCTGCACCCCAGAACCCAGCAAGGCTGGCACTCTGATCTCCAACTTCCCAGCTTACATAACTGTTAAGAAATACACTTCTGCTGTTTAAGCCACCTAGTCTATGGATAATTTTTTATAGTAGCTCTGTACTAAGATGAGTATTGAAAACAGTTTTTTTGTTCTTATTGGATTTTTGTTTGTTTGTTTGTTTGTTTGTTTTTCATTAGGCCAGATCATTCCCTGTCTTTTGGCTGAGGAAATAAATTCTACTTAAGCTTTTGTTTGTCTCTTTCAGTTGGTAGTTTTTGGTTAGATATTTCTGCAGCATCCTGTCCAGAGTATATGGGATAAAATAAGGAAATTCAGAGGTCTCACCACTGTCTTTTTCCTCAAGTTCCATGTTGCATAGGCAGTCTGACTTCTTCACATCTTTGAAGGTCTTCTTTGCTGTTTTGTTGTGTAATGTCAATTTTCTTTTAGTTATGAGATGGAAGATGTGAGAGAGATGAGGCCACTCCATCTTGGCAGGACTTCACCTTTTTTTTTTCTTTTTAGGGCCACACCTGCAGCATATGGAGGTTCCCAGGCTATTGGTCAAATTGGAACTGTAGCCGCTAGCCTGTGCCACAGCCACATCAATGCAGGATCCAAGCCGCATCTGCAAACTACACTGCTTCTCACAGCAATGCCAGATTCTTAATCCACTGTGCGAGGCCAGGGATCGAACCTGCATCCTCATGGATCCTAGCCAGATTTATTAACTGCTGAGCCACAAAGGGAACTCCAGGACTTCACTATTTTAAAACAACTATCTATTAAACAATGAAATCAGAGGCAGAGTAAGAGTTTTCCAAGTCAACAACATGGACAACATCCAGACAGGGACATAGCTTCTTTAAAAAATTTAAGGGAATAAGTATTGTGTGCTGGGAATCTTTTAAAATCATGGCAGCTGGGCAGCACGTTTACCCAGGAGGCTCTGGAAGTAAACAGGAGCCACATCAGTTAGAGCCTTATATGGCCAGATAAGGATTTTGCATTTCTTGCTTTGTGGATGGGAATCTCTGAAGTTAAGATTTTAGTTTTGTAATATAATTAGGATTGCATTTTAGAAAGATAGTTTCCACTGTGATGTGGACCATGTACTAGAGTCAAAGAAGTCAAGAGGCAAAAATATCTGATGGTAAGGTAGCAGGGGATGGTGGTAGGAATAGATAAAACATTTTTAGATTAAGATATATTTGGGAAGAAAAATTTTAAAGTTAGAAAAGACTAGAAGATTGAATTTTGGGAAATGAGGGAGGGGAGAGAGTTACAGATGCCTCCAATGTTTCTGGCTTACTATGTTTGGACAAATTACTGGAGTCACCAGTACAGAATAGATATCAAACTAAGGGACTGGTATTGGAGAGATTAAATTGAGATGCAAATTACTTTTCAACTTCTATAGCATTATCCATATACTGGCAAGTCCTATCATTCTCTCTGTGCTTCATCTCACCTGCTCAGGTTTAAATTCTGAAAAATGAAGTTCTAGCTTTATTTATCTTCCACATTTGTTACTTCTAGATCTTCTACCTTAATATCAAACCTCATTACCTTTTCATGGTCTATTACAATCACTTATCTACTCTCTCTGTATAGATTCCCTTCACTATGTTCCTGCTCTCAGAGTATGCTTTCCAAAGAAATTGGTTCATTTTCCCTTCCTGCAAAATATTTTCTATAGATCTCCAATATACAGGCTATATTACACATTTCTCCTTTTTTTTTTTTTTT
>PVHT021183710.1:18068991-18085561 GCA_004024745.2 Catagonus wagneri
ATGCCGGCCTACACCACAACCACAGCAACACTGGATCCCAGCCACTTCTGTGACCTACACCACAGCTCATGGCAATGTTGGATCCTTAACCACTGAGAAAGGCCAGGGATCAAACCTGTGTCCTCATGGGTGCTAGTCCTATTCATTACTGCTGAGACATGGTGGGAACTCCCCCAGATTTCTTTGAATTCTTTGCTTTTCTTTGGATTTCTTTGTTTTCTTTGAATTATTTCACTTGTTACAAGGGAATACACTACTCTGGTAATGAATTTACCAAAATTAATAAAGGAAACTTTTTTGTACTTTTTTTATATTCTATTATCTATCATCACAAAAATGCTGGAAACAACTACCAAACCTCAGTAAAACATAACAATAAACTTTATTGAGCACATAGCAAGTAAGGTAGTCCAGGCAGTTCTTACCATGGCTGGGCTCACAGATATATTGGGTATTAGCTACAGGTCTACTCACTTAGAAAGATTTCAACTGAGATGAGAGAAAGGGCTCATCTCTGCTTCACATCATACATCTCACATGTTAGTCCAAGTTAGTCTGTTCTCATACTAAAATCTGAGGAATAAGATTGCAAGAAAAAATAGCCAAGTGCTTTATCTTACCTCTCCTTATGCACATTTGTTCCTGCTAGCCACTGAAGTTACCAAGCTGATCCCAGAGTCTAGGAATAAGGCAGAACATGCCACATGGTGTCTAAAAGTTACATGGCAAAGGAAGTGGATACATGGAGGGGAGAAAAATTGAAAGCATGTGTGCCATCAGCTTGGAAGAACCATGTAACTGTCTTGTATATTCTCAATTCTCTATTTTATTTATCCATTTGAAAAGTATGTATTCATTCTTAGTTCTAGATGCTATGAGTTCAGCAGTGGTTAAAAATAAAATCTCAGTCCTTACTTCCTAGTAAAGAGAGCAACTGTAAATAAGTAAGATACATATAAATTCCAATTTTTAGGAGTGATATGAGCAGTAAACCCGGCTGGGTAAGGGGATACAGATGGGTGGATTGAGTGGGTGGTTAGGACAAAATTTCTGGGGAAGTAAGAATTAGAGTAAGAATTAGAGTAGGGCAATGCAAAGATTTGGGGAAAGTGACTTCCAGCCTGATGGAAGAACATGTGTGAAGCATCTGGTGTGAGAACAAGAATGTGAGTACTTTCCAACCTTAGTAAATCAGTCTGCATGCAGTGCAGCAAGTAAGGAAGCAGTAGGAGGAGGGGAGACAAGAGGGCTAGTGAGGTCACGTTGTTGGGGCTCTAGAGCCCTGGAGAAGGAGTACAGATTTATTTAGAGTGTGTTAAAAAGTTGAAGAGGTGCAAATATATCACCCGAAAATATGCCACTTTGGCATACTAAGTATTTTAAGTTAAAGTTATTTGAGAAACTGTACAAAGACCCTTTTTTGTCCCCCTGAGAGCAGGAAATAAATCTCCCACGTGAAAGATGCCCCCTTGTACCAGGAGGAAGAGACATCCTTGTCACCAGGGACAGGGAATTTAGGGCCAACACACCTTGTTATTTCCTCACCAATTTACTACCTCAAGCCCAAATTTCTTTGTCTTGTCAATTCCTCGCAAATAATTATTTCTTTGTCTAAAACGCATAAAATCTTCCTGCTTTGGTCACTCTTTGAGTCTTTTCTTTTGTCGTTTTTTTTTTTTTGTTTTTTTGGCAGGAAGTGACAGGGGCACGCCTGTAGCATATTGAAGCTCCCAGGCTAGGGGTCAAATCTGAGCTATGGCTGCTAGCCCACACCACAGAAACAGCAACCAGGATCTGAACCATATCTGTGACCTACAGTACAGCTCACAGCAACGCCGGATCCTTAACCCATTGAGTGAGTCCAGGGATTGAACCTGCATCCTCATGAATCCTAGTTGGATTTATTTCCACTGCACCACAATGGGAACTCCATGAGTCTCATATTTTTAATAGGACTCTCATACATATGAAATGTTTTTCTCCTGTTAAAGTGTCTTATGTCAATTTAGTTATTAGACCATTCAAAGAACCTAGAAAGGAAGAAAGGAAAAATTATCCTCCCCTCCTAAGTCATTTGAACTTTAAAAGTAAACTAAATTTAAATTTTTATATGTCTAGGGGTGCATATTATTTATCCTCTAAATATAAAAATGATATATATTTATCTTCATTTTACACTTGGGGAGACTGAGGCTCAACCATTTTAACAATTTTTATTCAAGCATTCTCACAGTCTCTTCCGAATTAATAGTCAATGTGATGATGTTGAAAATATCAAGGAATAAGTTTTAAAATAAATAATTTAAAGCATTTAATCATTCTTAAAGAATGGTATTATAGTGGGCAGAGGAGAGGTGATATTTTCACAATAATATATAGGATGATGTATCTAGGAATTGAAATGCTGCGACAAGAGTGGAGCATTTGTTTAAGCAAAATGCACTGAACGTAGAGTTCACTGTGTTCTACAATGCTGTGGACAAGACATGAAATATTCTCTCATGATTTCTATAGGGGGACAGGTTTATTTGTCAGAAACATAACTGAAGTAGCCTCCAAAAGTGGTGAAAAAGATTAAGTGATTTGACAGTACAGTAAAAGGAAACAAACTCTTTTGAAAGACTTAACAAATCTGAGAATATTTTCTGTAATCCAGCTTAATTTGATAAGAAGGAGAAGGTAGAGAAATATATAGCAAATAATAAATTCCTTAATTAGGAAGAGAAGGTGACCATGAAATATTCTACCTTATGAAAGATTATACTATGGCCAGATTGAATTTCGTTAAATAATATGATCAAATGTTTCTGTTTCCTGAAAGAATCTGAAACAATCCAGATTAATTAACATGATACAGTCTCTTCAGTAGGCACTAGTGAATTCTCACTCTATGCCAATTTTTGCATTAGGAAAAAAAAATCACAGATGTTTTAGTAAATTTATAACTTAGCATAGACCTTAGTAAATCGTTTTACTGGTATCCTAAGTCTGACACTTACAAAACTAAGGCCTTAATACTGTTATAGCTTCATTCTCATACATTGTGTATTTTAATTATAAAATTGTCAATTTGGTAAGAACCCTTCACTGCTTATTATGTTCACCCTGTAGGCTTGCAACATGGCCTACACGGTGCCAAGAAAAAGGAACTATTGCCAAAACATTTATTTTAAAAGCACTTCATATTTTTTGCTTTATTTCCCTGATGCGTTAAACCTAGTGGTATTTTGTGTCTCAGAATTCTGGGGGTTGACTGGATTCACCTTTGCAATCCTTCTACTGGTCTCTGCTGGTATCTCAGGCAATGGCGGTCAGCTGGGAAAATGAGGGCTAAAAAATTAAGAATTTAATAACAGCATGCACAGGGCAGTTAACCTAGTGCAGTACCCATTTAGGTACAGGGTTTTCTAAGCACAGAGCCTCGTGGGACTGCACAGGTCAAATGCCTATGAAACCAGTCCTGGATGTTGGCAAAGGTTCACATTGTAGCTAGACTTAAGGGGGAGGGGATGCCAACAGAGCTGAACCTCACTGGTTCCCTTTCCAGGGCTTCTGTTCTACATACAGCCTCTATACATGGTCTTTCTATGTGGTCTCTCCAACAGATCAAAGGTTTCTCATATGACAGCTTAGGGATTTTAGTGATGAGCATTCGAAGGGAGAAGAAAAGGAAGCTACAAGGTTTTTTAAAAGCCATGCCAGGATTATTATTGTTACTGTATTCAGCTGGTTAATGGAGAGATAGGCCAGCCTGGAGTCAATTCAAGAGTATGCATCCTAGATGATTTATCAGGAGCCATGTATAGGAGAATAGCTATCATACTCCCCACTTGCTAAATCACAGGGATTATTCCCTAACTTCTTTCAGATATATATGCAAATGTTACCTGTCCTTCCAGATAGTCTTTGGACATCCAGACTAAAATGGTCTCCCCTCCCCAACATGTTATATAAATAATCAGGATGACATTTGTTCCTCTAGAATACTGTAAGAGCTTTGTTTTGTCTACTGCTGAATACCCAGTGCCTAGAAGAGTGCCTAAGATAAAATACATATTTAAATATTTGTTAAATGAATTAATCAGTAAACCTTACATACCAAACAATACATATACATCTCTCTATATATATATCTATATATCTATATATCTATATATCTATATATCTATATATCTTCTACCACTTGGAAAACATAGTAAAATATTTGAGTTTTATTATAGTACTGGTGATGGTTTGTAGGATGGAAGTATATTCAAGAACATGTTTCAGTTTTAATGGCTGAATTTAATTATATCTATCTCTAGGTCTGTGCATTGGCTTACATTCTCGGTAGGTGTATCAATCATGACCATAAAGATGGCTTTCTGATTTGATTCGTACCATCCGTATGAACAGGCTCTTTCTGGCTTTTACATAATAAATTCCTCCATTATATGCTGAAAGTATATGGTTTCTCTGTGCAGTTCTTTATTGTAGTCACAATGTTGATGCTAACTGAAGGAAAGACAAATATATAGAGTTAAAAGGAATAAGTACCTTGATGGCAATATATATACTTGTAATCTTCCTATGCGGCAGGCCAGTGATGTAAAGAGATTATTGATAAGGACATTAGAAAATCAGCATAGAGAAGAAGAGAGCATTGCTTTCCCTGTCTCCCAGGGAAAACAATAAGTAGAAAAATTATAGTGAAAAAGCCAAGAACTCACATGAGCACATTTATGCACTTCACATATGTGCATCTATCCTAAAGATATCTGTAGACATGACTGTGCCCAAGGACCCGGCATTACTCAGGGATGTTAATTTCCTAAGAGTCAGAGCTTAATTGATATGCTATATTTGGCTTTTTGCATTCATTTATTTACTTAGTCTAACTCTTAGATTAATTATTTGACTAAATAAGGAAGAAGTTGTTTTCAATCACCAGTACCAAGTATCCAATATTGTCTTTGAGTGAATGTTGTTTCAAGTAGCGTGAGGTAGCTTCTGCAATGGTTTAGTATTAAAAAAAATACTTGCGTATGAATATCTTTGTGAAGGAAAATGGCAAATAATAGTATACTGTTCATTATATTTCAAATAAAGTGGATATCCAAAAATATACTATTTCCCACTTTATAAGAGTCTTCAATTCAAAGTAAAACCACTGCTTTGAACTCTTCCAAATCTTAAGTCCAAATCTGTTAACAAAATTACTTGTACACACACACACACACACACACACACACACACGTCATTTATACCTATGTTCGCATTTGTATATGTCAGGGATTATCTCTAGTAATTCATCATGTCACAAGAGAAGTATTACCCTTAATAACACTCCCTGATTTGAAATTAAGACTTAGTTATAATATTAACATCCATTATATGTCTACGTAGATTTTAAAGCTATTTTAAATGTGTGAACATATGTATGTAATATCTAATTTTAATACTGTTTTACACAAATATGTATTCATTGTCTTTCCCATATTTTGTAAGCTACATGTTCTACGTATACATGTTTAATGAAAATGCGAGAGGAATAGCAGAGAAGAAGCCTATTAGCTTTATTAACCAAAGTTTAAGGAAGATATGCTTCATGTTTATTTCAACATCTTGAAACTATAAAATGCCAATAAATATTTGGAGATAGGTGGAGTTATTTATTAAGGTAGGAAATAGAGAAGAGATAAAAGGAAAGATGGAGCCAATATAAAATTCATACTTAAGATAATCAAGGACCTCAACACAAGACTGAATCCCCTTGGGAAGTCTGTCCAACACTCCAGTCATTCCCTCTTCTCCCTCATTTTATAGCTTTGATCTTTCAGTTAACATTTCTGCATGGACCTATCACTTATAGTTGTTCTTTTTACTTCTGAGTTTGATTTAGTTAACACATGAAAATACACATATAAAGATATATTTTTCAAAAAAATATATATTCACTCAGCACACACTTTACACTGAGGAACCCGCTTAGCAAACGTTTGTTGAATGCCTGCAATTGTCAGAAACCAAACTTGATAGTTTCTTAGTCCTTAGGATCAATGCAATCTACCTTGAATGAAAGATAAAGACATGATAAAAAAGTACATATTGTATATAATAACAATATATATAATTATAATGGCACATGTATGCTTTATAATAATATACCATATAACATACTGTTAATACATAATGCAAAGTGATTACATTCAGTATGTTGAAATTTTTAAAGAACCAGTCAATAGCTATTAATATTTAGGAATTTATTAAAATGTATCTAGACACAAACCCCTTCTTCAAAATAAGAGCTATTTATCTCAAGTAATTCTTTGAAATGTACAGTGTGTTCAAAACTTTCAATCTATAATAAAAGTGCATGAATGAGTCAACTCATTGTAAATACTGAGACTAAATGATTGAAAGGAGTGGATCCTTTCCTTCCTTTCCCCCCCCAGTATTGATTTAAGAAACTCTTGATTATCATGAGAAATCCTTATGAAAATTCAGTTACCAATTCACAAGCTTCAATAAATGATCTTGTTTCTTTCTGAAATGAAGATTTGTTCTCATGGGATAAATTGGTTTGAGATATTGTTGCTTTTATGGAAATTGCAGCCATTTTATCATGACACTCCAAGGCAGTATTTCTTACCTATTCATATTTATCTTTGGTTCTAAAGATCTTTCCAAGTTTGTAAGTGATAGATAAGAATCTTTCCAAATTTAATCAGTGAAATTCTCAATACTGTATTAGAAGGTAGCTTACTGCATAGTTTTGATGTATTGCCTAAGAAAAGAAAAATATATACCCTAGTTTGGTTTAATATGCCTTTTCGGAAGAGATTTGAATTGGCTAGAAACCGTTTTGACATGTACTTGAAGACTGTAAATGCTGCAAATGACAGCTTTTAATCAATGTGATAAATAGCAAAGGTCTGTAAATGCTATCAAATAATTTCTAAAAATGAAAACTAATTTTCCACTCCCACTGCTAGCAAATTTGTCAACCACAGTTTGGTAGAACTAAAACATCTGTTCTTTGAAGCTGTGTAAACTCTCTCAGCAAAATGATGCATTATTTTGTTTTCAGATATACATTCATCTCATTTCTAATTTAGTATGTTTATGAAGTACTAAGATAAGTTTCTGATTGAAAATTTTGTTCAGTTAGATTAAAGACAAGTTTTGTTGTTTAAAGTTTGAGCTTCTTTCCTTATTTCTTTCTACTGTGCTATAGAATAAGTATCTTTTCTCCTTTTTTATTTCCTTTTTATTATTTTTAAGTTATTTTGAAAGCTAATACAGGTAAAGACTATAAAACATTGAATTAGAATATAGCAAGCATTCAGTCATTCTTAGATATTATTATAAAAACTTCACTGAACGTTACTGTTTTAATTTTATTAATGTGTTTTAATGTGTTTTTTTAAATATATATGTTTTCAATTTTAAAACATATAGTTTTTTATTACATGATATTAGCATACTCTTTTGGTCAATGTCATTTTAAGCATCTATTTTGTGCTAGGTGCCATGTGTACCCAAGGTACTGTAGTGCATCATGGATATACCTTGGATATAAAGAGAAATAAAACACAATTGTATATCTTAAGGGATTTATTTATTCAGGGAAATGTCTAAATTGTATTTTAAATATCATTATCTTGTTTGAGTTCTAAGGAGGATTCCTGTAGGAAATAGTTTGGAGACTGACAGGAAGACCGTTTCAGATTGGAAGAAAAACCTGGAAAAGATACAAAGACAGGAACATGGACAAAGATATAAACTCTGGTATTTCTGCATATACACTGTACAGTACAACGTGATTGGGCATTGATATACTTGGAAAATTCTGCAAGGCCATGCTTAGGGTCTTTGTATTTTTTACTGCAGTGTTCTTCACCCACCCGCCTTTCATCTTTCAGTTCCCATAGATCTCTGAACAGTTAACACCATTTTAGAAAGGCCTTCCCCAATCACCCTATGTAACACAGAAAGTCTGCTCTCCCCAGCCTTACTCCTGCCTGTTATTCTCATCCTGCTTTATTACTGTAAATGTCCTTAAAACCATAAAGCACATTATGTACGTAACACATTCATTGTGTTAATGTCTACATACTTCAGTTAATGAATGTTCCATTAAGGAAGAAACTTTATTTTGCTTATTGCAATATTTCCTGCTAGTACCTAGAGCATTGCCTGGCAAATATAAGGCGCTCAATAAAAATTTTTCTGAATTATTGATTTAACATTCATGCATTAATCAAAATTAAGCATACGTGCATCATTACCCATTTTAGTAGGTATCTTCTCCTTTCTATTTGCCTGGAAAATTTCTGTTCCCTTTTCTAGATTATAGGTTCCAGGAATGTAATCTTATCTTGTTTACTACTGAATTTTGAGTTTATAAGTGGAACATAATAGGTGCTAATATATATATATATATATATATATATATATATATATATATATACTATATATATATATGGAATGAACCTATGACCATCATTCCAGTGCCTTTGTTGTAGATTTCTCTTCATCTGGATCTCATTTTATATGCCTACACATTCTACTCAGTCATTCCATGTGTTCTTTAAAGACAGCTCTTCTGAGAATCCTCTAAATGTTGAGGTTTCTCAAGCTCCTATACGAGGCCCCTTGCTATTTTATATATACTCTCCCTAAATCTTTTTATTAACTTTAATTCTACGGAAATTTGTATCAAGATTTCTTTAAAAAGCATTGTCATTGATTTTGATTTATAATTCAGTTTGTCGTATGAATTTAAGACACTTCATAAGATTCCTTAGTGGAAATATTTATCATCAGTGAAAAGCTATCAACTACTGTGACATCAGCAACACGGCTGAATAAGATATCACTCATTGTATCTCCCCCTCAACAACTACAATTCAGCTTCCATCCACAGACAAAAGTGCCTGTGCAGGAACTTTGAGATGCAACAGCCTACACTGAGGATTCCAGGAGGAATATTATCCACCTATGTGTCAGGTAATAGGCATTGAGACCTCGATGCTGGCTGTGGACCCATAATGCCCCATGATCCAGCTCCAAACCCTTTCAACCATAGTCTAGAGCCTCTGGAGAATTCAGTCTCAGACAGTCACCCACAGATAAGAGAGCCTTTGTGTTTTCAATAGAGACATTCTGATACACCATTTAAGCAATAAAATAGTTTAAATGAATTGGAGAGGGTAAAATAAGTAGTTTAAACTTAACAGGTACCATTAGCAACAAAAACAAAAATAAACAAGCTCATAGTTGCTGGCTGCCAGGGAGAGCATTCCCCACACCTGGATGTAGGTGCAGACCTCTGACCGTGGAGTCTCTTAATCTGAGCCAGTGGGAGCAATCCCCTTGCATCATTGCCTGGAGTGCCCACTCTTCCCTGCCCCAAGGGACCTGGTAGGCAGAAAGAGAGGTCAGTATGAGCTGGGGGTCCAGCAGGCACAGGTCAGGGAAAATTTTAAAATAATAAATTAATTAAATATTTTTAAGTGGGGCTACCTCAAACTAAAAAGCTTCAGCACAGCAAAGCAAATAATCAACAAAATGAAAAGGTAACTTATGGAATGGGAGAAAATACGTTTAAACATTATACCTGATCAGCATCAATATCCTAAATATATAAGGAAATCATACAACTCAATAGCAAACAAAGACAAGCAAATGAAAAGACTGCTTAAATAATCAGATTTTTAAAATTGTCAGAGAAGACTTGCAAATAGCCAACAGGTACATGACTTCATTATGTACTCAACCTCATTAACCACAAAGGAAATGCAAATCAGAACCACACTGAGATTACTGATAGAATGGCTGTTACCAAAAAGATTAGAGATAGGTTTTGGTAAAAATGTGGAGAAATGGAACGCTTTGTGTACTCTTACGGTAATGTGAATTTCTATAGCCACTATGGGAAACAGTATGGAGCTTCCTCAAAAAATTAAAAATCTCAGTCCAGCAATCTCAGTCTACTATTTACCTAAAAGAAATGAAATCAGGACCGTGAAGAGATATTTGCATTCCTATTTTCATTGCTGCATTGTTCATAATAGCCAAGGTATGGCAACAGTCTAAGTGTCCAGATACTGTATGGTATCACTTATTTGCAGAACAAAATGTCAGTTTCATAGAAACAGTGCGGTTGTGGTTGCCAGGAGCCGGGGGTGAGAGAAATGGAGAATGTCAGTCAAAAGGTAAAATCTTACATTTTAAAATTGTTCTGGTGATCTCGTGCACAGCATGGTATAATTAACAATGCTTCAGTTTATATGCTTGAAAGTTGCCATAGAGTAAATCTTAAATGTTCTTACAACAAAAAACAAATAGTAATTGATGTGAGATGATGGATCTGTTCACTAACACCACAGTTGGTAACCATTTTGCAATAGATAAGTATATCAAATCACCATTTGTATGCTTTAAACTTAAGCAATGTCATGTCAATTATACGTCAGTAAAGTTGGAAAAAATTATCAGTTTATCATATTCATTGATATGTACCTGTGTTTTAAACTTAATGAAATCTGTACTTCAAAGAAATACCAATTGTATCACTGATTATAATATATACATATTTTACTCTACAATAAATTATATATATACCAGACATCACATATGTGCAATTTGATATTTTATGCCAACTACACCTATTCAAAAATTAGTTTTAACTAGAGGCAAGGGTGATTTTAATGAAAACATGAAGCACCTCAGTGTTCATATTAAAGCCTCCTGGGAGAGTTCTGATTGTGGTTCAGTGGGTTAACGATCTGATGTTGTCTTTCTGAGAATGCAGGATCTATCCCTGGCCTCACTCAGTGGGACTGATCCAGTGCTGCCACAAGCTGTGGTGTAGGTCACAGGTATGGCTCAGATTTGGTGTTGCCAATGCTGTGGCATAGGCCTCAGGTGCAGCTTTGATTCTATCCCTAGCACGGACACTTCTGTATGTCCAGGTGCAGCCATGAAAAGAAAAAATCAAATCAAATCAAAACAAAGAACACCTCCTGGGTATTCTATGCTCTCTGTAAGGAAATGGTTAAGAAATACATGTTTCTCTCCTTGGCCCTCACCCTCTCCATCCACTTTGGATATCCCTCTTTCAAAAAATGCTTCATGAATTGAGAAATAATTTATGTGGTTATTATATTACTTACCTCTTTTCTCCTGGACACCAAATGTATCCATATCAGTTTCAAATTGAATTTTTTTAGCGTAATGATAGCCACTACTATCTAGAGCTTACCATGCTGGTGCTCCAGATGCTATTCCAAGGACCTCATAAATACTAACTGCTCTAGCTCTTACAACAATCTTATGAGGTTGTTGTTGATAGAGAAGCTGAGGCTAGAAAGACTGTATAACTTTCTTAACATCACATAAACCGTTGAGTACAATCAGGTACAACACTAAACCATCTGCTCTTGACCTTCACAGTGAACTGCCTCTCCACATGACATGTGCTGTCCATATAATTTTGGCTTTTACTACAAAACCCTTCAGTGTTTATTACTGCATAATATATCTGATTCCTGAAATACAGACCACAAATAATCCGTCTGTGATGTTGTAAAGCTGAACATAGAGCTATGTGGCTGCTCCCTGGGATAAATGAGAAAGCTATTCTCAGTAGGTTAATTATTGTAAATTAGGAGCTTTCAGTTGTCTGGAAGCATCAGGAAAGAAATAGTAGATTAGTACTGATAAAGTCTCATGGGCTCTGACGGGGAGCACTTTGCATTGGCACTAATGAAAAAATCAGAAGCAGCTATGCTTCAGATGCTTAGAAATTTCAGGTTTCAGCATATAAAGAATTCAGTCAAATAAGACTCAAAAGAGCTTTAGGATTACAGTAATTGAGTGAAAGGATGACTCTTGAATAAAGGCCTCAACTTTAGAGAAATCATTCTCTTTTTTAATGCATTTTTCTGAAGGTCATGTATTTATATCTAATTAGAACATATATATTTTTCCAAAATTAAAGTCTTATTAGAAAAGAATAATGCTTCATTTTAATGACTATGGATATTTTCTATGTCTAGAACTTCTACCTAAGTCGGGTGCTTTTTGGTAGTAAAATAAGTATATGTATGAAAGTCAAGGTGCAGTGAAGTCTTTGCTGTTTTCTCCCTATGAACAGTCTGCCCAACACAAACAAAAACAAAACAAACTGTGTTTTCTCCGCACACTGCTTTATGGAAAACTAAAAGTATTAGAGGTTTGTTTATATAAAGTGAATTTTGACTACCCATATTTTAAATTTTCATGTCTTTATTTTTATTTTTTTATTGAAGTACAGTTGATTTATAATGTGCCAGTTTCTCCTGTACAGCAGAGACTCTGCTGTGTGTGTGTGTGTGTGTGTGTGTGTGTGTGTGTGTGTGTGTATGTGTATGTGTATATGTTCTTTTCTATCATGGTCTATGCCAGGATATTGGATATAGTATAGTGCCCTCCGCTATACAGTAGGACTATGTTGTTTATCTTTTCTAAATGTAATAGTTTACATCTACTAACCCTAAACTCCCAGTCCATCCCTCTCCCTTCATTTTCCTCCTTTGCAACCACAAGTCTGTTCTCTAAGTCTGTGTGTTTCTATTTTGTGGAAAGGCTCATTTATTCCATATTTTTGATTCCACATATAAGTGATAGCATATGGTATTTGTCTTTCTCTTTCTGACTTACTTCACTTAGTATGAGAGTCTCTAGTTGCATCCGTGTTGCTGCAAATGTCATTATTTTTTTCTTTTTTATGGCTAATATCCCATTGTATATACGTACTATATCTTCCTAATCCATTCATCTATTGATGGACAATTAGGTTCTGTGTCTAAAATTTCATGACTTTAAATGTAAAAGTTTTGCTCACATTGGATAGCCATGTACTCAAACATAAATTATGATGAAGTTGTTAGTCTCAACTAGTAGAAATGGAGAAACACATCTCACTGATGGTCCTAAATGCTTTTAAAGACTTCTTTTTCTTTTCTCAATTGAAAAATTAGGATGATTATTTTTATTTTTTATTTTATTTTATTTTATTTTTTTGTCTTTCCCTTATCTAGGGCCGCACCCGCGGCATATGGAGATACCCAGACTAGGGGTCTAACAGGAGCTATAGCTGCCAGCCTTTGCCAGAGCCACAGCAACGCGGGGTCCATGCCATGTCTGCAACCTACACGACAGCTCAGGGCAACGCTGGATCCTTAACCCACTGAGGAAGGCCAGGGATCGAACCTGCAACCTCATGGTTACTAGTCGGATTCGTTAACCACTGAGCCACGACAGGAACTCCAGGATGATTATTTTTAAATTATAAAGTAATACATGCTTATTATAGAACTTGCAAAGTATATAGAATAGTAGCATGTTAAAAAGTACTCACCAGCCGGAGTTCCCGTCGTGGCTCAGTGATTAATGAATCCGACTAGAAACCATGAGGTTGCGGGTTTGATCCCTGGCCTCGCTCAGTGGGTTAAGGATCCGGCGTTGCCGTGAGCTGTGGTATAGGTCGCAGACGAGGCTCGGATCCTGCGTTGCTGTGGCTGTGGCGAAGGCCGGCAGCTACAGTTCCTGTTAGACCCCTAGGCTGGGAACCTACATATGCTGCAGTTGCAACCCTAGATAAGGCAAAAGCCAAAAAAAAAAAAAAACAAAAGAAAAAAATACTCACCAGCCAGATTTGATCATTTGTTTAAGAAAATGGTGATTTTTATTTTTTCTCTTTGCAATTGTATTTATATGGTATATCCAGTATTGTGTCTCTATATTAAAAAATGACATTATAACGTAAACATTTTATTTTCTGAGAAATTACTTCTAAATTTCTAAATAAAATAGCAACAAGCATTATATGAGGCAGAAAAACGGAAAGAAATCTATTTAGAAAAGGATAAGCAATTAGTAAAATAAAATAATTTCTGTTCTATAATTTTACACAAAAATTAGTTTTCTTTTTCAAAAAATGTAGAAAATAAGGGAAGGAAAATTAGTTACTCATAATCTCACTATCTGGATTCAATAATCTAAAACTAATACTATTTTTACTGTTTTATCTATTTCCTAGAATCAATTATCTAGATCAATATAATTTGGATTTTGTATATTATGTATGTGTTTTCTTTTTCTCATATCCTATGCATTATTTAGAAAGTTTAACTCAAATTGAGTCCTCATTTAAATATATCTCTCAACATTGTATCATGTTTAATTTTGTAAAATGATTTAATTCAACTGAAAGTATACTCTGTACATGCATTTCCTCAGTCTTGACATTCATCAACTTTATTAATCTTCAAACCAAAATTGTGATCCCCTTTTTCAAACGCGGAAGCTCAGGGTCGGGGCGAAGACTAAATTGACTGAGTCACAAAATTGAAAGGACCAGAATTCTATAATGGCCTATGTAATCACTTTAAAGTCTATTTTGTCTGGTATGAGTATTGCTACTTTGGCTTTCTTTTGATGCCCGTTTGCATGGAATATTTTCTTCCTTCCTCTCACTTTCAATTTGTATATGTCTCTAGAAGTGAAGTGGGTCTCTTGAAGACAGCATATATATGGGTCTTATTTTTGTATCCATTCGGCTAGTCTATGTCTTTTGGTTGGGGCATTCAGTCCATTAACATTTAAGGTAATTATTGATATATATGTCCTTATTGCCATTGTATTAACTGTTTGGGGTTTTTGTTGCTCTTTTTTTCTCCCCTTATTCTCTTGTTGTCTCCTCTCACAAGATGGCTATCTTTAATGTTGTATTTGAGTTGATTTTTCTTATTTGTTTGTGTATCAATTGTAGATTTTTGGTTTGTGGTTACCCTGAAGTTTTGATATAGGAGTCTATATATAACTGTGATTGTATTAAGTTGTTGGTTTCTTAATTGCACATGCTTCTCCAGTGACCTGCATTTGTGCTCTCTTCTCATGGTTTCTGATTTTGGTAGCATAATTGTGCATGGATGATTTAGTATCTTTACTGTATATATGCTTTTATTGGTGGGCCTTGTCATTTGCAGTGTTTCTGGTTGTGGCCTTTTCTTTTCTGCCTAGAGAAGTTCCTTTAGGATTTGTTGTAAAGCTGGTTTAGTGTTGCAGAAATCTCTTAGCTTTTGCTTATCTGTAAAGGTTCTGATCTCTCCCTCAAATCTGAATGTGAGCCTTGCAGGATAAAGTAATCTTGGTTGGAAGTTTTTCCCTTTCATCACATTTAGTATATCATGCCACTCCCTTCTGGCCTGCAGAGTTTCAGCTGAAAAATCTGCTGATAAGCTTATTGGGGTTCCCTTGTATGTCATTTGTTTCTTTTTCCTAGCTGCTTTCAATATTTTCTCTTTGTCTTTAGTTTTGGTCATTTTGATTAATATGTGTCTCAGGGTGTTCCTCCTTGGATTTATTTTCTATGGTAATCGTTGTGCTTCCTGGATTTGAGTGAGTGGTTCCTTTCCCATATTAGGAAAGTTTTCGGCTATAATCTCCTTGAATATTTTTTCTGTCCCCTTCTCTCCCTCTTCTCCCTCTGGCACCCCTATAACACGGATGTTGGTGCACTTAACATTATCCCAGAGTTCTCTGAGACTCTGCTCATTTCCTTTCAATCTTTAATCTCTTTTCTCTTCTGCATTAGTGATTTCCACTAATCTGTCCTCCACCTCCCTGATTCGTTCTTCTGCCTCCTGTATTCTACTGTTGGCTGCTTCTAATGAATTTTTTATTTCAGTTATTGTATTTTGCATCTCTTCTTGTTTAATTTTTACAGTTTGTATTTCTTTGCTCAGTGTTTCCTATAAATTATCAATCTTTGCCTCCAGTCTATTTCCAATGCCTTGCATCATCTTCAGCATCAACAGTCTAAAGTCTCTTTCTGGGAGGCTGATAATCTCCTCATCACTGAGCTGTTTTTCTGGGATTTTTCTCTTTCTCCCTTATCTGGGTTAGAGCTTTCTGTCTTTTCATTTTTATAGGTTTTTGGTGTGTAGACCTTTTTGCCGACAATAGAGTTGTAGCCTCTCTTAGTTCAGGTGTTTGCCTCCCCTGTGGCTAAAGTTGGTATGGAGGGGGCTTGCTGTAGGCTTCCTGATGGGAGGGAGTGATGCCTGCTCACTGGTAGGTGGGGTTGATTCCTCTCCCTCTGATGGATGGGGCTTTGTCTCTGGATGAGATTAGTGGCTGGCTGTGTGCCTGAAGGGTCTTTAGGCAGCCTGTTTACTGATGGGTGGGGCTGAGATCCCACCTGGATTGTTGTTTGGCTTGGGTCTTCTCAGTGCTGATGGGAGGGACCAGATTTTCCCAGAAATGGCCCCCTCCAGAGAAATGCAGGCTGCTGAATGTCCCTGAGAGCTTCACCTCCAATGCCCTTCCCCCACAACAAGGCACAGTCACCCCTGTTTTCCCAGGAGATCCTCCAAGAATTGTAGTCAGGTTCCACCCGGATTCCTATGGAGACTGCTTTGCCCTGGGACCCGGTGCACGTGAAAGTCTGTGTGTGCCTTTCAAGAGTGGGGTCTCTGTTTCCCCCAGTCCTGTGGAGCTCCTGCACACAAGCCCTGCTGGCCTTCAATGCCAGATGCTC
>PVHT021183710.1:18086561-18134560 GCA_004024745.2 Catagonus wagneri
GTCTCTGTTTCCCCCAGTCCTGTGGAGCTCCTGCACACAAGCCCTGCTGGCCTTCAATGCCAGATGCTCGGGGGGCTCTTTCTCCCTGTGCCCGATCCCCAGGCGTGGGTATTTGATGTGGGGCTCAGAACTCTCAGTCCTGCAGCTGAGTCTCTGTGATGCAGTTACTTTCCAGTCTGTGGGGCTTCCCACCCAGGAGGTATGTGGTTGTTTCCATTGCATAATCGCCTCTCCTATCTCTTGATGTGGTCTCCTCTTTGTCTTCTGGAGTAGAATATCTTTTTTGGAAGTTTACAGTCCATTTGGTTGAAGGTTGCTCGGCATTTGGCTGTAGTTTTGCTGTTTTTTGAGAGAGAAGTTGAGGTCCATTCCTTCTATTCCGCCATCTTAATCCTGAGAATCATGACAACTGTGGTAGTTTAAGGTGCACAGCTTGTCTCATACCATGAAGTCTCACAAATACTTAGATACGTAATGGTTTCATGTCCCTCGTTTTAAAAACATCAACCAAATGTTCTTCTCTCCAGAAAAATCACCCGAGGATTCTTCACATTCTCTTTGTTACTGAATATTTGTGAAGCTGAGTCCCGTTCTTCTGCATGAATTTGTTCATATCCATATAAATTAAGCCAGTGGCTTTAATTCTCAATTCAGTTAAATTCTATAAAGACATATTGACTCTGCTACACACACAGCAGTGTATTATATTAGGAACATGGCCTGTGTAATCAGAAGTGCTAATTCTTCCACATCAGAACACTGGTTCCCAATTATGGATCAGATAACACAAGAACACTACCTCTTACTGGGTGTTTGACTACTTCCAATCCTTTATTAAAATGTTATGAATCTCACTTAACATTTTCTTTTTTCTAGTTTTCCTTATGATACCCTGATTCATCAAATCAGAGTTGCTAAAGTCTGTTAACTTCTTTATGGTTCTTGGTTTATTTGTTCATGCTTGGAAAAGTAGTGTTTTTAACACTCCAAGTAAAAACATGCAAAAGGGACCATTTTATAGGCAGCTAGTTGCCCTCCTTTATTGCTTTCTTCTATAGTAGCTAAAATTTTATTTATTTATTTATTTATTTGCTTTTTAGGGCCGTACCTGCAGCATATGGAGATTCCCAGGCTAGGGGTCCAGTTGGAGCTATAGCTCCTGGCCTATGCCAGAGCCATAGCAACTCAGGATTCAAGCCATGTTTATGACCTACACCACAGCTCACAGCAACATCGGATCCTTAACCCACCTAACGAGGCCAAGTATCAAACCCACAACCTTGTGGTTCCTAGTCAGATTTGTTTCTTCTGTGCCACGACAGGAACTCCATAACTAAAATTTTAAATAGTACATAGCTGACCAACTAAAATGTTCACTTCCTGGCCTCTCTTGAAGAAGGTGTGGCCACATACAAGCTTTTGGCCATTGGATTATAAGAACAAGTGATGTTTGAAACCTGAGGTCAAAGCTTCTACAAAGAAAGAGGTGTGCCTTTCTTCTTCTCCCAGTCTACAGATTGGAATGATAAAATAATGATGTCTTCTAAAATCACTGGGCAAAGATAGACCCTAGAGATGATTGAACAAACACGTAGAAAGTACTTGAGTTCATGAAAGCTTCAACTTGGCATACAACCTGGAATCAAATGGCTACCAGGTGTGTGTGTGTGTGTGTTTGTGTGTGTGTGTTTATGCAGCAATACAGGTTAGATCACTACAAGAGAATAAAAAATATAGTGGTCAAGATGCATTCACACACATGTGAATACACACACTATACGTTTGCAGGTTTATTTGCAATTATTTTTCTTTTTCTAATATGTCATTGTGGCAACCTGGTTATTTATCTGATTATTAATGTTTATCCAAATGCTTTTCATTGTTTGATTTTTTTTCATTTTTGAGTTACTTGATTTTGAATCTAGTTTATTTAATATCTGTCATATTTACAGCAAACATTCTATGTTCTGTGTTTTGTCTGGTAATTTTTTTAAAGTATAATACTATATAGAAAAAAACAAATACAAATTGAAAATTTACACTATTTGTACTGAATAATATCAAATTACTTATAAGCTTTTCCTCAGTTTTAGCCATCCAGATATATCTATATTTTATGGGGTTTCCAAAACTGTATATATATTTTTCTGCTGAGTAGCAATATAATAATAGAATCGAGGACTCTTCATTTTCAAGGGAACAGACAAATAGTAGACCATATTTGAATTATTTAAAATTTATAGGTGAATTATATCAATATGAACTTAGAGACACAGTGATTCTGGTTATTATAACTTGGAAAGACAGTCTCATGCATGCAGTCTTTCTATTCTGACTAGCCACAGGAGAATGGCTCTGGGCTTGGAACGTTTTCTTAACAAGAGATAAAGAGCCCACATTGACTGAGCCTGGCTTATCATCTTGGGGGGAAGGAGTATCTTTCCTTGTTTGGGGCTCAATTAATGCTGTCTGAAACTTATACATCATATGGCACTTGGCCAACCCTATTCTTATATCTGTCTCTGTAGGGAAGGCACATGGTCCTTTCAACTGTGGCTCAAGAAGGGTGCAGTGCAGGTAAGCAAATTGCCCTGTCTCAGCTACTGGGAGACACTGGCTGTCCATGAGGCGTGGAAGCCCGCTATTGGAGCTGACCTCAATCTGTCTCTTCTCTGAGTAAGTAAAGCATTATCCCAACTACTATTTGACTGTTGTGTTCTTCCTGGTTACTCTAATACCAAGATTCAGTGAGCAGAAATGCTTGGACTTCCTTTCCTATTGGTTGGCATTGTGATGATCTGCACTATTGTCCCATAGTTTGAATCCTTCCTTGTGATTGATAACCAGGTACCTAGTACCCTACTCCCTTGGGATTGATAACAAGGAAGGGACATGTAAATAGAACATTTAAATGATAAACATGTAAATATCACAGTTCTCTCGTGCTTGGTCCCATGTATCCATAGAATTTAAAAGGCAACCTGGAGGATTGTGCTAAGTGAAGTAAGCTAGTCAGAGAAGAACAAATTCTGCACATTTCCAGTTATATGAAGTATCTAAAATATGTTACTTATCTATTTTTTATATAGTAGTGTGTATATGTTAATCCCAACCTCCTAATTTATCCCTCCCTGCCACATTTCCCCTTTGGTAACCATCATGTTAAGTGAGGTAAGTTAGAGAAAGACAAATATTATATGAGATTACTAATATGTAGAATCAATAAAAATGGTACAAAAGAAATTATAAAATAGAAGTAAACTCAAAACTTTTGAAACAGAAGGTGTTGTCTTGGAATAGTTGATGATGTCAATGAGTTTGATACAGTTCAGAGAAAATTCAGGTTCTCAGTGGTACAGGGATGTGTCAGAGACCAGATCGTCAGTGGCTACTGGATTCCATTTCTATATACCTGAACTGTGATTACTCCATTATAATTTCAATTTGTCCATACATAGAGCTAGAAAAATTACCATGTGTACCCTACTAAGAACTGTTCTTCATTATTATGTGAGAGTAATAGTATATTTGTTATCATTCCCATGGATGCAAAGCCACAAAATGTATGAGGCATGCGGCAAAGCCACAAAAGGTACATACTGCTCAGAAAATATAAGATGATGGTGATGATTATGATGATGATGGTGGTGGTGGTGGTGAATTAGTGCCTACTATACTGTCTGGAAAAGTAATATGAAAGAACTATTCACTGAATATGTGAGTATCTACTGCTGGTTAATATGCATTTTTCTCAAGATTTCTCACTTTCCATTTGGTGAAGAACCACAGCAGGTTTCACTTTAGCCATGTTCCTTTTTATTCTTGTTCCTTTTCCTCCATGGTTCTCATACAGATTGTTCCCTGGTCTGAGGAACATGCATTATTACGTTTTTTCTGATTCTTCTGTGAATCTTCTGTGTATCTACCTGCTTTCAGAAAGGCTACCACATTTTCTACTGTGAGAGGGCATAGAGTAGTGTATCTTAAGAAAAGGTATTTTATTTAGTGACTATATGCCTTTGAAAGAAAAAGGGTATGGAGAAAGTGGCAGTGTCAGCCACATGCTGCGAGACCACCCATAACTGAAACCTATCAATGTATCATTTTGGCATAGGGAATAATAATACTTGTTTTATTTGAAATAGAAAACCAATAAAAATAGTTCACCAAAAGGATGTCATGACAATATGTAAAATAGTATCCTTTGTTAAGGGCTCAAATGAAAGTAATATAACCAGTTATTAAAAATTTAGAAAAACAAGGAATACTTTTTAAAGGGCATTCATTCTGTAATACTCTCATACTTCTATTAAAAAAGAAAAAGAAGTTTGATAAAGAATATCTTTGTGTAAATTTGAATATGATTTTAGAGGAATAAAGAATGTGTAGTTCCATTAATCCTTATAGTTTCTCATCCTGCAATCCTGATTTTGGTTTTGTTGTCCACAAAGTTTTTCTTTGTAATTGATCTATGTTCTGCATTTCCTTCTTCTTCCCTCCTCACTTCCTTCCTTCCTTTCTTCCTCCCCTGCTTCCTTCCTTATATTTTTTTTTCTGTTTCTCTAGCACTTGAATCTAAATTCTTACTTCCTTTTGCTTATGAAGGAGTCCAATATTTATGTTATAGGGCACTCAAAGTTTTGGGGACTTTATTTTCTATAGTTATTTACAAACAAACAGAAACACAGAGAAATGTTTTCCCCAGAGGGATCTATAGTTACTCAAATTTAGGTAATTTTCTGGTAGCCTCAGAAATTAGAGAAAAATGCAGAAATGACACTTCAGCTTGGTGACATTTCTTTGCTTCATAGTGGCATAAAACCCATTAGGTAAATGGCCATGTTGCTTAACTGAGGGCGTCTGTTTTCAGCTACATGCCCCAGAATGTTACAGTGTAGAAGTCAGCTCACCTTGCAGATATAATTGACTACTAATGATGGGAAAAACTTAGACAATTTTGGGCCAAGTACAGTATTGTACACTGGATTCTAGTTTTTGCAGAGTAGGAAAAACCACTGATTTACATGATAATTCTCCAGATCTTCTTTGGTCCCTAGAATCTGAAGAGGCTTTTGAAGCTTCAAATTGGCTGTTACATTTCTCCCAGCTTTGGGAAGTCCAAATTTGGGAAGTTTAACGTTTTGATAGTCAAAATTTTGACCTGATTTATCTGATGTTCGATTCATTTTGCATATTTAACAGTGTTAAGAATCTTATACTCACAATAAAAGTGTCTCCCTTAAATCTTCCTATGCTGTAGTAACTTGTAAAACTTTGTAAACTGAAGTGTGCTCTGGAATTGTCTGCACAATCAGACAAGTTAATAGCAGTTAGTAGAGCTACAATTCTTGGTTCTGGATTTAAAATAAATATATTCATTTATATGTTTATACATATTCATTTTCTATGAATAGTTATGAATTTTCATGAATGTGTTGTATATGTAAGTAAATATATGCATATAACTAACAGCTATATGTTTGGTATCTGTCATGCTATAAAGCAAATTTTTTCGAAAGATTTTTATGTCAATGGGAACTAAAAAAAACGCATTGAAAATTAATTTGTCAGGGGCTTTATTATTGTATACTAAAATATCGGTAATTCATTTTGCATAGAGAGTTGTAAAAGCTGTTGTTAAAACATGGCAAACTCCAAATTTAGAATTTTTACTTTTAGTACAATAAGAAAGGTCTTTTTCATTTTCAAAAATGTGCTTCACAGAAGAAAACAAGAGAATGGTTAAAAAAGGAGCTAAAAGAAATTTGGACCATGGGAATTATGTAACAAAACAATTCCAATATCACAACTTGGTTAGTGTTGTATCATCAACAAAATCATCTAAATAAAAGACGGATTTTTAGGAGTTCTGTTTTGGCTCAGCAAGTTAAGGATATGGTGGCACTGTTACTGTGGTGGCTTGCTTTGCTGCTGTGGTGCAGGTTAGACTTCTAGCTCAGAAAGTTGCATATGCCAAAAAAAAAAAAAAAACGGAATTTTTAAATCACTAAGACTCTTACTATGCTTACCAAAAAATTAAAATTATTCAAAGTATATTAAGGAAATAGAGTGTTTTGCAGTTGAATTCTTTATAGGCTACTCCTGTCATACAAACAGGAAGTTCTTCCTTGACTAGATTCCATAGAACTAATGCGTGTGAAAGGTAAGAAAGTTGTTTACTGATGGTGCTTATGATGTCTGAAGGGTATGAATCCTTTCCATCTTCAAAAATAAAACAGAATAAAACAAGCAAAAAAGCAATGTTCACACAATAGTAAAGATTCTCTTAATTAACATAATTTTCCCTTTTGAAATACTGTTGTCAACCCAAGTTTGTATGCCCAAAGCACGGTGAGGTCAAACAAACCACAGCATCAGAGTTTTGAACAGAGAAAGATCTACTACAAGATTATGCAAGGAAAACAGGTGGCTTGTGCTCAAGAGACCGTAACTCCCCAATGGGTTTGCAGGGAAGAGTTTCTATAGGAAAAATTTGGGGGAAGGGCTGCAGGGTGAGTAACTGTCCTGATTCCTTGGTGAAATAAATAGGGGGGTGGTCCAAGAACCTCAATAATCAACCTTTTGGTTCCAACAAATCTAGGGTCCAGTGCCTATTCTCAGCCTGAGGTTAACATCCTCCCCTGCTGTGGGGGTCTTAACTCCTGAAAAAGAATTTAGACATATGTATCAAATTGTTATGCACATCCGGGGAGAAAGGGCTGGGACCAGGCTCTGTCACTACACTATTGCTTCTTTCTGCAGTTATTCACTCCTCTAATTAGTAACTGCTTGAATCTGCCCTCTGTTTCAAGGAAGGTATGCATTTTTCCTACAAACAAGAAATGGGGGACATGGAAAGGTTTTTGTACTCAGGAGGGCCCATCAGAGTCTTTCTTTGTCTCAACACTAGCATTTTTGAGTCCAGTATTGAAAGTCATGTTATCTCAACTGTTGTTCAGGAATTATGCAAATGTTTGCAAACATCTATAATTTATTATGTACCCTTTCTTCAGTCCTGCACACAAGCAGAATGATTGAATCAAACTTTACAAAAAAATGCACTGGCTAAGATTCAGCTATCTAACTGGTTGAAATGGCCTAGGGTTTTACCACTAGCCTTGCTCGAATGACCTCTGCACACAAATACAGAATCTCTCACTTTGAACAGATGTTTGGCAGGCCCCATGAATTCAAGTCTGAGATCATGCCCTCTGTTGGATTTCAGTAAATCCTTATATAGTCACAATCATAGTCAATACTTAAAAGGGCTCCTTTCTTCCTTAGAAACCCTGAGACTTAAAGTCCTAAGGATCCAGAAGGACCTGCCCCTACGGTCAGGGATATTTCATCTGCACATAGGTGTTCTGTAAGAAAGACAGACTGTCACCCTGTTGGGAAGAGCCCTTTCAAGTGTTCAGCTATCAGAGTTAACAAAAACTTAGATGGATTCACGCTTCCCGTGTGAAGACAGCACCACAGGACTGGACTGTGGTTCCCAAGAACAATTTTTGAAACCTAAGTTTTTCAGAGTAACTGATAGCACTACTGAACTCCAATGAAAACAAGTGTTCTAGAAAACACAGAACTAGATTTTCCAGTTTTCTCTTAGATTGTCTTGCTGTCATAGTCACAGTGAGATTCACATTTTACTAGAAAACAAAAACTATTTGATACATTTTGTTTTCTTTCTGTCCTCTCAATGATGACTTCCACAATCTTATTTCCTGTCAGTATAACCAGGGTCTGGACTTCTAAATCCAACAATCGATCTGATTAATGACAGTGTTAGAGAGACCTTCTTCATTAGTCATTTTTGATGATAACAAAGTAAAAGTAACTAACATGACTTCAGGTACTCAATCTTAAAATGTGAAATAAAACTATTTTAACTGGTTTGGATAAAAATTCTAATTAATAGAAAACAGAAATTTGGAATTGTATTTTTTTCATTTTTAAAAGTTTATTGAAGTGTAGCTGATTTATAATGTTTGATAATTTCTTCTGTACAATAACGGATTTAGTTAGATATGTACACAGTCCATTCTTTTTCAGATTCTTTTCCCACATAAACCATCACAGAATATTGGGTAGAGTTTCCTGTGCTATACAGCAGGTCACCTTTGGCCAATCATTGCTTATACCTCAGTGTGCATATGCCAATTCTAAACTCCCACTCCATCCCTCCACCACCTCTCCCCTTTGGTAATTGCAAATTTGTTTTCAAAGTCTCTGAGTCTGTTTCTGCTCTGCAAATAAGTTCATTTGTATCTTGTTTTTTTTAGATTCCACATATGACGTTTGTCTTTCACTGTCTAACTCCACTTACTGTGATAATTTCTAGGTCCATCCATGTTGCTACAAATAGCATTGTTTTGTTCTTTTTTATGGCTAAGAACTATTCCATTGTATATATGTACAACATCTTCTTTACCATTCCTCTGTTGATGGACATTTAGATTGCTTCCAGGTCTTGGCTTTTGTAAATAGAGCTCCAATAAACATTGGAGTACACGTGTCTTTTCAAATGATGGTTTTCTCCAGATAGATGCCCAGGAAGAAATCAGACCTTTTCTTTTTTTGTCTTTTTGCCTTTTATCTAGAGCTGCACCCATGGCATATGGAGGTTCCCAGGCTAGGGGTCTAACAGGAGCTGTAGCTGTCGGCCTTCGCCACAGCCACAGCAACGTGGGATCCGAGCCACATCTGCAACCTACACCACAGCTCATGGCAACACCAGATCCTCAACCCACTGAGCAAGGCCAGGGATCAAACCCGCAACCTCATGGTTCTTAGTCAGAGTTGTTAACCACTGAGCCACGAAGGGAACTCCGGAATTTCTATACTTTAAATCTGTTATTTGAAGAGCTAATAAAGACTACAAAAGACTTTTGTAGTAATTTTCTGTTGTGACTCAGCAGGTTACAAACCCAACTACTATCTTTGAGGATGCGGGTCAGACCCCTGGCCTCACATGCTGGATATTGGTTAAATATCCAGCATTGCCACTCAGTTGGTTAAGTATCCAGCATTGCCATGAGCTGTGGTGTAAGTTGCAAATGTGGTGTAGGTTGGATCCCAAATTGTTGTGACTGTGGTGTGGGCCAGCTGCTGTAGGTCTGATTCGATCCCTAGCCTGGGAATTTCCATATGCCACAGGTGTGGCCCTAAAAGCAAACAAAGGTACATAATTATAAAATTGTTACTATTTTATAGTGACACGTGTAGGAGCTGGTAAAGGCCAGTAAAATTTAAAAAAATGAGACAATGCTCCCTGTTACAAATAAGGGAAGAGATGCCTTCAACCACCACTTCTCTCTTCTTAGAGCATTTTCTTGAGAAGACTTGTAATTATAAGCTTTTTCAGTGTCTCTTTGAAATGCACATAAATTGTTTTCAAGCTGATTAAACTTCTTGCCAGCTTTAAGACTGAGGAATGTCTTTCTCAGTAACTGAGAATCATCTCTTTGAGATATAATCATTCAGGAAGACAGCATCCGTGTTTCTGAGTTTCTGTGAGAGGGTAGGAAGCAAAAGTCAGTGGGTACCTCACTCTGAGTTGAGAAACTAACTCTTGTCATAAGGCTGCAAGAAGTTTATATTTCCATTGAATAATGCCCGTTGGCTAACACAAATGGACACCCCCATCACCAAGTGATTTTAGGATAATGCTTTTGTCAAATCCTCTGACCTGAGGACTAGTAATTGTTTATCTTGAGAACACTCATGTAATGGAGAGTGTCTGATGGGCTCTGTTAAAATATACAGTTTCTTTCTTTCCACATTCTCTTAAGTAGATTGCCTGTGATGTTCATTGGTATCCTGGTTTAACTGTTTTCTTTCTTGCTTTATCTTTGTGGAGAGGTTTCTAAGTTTGGAAGATTCTGTTTTTAATTATATTTCCTCAACACAACTTATATATCAAAAGATATCAAAGGTAAAAATTCTGATGTTTGCCCCATCACTAAAATAGGGGATTTAGATTTATCCTTCAACTCAAAAAAATAGTTGCACATCTGAAAATATACCACAGAAAGACTATCCTATGATCTATGAATGTAAGAATGCTTTTATTCATGAAAATAATACTTCTCAAAGCTAAAATGTACTTTTTCTTCTACTAAAGGATTTTAAATCATTGAAATATACTACCAGTATACTCCCTATTTCCAATAAATTAAGTTAAGGATGGAAATGGTTGACTGTAAATTTGGAAGAAAGATTTCATTTGAATTGAAAAAAAAAAATACATAGATATATCTCCCAATATAATGTTGTTATACTTAAAAGGTTATATCCAAACATAATCTCCTATAGAAAATTTCATAGAAAAAATTTAATAAAAATAAAAGGCAAGTATATGAAATTATATTAGATAATGGACAGCATTGTTTCCCAATGCAATTGAAATGTAAAAGAAACATCCTATATATGAGCTATTAAAATGTACTTTATTTATATAACAAATAAGTTAGTCTTGTGATGTGTTTTTAAATTAGCTTTTCATTTCTTATTTATTTATCCAAAAAACTGCCGAGTCTCTCCTTATAAATCCCATTTATCTCATGTATTTTCATGGTATGTTCTGAAGAAATACTGAAAGGAAACCATATGCCAGAAACCATTTGGTAGATTATATATTTGACTTAGATATGTGTATGAATAATATTTTCAATGAATTTCAATGTATCATAAGTTCAGAGAAAAGTGTTTCAATTTTAAAAATAAATAGCTACTGGTCTCAGCATAATTTAATATAAGTTTGTGCTTCTTTTCCATTTTATTTTAATTATTTCCTTGGTGTTTCCAGATGACCTTTGGCAAGTAACTCAATTTTCTGTGCATTTTCTACTTTTGTGTAGCATGTATTTTCTGCCTCTCTTTATAGCAAACAAATATGCTATTTTCTTCATTCATTCACTCATGAATTCATTTTCAATCTTCTATGTATTAAATTCATATTAAATGCCACATATTGTCCTACATACTTTCTCACCTCCATTTGGGGATCTAATTGGCATCTCAAATTCAAGCAGTCCAAAATTTATACCAAAACAGTTCCTTCTTTTAAATTGAAAAGCTATCCGCATTTTATGGAATGATACTTCCAAAGACCTAGTTTTTCAAACTATAAACGTGAAGTCGTAATTCCCCACCATTCTTTTATCACAGCCTACTCTCTATGCATTATCAGGTTCTGCCTATTTTAACTCCTAAATAATTTGAGTCACTTTGTTTTTCTGTATTTCCACTGCTGCTAGCCTAGACCATTCTAACCATGTAAGGAGATGCATTCTTTCTTAGTCATTACCCTAAGTGCATCCTTCCTTCTTTTAATTTGCTTTTCATATGCAGCCATAGTAGCATGTACAGAATGGAAATACTAACTACCCCCATCTGTGCCCTGTTTCAAAATTTTAACAATTTCCCTTGATGTGAGTTAAAAACAGTTATCTTAACACACATTAGAAGAATCTGCGTGGTTTGACCCTTGCTCATTTTATTTTTTTATCTTATCTCCAATATATCTCCTATTCCACCCTTCATTCTTCCTGATATTTTTCACTGTTCCTCAAATGATTCAGGATCCTTTGTACCTAAGGACACTCTGACATGTCTTTTTTTTTTCTTCCTGGAATAAACTTTCCTACTTCCTCATCTACCCTATTATCACAAATCCTTCAAACTTCAATTTATTTATGACCTCATTGAGAAAGTTTTATCCAAACCCGTAGACTTCAGTCCTACCTCTGTGGTACATGCTCTCCTAGAAACTTGTAATTTTCAAAATATAACTTATTGACATTTTAATAATTGTGTAATTGGTTCCTCAGTTTCACTTATGTTAGTCTTCAAGCTCAAAAACTACTTTCTTGTCCTGCTCATAGCTGTGAATGCAGCAACATAAACAGCGACAAGTTTAGCACCTTTCATATATTAGGTTGTCAATAAATACATGACAAATAAATGAGTAGATAGTATAATATTTATTTTCATTTCATATTTCCAGCCATAATCCTGTAGAGTATAATTTATTATTCCTACAATAAATGCATTGAGAGATATAGTCAGGAGAAACAAAGAGTAATATTTTCTCAACTTTAGAATTTTTTCTTTAAAATTTTAAATTTGCCAGTATCTGTCTTGTTTTTTTTTTTCCCCTTCCTCTCAATGCCTATATTTATGGTTCATAGCCTTAGGAATAGAAACGAGAATGTGATCACAAGAGTGAAAAAGAGAGTTTTCACCTCTGAGCAATTAAGTGGATTATCTAATGCCTTCCAGTTATGTGAATGAAATTACACACAATAATTTGTTTCTGAATTGAACATTTATTATACTAAGTAAACCATTTGATATTTTTAACAAATCAGTGAAGTCACAATATTTAAACAGTGTTTTAATGCAGGCAGAATCTATTACAAATAAAGGCTTTTTCCTCACGCTTGGGAAAAGTTGGGCGAATTATTAGAACACCCAACACAGTCACTTCAAGATGTTTAGAAATCCAATTAATTGTAAGCATATGTAATATGACAAAAATGGTAATTTTAAAATGCCTAAATTACTGTGTTGGGCAAAATGTTTAAGCCTAACTCCTCATAAGACAATTTTGTTTTTCTGTAAGATAAGATTCCCCCTGTCCTGAATTAGACAGCATTTAAAATATATCCTGGAATTGATTGATGAAAGATTATCATTTTAATTCCTGATCATTTGTGGTACATAAAGAAGTGTATTGAAAAGGCTGCAAGATAAGAGAGTGTCAACTAGGATTGTGTGTCCACTGATGACTCCTTCCTTCCATTCTGTATCTCTGTAGCTTTTACCTTTGAAAGATCTTGATTGTTGCCCCTTTTATTCTAGTGCTTTATAGTTTTTCTAAGAATGAGAATAAACAGAGAACTTAAAACTATTAGGAAGAAAAATAACAGGTGCATGTTTGAGAAAAGTGGAATTACTACTCATCCTAGTAGGAAACAAGGGCTTGTTGGAAATGGCAGCCAAGTTCATGAAGGTGGACAGGAACTAAAGACACATTGCAAGCTCTTCTTTTCCTTCCACCTTTCTAATAGGTCTGTCTCAGTTTATGTATTTGTTTTTTATTGTCTGGTCTATCTTCATTCATGTTTTAATATAAAGGATTTACTATTTACTTCCTGCTTTCCCTTAAAAGATTTTCTCAAGAAAACTTAGTTATCCCTGTATTTTGAACTGTCACATTTTGACTTTATTATATCTAGTAGGTGTCTCCAGATGTTATTTCTCTCATGATCCCAAACGTTAGATTTTTAACTAATAAATATTCTTCTTGGATATTTCATAGACAACTTGAATTCAGTCAGTAAGTGGCATGACATGACCAGATGACTTCTTGGCAATCCTTGGGCAATCCTTCAAACAGGGATAAAGTTAGGGCAATTTCCCCATAATCTAGATTATGGTTTCTCTACCTTGACACTGCGAATACTTTGGGCCAGATAATTCTTTGTTATGGGGTTATAGAATATCCGCTATCATCCTTGGCCTCTCTCCGTTAGATCTCAGTTGTACCCTGCTTCTATTTGTGTTGAAAATGTATCTAGATACTGGGAAATATCCCCTTGGATATTCGCCCTTGGGGGCAAAACCACCCTTAGTTGAGAACTATTAATCAAGATAATAAAGATTTATATAAGGACCATGGCAGTGACAATAGAGAAGTAATGAAAGCATTCTGGAGGAAGATTCAGTGAGATTAATGACTGTGAGTATATGAATTTAGGGAGAAGGGAGAATCTCAGGTTATTTTCTAGACTGGCTATGGAGGACTTTCTAAGTTTCAAAGTCTCATATCTTTGCAATATTTTTATCTTCTATGCCTTTTTTGTCATACTATTCTCTTTGCCCAGCTTTCCCTTTGATCTCCTTATAAATGCTAAGTAAATTTCTATTGCTCTTTGAGGCCTAACTCAAATATCACTCACCACTGTTGTGACTATTCATCTACTTTTACACTCTAACAGAGACTATTTTCTTTCTTGTTTGAGTCATGAGTTGTTGCTATTTCGTGATGAACACATTTCCCATGTTTTTAATAGTAGAAACTTGCCTCATTTTTATATTCCTTCACAATTTATTACACTGCATGTGATATATTAAGTGCTTCAAACTTAGGAATAAGATACAGAACAGTAATATTATTTAGAATGAACAATTACTAGTGTTATAGACATTCAACATAACATTATTAATTTTGAAAAAAATAAGCTAACTCCACCATCTCTGTATATTTATTTTCAAAAATTTGTTTAGATAGAATAGATTAAATATGAATATGAAATATACTTTCAGGAACATAAAGTATGGAAATATAAAACAATTAAACTTATGACCACAGAAACTCAAAGTTTTCAGGTAACCCAATAACTGTTTTATATATGACAAATTCGATGGTCAAAAATGAATGTGATGGAGTTAAATCTAAGAAACCTAAATACTACTTGATATTCATTAGTACCATTTTCTAAATATTATCACAGTTTTGATCAGAGAATATGGGCTTGACTAAAAGAAAAGTTGGGAGGGGGATTAGAGATAAAGTCTATCTTCCATAGCTTCAAAAGAGGAATTTAAAAATTTAATCTGTAAGTATACTTCTAAATTTTTGTGAAAATACATGGTGTCATACACACACTTCAGAAAAATCTTTATAAAATAACGACTTAAAATACAACCAATTTATTATAATTTATTATAAATTATTAAAATGAATTTTAGGAAGCAAATGTTTCAAAGTGACTTTTGCAAAGCTTCACATCCATGTGTTTGAACCAACTGAATTGTCTTTCTTCACACGCCATCTTTTTCAGCATCCCCACTGAGTTACTGTAAATTATTTCACTAATAAACTACAACTTGAATTTCTTTAATCTTAAAAAATATGCTCTTCTCTTTATAGTTGAACATGACAGTATTTTGAAGTTATGTAATATCAGAGAGTATAAATTCTGAGTTTGAAAATTGCTCTTATATTTTAAAATTTAAATTATAAAGAAAAGATTCAAATTTTAATGTGTTGCCTAACAGAATTATGCATTATCTTATCAATATATATTAATCATTATAATATTTTCATTGTTTAAATATCAAAATACAAAAATAATTCCACGAACAGTAAAAATTTGAAAAATTAAATGCCTGTTTTGTCTACAAGACCTCAAATAATGAGCTCATTTGGAATGTTTTGCTGAATTTGAAAAAGCCAAATATTGCAATGATCTTTTGTAGAAAAAAGCCCTCTGTTTACTACACAAGCACATTATTTAAAATGATCAGAATATAGAAAATGCAACACTACATATTTGCATTAATGGTTAAAAATAATTTCCTCTAGTCACTTAGGCAGAACCATATTCCCATTATGCTAATGTAGTTGCTGTTTTCCATACTTTATTTATCTGCCTCCATATAAAATTCATTAGATCCACCTCAATGTACAGATTTTAAAATCAGACATGTTATTATCTCTGCCATGGCAAAAGTAAAACCCTGGCCTTCCTTATAGTTATCCACTTCTACTTCTCACAATTAACATCAACACATGTTTTATCGATCTATCTATCACTATCTATCTATATATATTTTTTTTGGCTCTGGATATGGGGAGTCATCAGTTGGTATTTTCTTTGTAACTAAGACCACAGGCTTTATTGTTTGACTGAAATTTGAATTTTTTTAAGAACTTTTTTTTTTGTCTTTTGTCTTCTTAGGGCCATACCTGTAGCATATGGAGGTTCCCAGGTTAGGGGTCGAAATCGGAGCTGTAGCTGCCAGCCTATACCATAACCACAGCAATGCAGGATCCAAGCCACATCTGTGACTTATTGCACTGCTCACGGCAACACAGGATCCTTAACCCACTGAGTCAGGCCAGGGATTGAACCTGCACCCTCCTGGATGCTAGTTGGGTTCATTAACCACTGAGCCACTATGGGAACTCCTTCAAGAACTGTTTATTCATATGGCCTTGGCAATTTGCATCACCCATTGAAGCATCAGTTTTCTCATTTTTGAAAACAGGACTTAATTCAGTGCTGTGGAGATAAATGAGAGTAATGCTGCTTTTAAAGTGATTATCTTAATGGTTGGCTTCTAATAACCCTTAAATAAATATTAGTAAAATTATAATTAGATCTCTAGTATAGCAAACTCTGAGGTTATAAAGTCTTCCAAAGCCTGAAGTTTTGAAATTCAAGTTAAACCTCAAAGTCCTACAAAGTAAATGAAAAGATTTAGGCTCACAAATCTGAAAAGATGTTCATCAGATAAATACATGAGAAAATAAGATCAGGAAAAGGAAGTAGTATAAATCATTTGAAAAGTGTCTAAAGTCCAGTTTTACTACATGGATAAAAAGTTCTTAATGCTTTTCAAGGTCCCAGGGTATAAAGCTGTTGAGAACTTTGCCAAAACTTGGCTCTCTATTCATTAATGCTGAATAGAAACATGGAGATAGAGTTTTGGCTGAAGTAGAAAAGAATGGATTATTGCTTTGTTAGGCAAAGGGTCCCACAGCAGGCTAGTGCCCTCAAAACTGTCCCACCCTGGAGTATAGTGAGGACTCTTATAGTGTTCAAGGAGCAGGTCATGGACATTTAGCCCTGGATCATGAGCCCTGATCAGGGGGGTGATCAGCTCATGGGCATCCTTCTGATTGGTTGGTGGTGATGTAACTGGGAGTCAGCATCATCAACCTTCTGTTCCAACTGGTCTGGGGTCTACTTGCTTGTGTGCAGCATACAGTTAACTTCTTTCATCTGGTGGGTGTTTTAGTATCTACAAAACAGCTCAAAGGACATGGCTCAGAATATTACCTGTAGTCTTTGAAGAAGAACTAAAGGTCCTTGATTTTGTTTAATGGCTAAAGTATTATTATTTTGTCTTGCTTGACTCTTTTCCTTTCTGCATTTGCTTACTTCCTTATTTTAATTTTTTAAAATTTAATTTTCTTATAGTTGACTTACAACTATAAAGCAAAGTGAATCGGTCAGACATATAAACATATCCATTCTTTTTTCCCATATACGTGATTACAAACTATTGAGTAGATTTTCCTGTGCTAAACAATAGGTTCTTGTTAATCACCTATTTTATTTTATTTTATTTTACTTTTCAGGGCTGCATATGGTAATCTCTAGGTCCATCCACGTTGCTGCAAATGGCATTGTTTCATTCTTTTTTGTCACTGAATAATATTTCATTGTATATATGTACCACACCATCTTTATCCATCTGTCAGTGGATATTTAGGTTGCTTTCATGTCTTAGCTTTTGTAAATAGTGCTGCAACGAACATTGGGGTGCATCATCTTTTCAAATTATGGTTTCTCTAGATAGATGCCCAGGAATAGGACTGCAGGATCATATGGTAATTCTGTATTTAGCTTTTTAAGGAACCTCCATACTGTTCTCCAGGGTGGCTGCATCAACCTACATTCCCACCAGCAGTGTAGAAGGGTTGCCTTTCCTCCACACCCTCTCCAGCATTCATTGTTTGTAGAGTTTTTAATGATGGCTATTCTGACTGACCATAATCTTTTGACTAAAGTTTTTCTATAGATAAAAGGCAGGCAGAGGACATGGGTGGGGATCTATTCTGTGAAGGCCTCATAGGGTCCCACTTGATTAGAAAGATTAACTGATGCAAGGGAAGCAAAGCAGGACAAATAAAACAGCTCAACTGATCACCTTTCCAAATGCCATTTTTCCAGTTCAGTCTGTTTCACCCAGAATACTAATGCTGCTATCTCCTGACTGCTCTTTTTTATATTTTTTCTCTTCTCCATTTCTTTTTAGTCATTATTGCCTAATTGATCTCATTAATCCACAGTTCTTTTTCAAACAAACAAGAAAAAATACATCCATTTGCATAATGATAATTTTTTTCAATCTCTAGTGAGCCAGATCTTTTATTATGTAGCCTCCACTTGCCTCTGCAACATGTTTCAATCTTCTACCCTCCAAACACAACATGATCCATGTTGCTTGCTTTCAGGTTATAAGTTTTTGTCACAAAAGATTAAAAAAAAAGACAAAGGGGAAAGAGATCTTTGGATGTGATGGATATGCCTATTACCTTGATTGTAGTAAAGGTTTCATGAGAGTATACATATGTCAAAACTTTTAAACTATATGCTTAAAATATGTGCAGTTTCTCATATATCAATTTTACCTCAATAGAACAGTTTAAAGAAACTTTGAAAATTCCTCCGAAGGACTTGCAGTGGGGAGTTTTGTGATAACATATTCATTTTAAAAAGTACTCTCAGGAGAATGCAGAGAATAGTTTGGAATGGATACAGACTGATATAAGAAGAGAGAAATATTTAACATTTGGGGAGGAACTATATGGAAGCCCAAATTAAGGCAGAATGTTAGGAATAGAGAGGCTGGTCCAAGTCAAAAAAATCTGACCAAAAATATTGAATAGGTACAACAAGATTTGACAACTTTGTAGACATGATGGAGTGACATGCTGTTCACAGGGAGCAGTCTAATACAATTCACAGGTAAAATTTTTTCAGGACTTAAGATGCTGACTCAAAGGATCTGGGACTCTTTCTGTATTATCCATTTTTCTGTACAGTTTTTAGGTTTCAAGAAATCCTTCTTTGAGCAAAAGTTTTGTATTTAACATGACAAGTAGATGATGCTAAATTCATTCCTAGAGAAATTCCTCACATTAAAAAGCAAAATTTTATGGTACTTGGAATTTAACTTTTGTTAATCAAACTTAAATGTATGGACTTGCAACAGTTCTACAATATTGATCCTTTATTCAATGATTCAGAATGTTTACTGAATCTTGATTTTCTAGTATGCATGGCTAAAACTTTGTTTCTACAAAAATTAGAAAGCTCAGTAACAACTTATTTATTGATATTTGACTACAGTAATACTAAAATTAGAAGAAAATCTTATTAGTTATATAATAAATGCTATTTAAAATAATATTCATTTTACAACACTTACTAATCAATGTTAATTTTTTTATTTATAGTGATTTTTATTTTTTCCATTATAGCTGTTTTACAGTGTTCTGTCAGTTTTCTACTGCACAGCAAGGTGACCCAGTCACACATACATGTATACATTTTTTTTTCACATTATCATGCTCCATCACCAGTGCTATACAGCAGGCTTTCATTTCTTATCCATTTCAAAGGCAATAGTTTACATCTATTAACCCCAAACTCTTTAGAGATACTAGTATATTCATCTCAAAGTCTCAATGTTGGGTCATCACTGAATGTCCAAAGTGCTATATTAGGTACTTTAAGTAATATATTACTCATTTAATTCTTTTGTGAATTATTATTTGTGAGTTTTAAGAAATCTTATTTGGTAAGACAATGTATTGAATGAATAAAATATCTAAAATACTCTCAGTTGAAAACACTTTCAACCCTTTTCAGAGTTAGTGTCAAGGACATGCAATCTGTGAAGTCACATAAGGCCTGGTACTAAGAAAGGCCACATATCTGAACTTAAAAATTCATCCCATAGTGGAGTTCCTGTCGTGGCTCAGTGGTTAACGAACCTGACTGGTATCCATGAGGATGCGGATTCGATCCCTGGCCTTGCTCAGCGGGTTAAGCATTGGCCTTGCCATGAGCTGTGGCGTCAGGTCCCAGACATGGCTTGGATCCAGTGTTGCTGTGGCTCTGAGGTAGGCAGGCAGCTGTACTCCAATCCAACCCCTAGCCTGGGAAGCTCCATATGCCATGGGTATGGCCCTAAAACGACAAAAAAGACCAAAAAAAAAAAAATAAAAAATGGAATAAAATCCACCCCACAGTCACATTTTTAAAATTTAGGAGTCTTTGCTTCTTTCTATGAGTTTAATTTTTAAGATGAATTTGCTTTCTACATCTTGAAGTAGCATTAAAATAAAGACAGAGTTTTTAAAAATTGAGGACAATGCTTTCAGTGAACAGATTTTCCTTGGTATTCTTTCACTTTGCCCTATTAAGTGAAATAGATAAATCCTTTCTACTACAGCAGGAGTGGGCAAAACCATGGCATACGCCCATCCAGTTACCTATTGCTTATGGCTATTTTTGAGCTAAAACAGCAGATATTAGTGTTTATAATAGAGACAGTCTGTCCTGCAAATCATAAAATATTTACTATCTGACCCTATGCATACATAGGGTTTGCCAGTCCCTACACTATAGCATGAGGAATATTATCTACTGAATGTTGAGGAATACTCCTGTGGGGTTGTGTTTATTGTAGGACACTCACACAACTGGGGAAGTCGGTCTTGGTGTATACAGGAACACTGATGTTTCATTTTTTACTGAGGTGACTAGTGTGCTTTATAAAAATCATGTCCATCCAGAACCTATGAATATGACTACTATGAATGTTAGTATCCTCCCAGAACTGGTATATTGAAATCCTAACTCCCACTGTGATAGTATTAGGAGATATGGTCTTTGGGAAGTTATTATGTTGTAAGGGACAATCATGGTGCAATTAGTGCCCTTAAAAAAGATCCCAGAGAGCTCTTTTCCCCTTCTGCCTTGTGAGGACAAAGTGAAAAGGCAGTCATCTACCAATCAGAAAGTGCACTCTCTCTTCAGACACTGAGTCAGCCAGTGCCTTGATCTTCGACTTCTCAGCCTTCAGAATTGTGAGAAATAAATGTTTGATGTTTAAACCACCCAGTCTATTTTACTTTATTATAGCAGCCCAAGCAGATTAAGAAGGTGAATTGTGTTTGTAAACAGGGTCTTTGTAGATGTTAATAAGATTATGGTATAGTCATACTGGATTAGAGTGGTCACAAAATCCAATATGATCAGTATCCTAAGAGGAGGGAATTTTGGGCAGAGACCCATACGCAGAAGAAAGATGATGTGAAGATAAAGAAATACATATACACAGGGAAGAAGGCTATGTGACAGAGGAGGCAGAGATGAGAGCAGTGAGTCCACAAGCCAAGTAATGCCAAGGATTGATGGAGAACATCACAAGCTCTACGTGACAAAGAAAGGGCCCTTGGTCTAGAAGAAACCCTGATTTCAGACTTCTAGCCCCTAGAAATGTGAATGAATAAGTTTCTGTTATTTTAAGCCATCCAATTTGTGGTATTTTATACAACAGCCCTAGGTAATTAACACAATATTTTAAATCGTTTCGATAAAATGCTTAATACTTAAACTACTGATTTTTTCCTAACATTTTGATGGCTTAAAGTAGAAGACTAATGGTTATCACTATTATAGCAGAAGACTTATACTCTGAATGGACTTATACCATATGACAGTTTTACAAAATACCTTATTGCCTTTTAATATAAAATATCGCATTTTAATTATCAATTATAACAGTGGGTCAACACAGTTCTCCAAAGATAAAATAGGATATATGAATGTTTATCATAATATTCATTCAGTAAAAGACCAATCAATTTTTATGATCCTTAAGAGCACACAAATTAAAGTTATGATGGAAAGTGTAGCTTAATTTCTTCCCTTTATTACTTATCTCTGTTAATTTCATAACTGTTAAATTCCTTAAAGCAATTATTGCCAATCATTGCAGCTCAAGAGCAATAACTTTTATTTGTTAATTAGATACTTATTTAAGGCACTTCATTTCAAGTGTGAACAAATAGTTACTTATTTCTTACTAAGAATAAAAAAGATATTTATAATTTGGTTTGATAAACTGGATATCTAAGCTATTGGATATTAAAAACAGTTTTGACAAAATTATATACTAAAAGAAAGAACACGAGAGCACGGGTAGGAACAATAAGTGTGTTATCACCCAGTATTTGCAGTAATTTATTGTCTTTATTTCCCCATAACCATCCTTCTACATTCCAGAACATTCTACATATTTTCACATTTTAAGATACCATTGAGTGTATGCTACTACATTTATCAATATGTAATTTGTGGATCCATGTATCATTTTCAGAACCCAAACATTTATTAAATTTGCTAAGTAATTATATTTACACATGATAATTTCAGTTTCACAGTGCAAATCAGCACAGGTGTGACCAGCAGTTATATTTTGTCATCCGTAGAGCCCCTGTGGTACATAAAGCATTCACTAGTAATTTTATTTACTCTTAATTGCTTGGGGCAGCCTGAACCACTCTTTTCCCCTAATCTAATGCTTTCTGTTGTGTTTCACAGCAAAGAAGATAGTCTAGAGAAGGGCACTTATAATTACAAGAATTGAAACATACGCACATCCATGTCTAACATAGATTTGGAGTCAACTTTGCAGCATTTACACATATATCTACGTGATATAAACATTTTGATAAGCTCTAATGGCCCAAATACAGAGAAAAGGAAACAATAAGAAGAAAGAAATGTAACATAAAACAAATGACTAATGTTTTGAAAAGATTATGATGCATATTTTTAATATAATCATGCTAAAATTCAAAGCAATCTTATAAGAAATTTTAATTTTCGGTTGCGTTATGAATTTATAATTATATTCACTTGTATTCCAATTATTTTCCAAAGAATAAGTTTTAAGTGTATATTCTGGTGTTGTTGAACCTGGCTTTCATCAAACATGTTAGGCTTTTTTTCTACTACTCTTAACATTGCACATTCTGTTCCATCTCGCTAATGGGCATAGGTCCGATTTACTTTATGCTTTAGACATGCTCAGTTTGTGATACAGAAAAGACCACAAATATTTCTTGCAATGCAATATTTTAACTTTATGTACCACAATTAAATATGAATTATTTAATGAGTTCAGCTAGTACAATAAATGGGAAAAAAAGGTAAGCTAATGTTTTGAAGTACTTAAGAAACAGAACTCTTAATATATTCTGCCCAAAAATTTTATTCAAGGAAACACAATAGAAGAAGCAATTTACTTCTGGAAAGTTCAATTACCATATAAAGTAAAATGCTGTTATTAAAAAAAAAAAGATTCCCCTAGAACAAAGCAAATGACTACATAATTCGAAATCTATCTTACACCTGCGTGAGTAAGAGATAACTTTTGATTCCATTAGTCTTTTTCACTCTTGTGGGTATTGTGTAAAATTAAGTGAGGAAGGTAACATTGGTTAATGGAACGGCAAACACCTGTTTAATAAAATCAGTTTTCTTGTTTGCATTTACATTTTTAACAGATGATATTTAGACTCTGGACCTGCATTTACCAGGAAGCTGTAGACACACAGAGGGATGGCTAAAAACACTACCTCTGTTATTGTTGGAATAGCTGAAAAATTGCCTTGGGCCAGTATAAAGGAAACTCTTCTACTAATTCAAATGTGTTTGTTCTTAAGATTTTGGAGGTTGTCAGATCTTTTTGAGAACTTGATTAAATCTAAGAACTCTTTGACATGAAAGTACATACAGATATAAATGTCCATATTATTTTAGAGTAGCTTCCTAAAGCTCTCCTTGAGATTGATAGATTTCGAGTAAAGATGCCTGTTCAAACAGCTACATCATAAGCGAAGTGTTTATTCCTATGTTTCTAGTTCATTGATATTTTATATTCAAAGATTCACTCTTATTGAGCCTTCAAAATCATCCTCTATTTAGATAATTTCTTTCACATAGTTAGGATATGACCATAGCAAATCTTTCTAATCCCAATCAGCACTACAAATACAAAAGGATAATGAATGTATGCTATTAAATATCATTTACCAATGTTATTTCATATCTTTATAACATTTTTCTTTTGGATATACTGTAATTTACTTAAGAATTATTTCATTGTTTATCATTTAGAATATTTTCAAGGATAATTGTGGAAATCTCTAATTTGCCCTTAATGTAAATTCTTAGGACTTGGTATTATTTGGTTAAAAAATATGAATGTGTCAAAATTATTGATGCATTTACTACATGAGTTGACAGAAGTTAGAAACAATTTATACTTCCACCAGTGTTTTAAAATAAAGACTATTTCTATATATCCTCAGTAATTGAACAGTATTCAGTTTTTCCACTGAAAAAACAATAAATAAGGATTTCCATTTGTGGCTCAGCAGGTTTAGGACCTGACCTCATCTTTATGAGGATGCAGGTTTGAGTTTTGGCCTTGCTCAGCAGGTTAAGCATCTGGCATTGCTGCAAGCTGCAGTATAGGTCACAGATACAACTTGATCTGATGTTGCTTTGGCTGTGGCATAGGCTGGCAGCTGCAGCTCCAATTAGACCCCTAGCCTGGAAACTGGTGCAGGTACAGCCATTAAAAAAAAAAGAAAAAACAATAAATTAAAAAATTCACTGTCACTGTCTTATAAAATACATTATCTGGGACCCAGAATAATAAAACAGATAATCAATTTTATATCAATCACAGGGCAAATGAAAATCCAGCTTCATGTAACTACTTTTTCTGTTGATCTTTGCCAAAGCAAATATTGTATCTGACAAAGTTAAACAGGCAGAAAGACTTTATTCAAGCTTATAAGTGAGAGAGATCATAACTCACTCTGAGCCCAACCCCAATAAAAACAAAGGCAGTAGGATTGTAAAGTAGAGGCGAAAGTGTGAAAAAGTGTGGGAAGACTTTAGGAGAGTGGTCTATCAATGTGTGAAGCAGATTGAGTTATTCCTGTATAGGCAAATATTTTCCTTTGAGATTAGGCCATTGTGTTTGCTAACTGGCACCCACTGAAGCTAGACTCATACATTCCACTCCCCACCCCCAACAGAGTCTTGGAGGTGGTTCCTAGATCCATTAGGAAGATACTCCTGAGCAATAAACTGAAAATTGACATCTCATGGGACAAAGAAAACTTTTAGAATTTTAAGTTTTCTAATGTAAATGCCTTAAAAGAAAAAGGGGGTCAGAGGCTAGCATCAGGTAAAAGCCTGTTTAAAGTTTAATCAAGCTTAAGGCCGCGGTGATCACTTAATAGCTTAGGCCACAATATAAAAGCAATACTTTTAAGAAATTAAAGCAATCTACTAAAGTATTTAGCTTCACAATGGAAGAATGTGACATGTTTTTAAAAATTAGGTCAGCTAAATGTAAACTTACGTCCTTGAATATCACTTGTCTCTGGGACGCTTTGCTGCAGGATGGTTTAGAGACTGAATGTTTTACTAAGGCTTTGGGATTCAAATGTCTGAACCTAGTGAAACATCCAGGAAGAAGTATAGAAGCCTTTACTCAGATTCTTTTTTTTTTTTTTTTTGAGCTTTCTTTTTTATTGAAATTTAGTTGATTTACCATTGTTGTGATAGTTTCTGCTGTAAAACAAAGTGATTCAGTTACACATATACACAGACCCATGCTTTTGTGAAGTCTTTATCCACAAGGGTTACCGCAGAATATTGAGTAAGGTTCCCTGTGCTATACAGCAGGTCCCCACTGACTGTTCATTCCATGTACAATACTGTGAATATGACAGTCCCAAACCTCCAGTCCTCCCTTCCCACTCTCCTTCCCCTTTGGTAGCCATAAGTTTGTTTTCAAAGTCTGTGAGTCTATTTCTGTTTTGTGAATAAGTTCATTCTGCGGGATTCTTAAATTCAGAGAACTTCTAAGTGACAACTGAGATTTAGTTCAGAAAACATCCCCAGACAGTTGATACTTGCAGGATCTGACTGTTCAGACAGACTCTAATTATACAATGAAATTTCTCTTGTCCAACATACATGTTTCTGAGCTCCTAACTCCACACTAAGCATCTAACAGATGTCAGTAATATAAAGCGAACATCTCATTATTTTCTCCTGTAGTGTACCCTCGGGTAGAAGTGATAAGATCTGCATATTATCAAGTGTACTGTAGAGGTATATGATCTACAGTTGCAACATATATATTCGTTTGTAATTTTACCATTTTGACCTGTTTGTCTTATTGCTGTCTTTCCTTTTTCTGTTTAACTCATTAACTTTCCTTTCACTTTTTCTGCATACATCACTAAGTTTCATAGTAATTGCTTTTCTGAGAACATTCTATTGCTTCTCTCCCCAAGGGGAAACATGCTATTGTCTATTCATATATTTTTGTCCTTTCCTTCAGTTAATTTACTCAACTCTAGGTGCTATTCACTCTCAAGGTGAACTTTCTGCATTCAGCATATTTACTCTTTATTTTAAAGTAATATCACAGGTGTTCAACTATCCTAATTATAAAAGACACAGATATTGTGCTATGATGAGGCAAGTGTATTATGCCGTTTAGCAAACATGCATGCTTTCTTTCTCTGCAAATAAAATTACTACCAATTAAAAAATGTTTTAAACATGTTAACTACATTCAGTCAATACTTAAATATACAAATGGACAATGTTCTGTTATCATGCTTTGTTTCTTACTTTTATTTTCCTTAATAACTTCTGATAACATTGTGAAGTAGCTCTACTAATACACACTTAAGGAAAAATAATTGGCAGCATGGGTATGTTTCAGTCCTATCATCAGTATTCGACTGAAATTTATTATAGTGCATGCATAATGTAACTATTTTATTATTAATATAAGCCTACCTAAAATTATGTGCCACTTGCTAGGTTATGCATCATAGATTCTTCAGGCAAAGAGGAGACTTTAGCAGTGACCAGGCCTGACAGGGAAAAAAGTGAATTTGGAAAGAGAAAGTCAAGCCAAAGCAAGATTCAGGGTGCCTACATCTCCCTGTGCTGAGAAGACAAAATTGGCTGTCATTGTGCTAAATGTAAGCCTGGATAAAGGGGAACCATGGAAATATGCAACAGAGGGAATTTTTCTCTTTTTTCCTGCCAAGTGAAAAAAAAATGTTACTATCTTCCTCTAACCATGAAGGGAAGAGTCAAGTCAAAAAGGCACAAGATAAAATGTTGTTAATGTTTGCAGGTCACGAACTCCTTTGCGGGGGGGGGGGGGAGAATGAATAAAAGAACTTGCATTAATAATTATTCTACCATTTTTGTAGCTTAACAGACACCCCCTCCTCCCAGCAGCAGCAGCACTTTGTGGACTCTAGGTTAAAACTTTCCTCATCTAAGAAAATAATATGTTGAAAAGGAAAATCTTGTGTTTTCTTTCCCAAATCTAGATCTTTAGTGACAGCCTAAGTCTAAAATATAAACGACTTTCTTGGAAGGGCTTTTTCTCACTGAATCAGTCAATTGAGAATTTCAATAGCAATATTAGTTCAGAAATTCTTTTTAAAGAATCCTTAAGTTCATCTGTTTATAAAATAATTCAGCTAAACAGTAACTTAAAATCAGAATGTTATTTTCAGATATCTTAGAGTTAGAATATTTTGTTTGTTAGAATTTAGGAATTCAATGTGCAAATCCATTTTCACCTACCTCAGCCAGGATTTAGGCTGCTTTTAACTTATCTATCCAAACTGCTTTTCTGCTTCAGAGGAATTAGATTACAAATCTCACATGCTTGCCTCATGCATACATTAAGCAGAGAAGCCACCTGCTTATTTCCCAAAACGTATCTGGAGAAACATTTTTTTTTTCTTTAAGCTTGTTTACAACCCATTATTTATGTGATAGTACCAAGGGAAGAAGTTGTATAACTGCTAGTTTCTTCTCTGCTTCTTTACACAGAATACCATAGGTGCTAAAAGTTTATCCAATATTTAACATACAATTAAAAATATCCTTGCTTTAAGAGCTATGGTTAGGTCAAATATGCATATTTTTAAAAAAGAACTTAAATACAACTCATTTGGATGATCATGTTAAGGAAAAACATGGTAAACTGAATAAAAGCATCCTGGGAAAAGAGAAGCTCTCAGAACTGGAGCGTTTTTTGATAATGATGTCATTGAAGATTTTCCAGTAAGTTAACACTAATTATTTGGGCACTAAGTTCCTGACCTTTTCAAAATCCAAAGCTTATGTCCCCTCAGAGACATGAACTAAGTAGAGAGATGTTCATCCCCACAACAGCTGATCAGGCAAAATGTGACAAAATGTCAGACTGGACTAAAAAATGTAAGAGAGGGAAATTGCCTGGATTTTGTAACCATTAAATCATTTTTGGTACAAGATTCAACTATTCAAGAGTTCGCTAATCACATATGACACAGAAATATCTTCGTAAAACATGAGAAGACACCATCCATTACTAGACCACTCTTTCTTAATTTTTATTGCCCCACTCCCACGGGATTTAAACATTTTTTTTTTCCAAATCATTGTCCCCCTTCAAATTTAGTACTACAGATATACATCTGTCTGTTTACTGGATGTACAATTCTGCTTTATACATAAAAAAGAATAAAGACTTTTTCCACATACCTTCCACATGAGCAGTCTTTGCTGCATGGAAACAATAAATACCATTCAAAAAGCATTTCGTTGACAGATGAAAAATTCAGTGTCTGAAGGAAAAATTTTTTCCCTTAGATTCTAGATAATTGCCCTCTCCTTCAATTTATCTTAGCTAAGGACAACTCAATTTTTTTCTCCAAAAATTTGTTTCTAAATAATGCACAACAGGTACTTCGGTGAACTACTGATTAGCTTGAATCCTGTATTGTACAGTTTTAAACACTTTCCTAATCCTAATTTTAGTACACAATATGTACCATGCACCCTTCTACCAGTAGTAGTTATACTACAACTTATGCATTGACAATTTTTAAGTCTATAATGTAGCCTAGAATCTCTCTAGGGCTGTATATTTTACTGAATGCTATCTGTTATAATCTGGAAAGGACAGAGGAACCTTACGGGAAAAATACACACAGTACTTCTCCTTTCATATATATATTTTTTTTTTTGGTCTTTTTGTCTTTTTAGGGCCAAACGCGTGGCATACGGAGGTTCCCATTCCTCAAGATAATTTTAAAACTCTTTATCTGAGCATACAAACTTGACACTAGTGTAACATATCCAACTTTATTTTTAGCCGTTACTATCCAAAGTTAAAACCATATCAAGTTCATTATTTATGTCAAATTCTGCAGTTATTCCATGTGGTTATACTTTTCTGAGACTTTTGCATGACTGTCAACCCCTCTAGCTTCCTTAAATCAACCTTCTGAACCTTCAAAATCCACTTTCAAGTCTCTGGTTTTGTAGTCTTCCTCTCCTCTCTAATCGGAGTTTATCAATCAAGCTCTATTTGTGCTACTTTAATATCTGATAGTGACTTCAATACTAATATTTTTCAAGTATTTTTATATGTCTGCCTCCTTGATTATACTTGACAGTGAGAATAATTTAATTCATTTTCATATGTATCAACAGATTCAACTCAATATTTACTTAGATATAAATAAATGGCTAGATTGTTAATAAATTAATAAAAATAATTTGATGGGAGGCAATGTGACTAGAATGAACGAACTCATGAAAGTAAACCAAATAACACAAGTCACTGTCAGCTTCAAATACAGTTATTCATATGCCAATAAAATTCATTTTGGAGAAATGATTATTATTTTCATCAGTAAGATAATGTAGAATGGGTTTTCAGGAAAAAAAAAAAAGACTGTGCTAATCAGTGAGGAACTAATCATGTTTTCCTAATGAGGAACACAGTAACCTTGTAAATGTCTCAGCCCATAAGCCAAAAAGACATTTCACAAATTTTAACAGTGTATTTGCTGGTTTTCCGTACACTTTTATCGCATGCTTAACACTGATGGAAACAAGTTCCTTAAAAAAATTACATCCCCTAAAGATGTACTTTAAATATTCAAGTAAAATCAAAGTATTTTCTAGAGTTAATTTTAGCATCTCATGTCACCCCAGAAATAAATGAGCTAATTTTCTGTAAAATCTATTATTAATCCTACCAATTATACATAAAACACCAAAATGTCTGATGTCATGCATTATCTATTTAAATTACAGTAAGTATCTCAGTCAAATAAAAGGACTTGCTTCTTTATTTGAAATTTGTCACTGAAGTACTTGGACTTAATGTTTCTTTTTTCTCTTTTAGCCAAAGTCTGTTTAAAACATATTCTTCCTAAGCCTCATTTTGATAGTTATGAGACATTTTGATTCTTCTTTTGGAAGTAAAAAATGTATCTAATGCCTGTCAAATCTCTAAAGCTTTAGTCTGGTGTGAGTTTTAGAAAAGAGCGGAATCTCTAGGTATACAGATGATTAATGAGGGAAATCTGAACACTGAAACACAGAGGAGAAAGAGGTTATGGGTGTGCATATGCTTAACTGGAATATTATGGAGGAGCTGGAAATGTCAAATATTGAATATTGAATTAGATTAATTCACACTTCCTTGACAATTATTTATACAGCATCTTTTAGGCAATGAAATATAGAAAGCATAAATTGAAAGTAAAGAGATAAGATTTATAAATACGATTGGAGATAAAAGGAAAAAGGAGAAAATATGTTAGAAGACTATATAAGAACTTTTCCTTTCTAGAAAATGTGAGTGGCTCAATTATTATTTATATCACACATCCTTCTATTGGCGTTGAATTAAGAATAGGAAGAAATCTGAAGAAAAAAGTAAAAAACAGTTCTGCAGTGAACATAATATACAGTCTATGTGGTCTAATTAAAGTTATTTTTTTTCAATCTGAATCTAAAAATCCTTTATTTCACCAAATCTCTAGTTCACATAGATCAAGAATCACTATCACGCCTTTTTCTATCATGCCCTAAAAAGTTCTGCTCTGAGAGTTTGAGCCATGAAGAGATAAAATGCAAAGGGAAATGAACAGGTTTTGACCCAAAACGGTGATTGATTATTTTGTTGAGATTTAATATCGCCATGCTCAATGACTCCTCCCATTTTGTGTTTCTGCATTTTTGCAAGAATTTATGTTTTCTAAATTTGTAACTTATTCTTGCGGTCCTTGTCTTTCCTGATCCATTTTGAGAAGTGAATCATACAGAAGTGAACACAGCCAAATGTTAGGACAATTTGAAGGTACAAAATATCTAAAAAAAAACCTGAGCTGTATAAGCAATTAAGATAACTGTAGATATATTTTTAAATACTTGGATCTGACAATATACTTTTTCTTCCAATTATCTTTCTGTTACGACTACATGTAAAAAAATAATCAAATGTATTTCCTCTGTGATACCATGTCTTACCTTGTCAACTTCCAATATAAAAATAGTTTGACTTAATATACAGAAATATATGGTGGGAAGTATAGCACAGCAGTAGGAAAGGTTAACAGAAATGCCCACTGTTTGTAAGATTAAAAATACATCCAAGGAAAAACAGGAAGATTGCAAGTAATTAAGCAGTCCAGGGTTGATTTCCTTCCTGTAACAAACAATCCAGATGATTTCTAAAATCTCCACAGCAAATGTGAACAAAATTATGAAGCAGAGAAAAAGATAAGAATTAATTAGACAAACACATCTGCTACTGTACTGCAACACAAAGTACCTTAAAGAAATTGAAGGGAACTGAAACCAATATTATGACTAAAAGAAAACAGAAGATGACTGAGATAAGATAGTGAATTACACAATAATAAGCACAAGCATTACATATATATTTAACTCAAAATTTTTAAATATAACAGATTAATGTGAAAATATGAAATAGAGTGAATCATTACATTAACTAATGATATTAAGTTATATTGAGATTCAGATCCTCTATTGATGACCTAATGAGTTAAAATGCTTCCAGTTTTACACTAGTTGCAACTGAAATTCCTTGAATCATATCTGGAGGTGTTATATTGTATTGGCTTTGAGGAAGGTAGGATGATCTTCTTAAAAATAAGCAATCGATCCACTGAATTTAAAGTCAGATATATAAATACATAAAGTCATTTTAGAGAACATGAATTCCAGGCCAAGAAAAATGAAATTATGTTGTCAATCAAATATGAGTGAGCGAGGGAAGTGAAACTGAGCCACAGATGTTACTGTTCGATTTCTAGTGAGGAGATCAATTTTTAAATTTTCTTTAGTTCTGTAGATAACTTGATGCCAACAAAATACTGAATTCATACAACTAAAGTTCCTTTGATTTTCTTAAAAGCTACTTTTTAAAAGTATGGTTGACATGTAAAAATCTGTACATACTTAATATATAGAACTATACATAGAAATACCACAATTAAGACCATAAACATATCCATCACCTCCCATCATTTTTTCCCATCACCTTTATTATTATATTTTGTGTGTGGTGAGAACACTTGACATTATATTTACTCCCTTAGCAAACTTTATACAATAAGATAGTGTAAACACTTGGCACTATTCTATATATTAGGTCTCCAGAGAGTACTTGCAAAATGGAAACTTTGTATATTTTGAGTATCCTCTCCAATTTCCCAATCCCTTCAGCCTCTAGCAGCCACCTTTCTATTCTCTGTATGAGTTTGGCTACTTTAAATTCTACACAGTGAGATCATATAGTATTTGTATTTCTCCATTTGGTTTATTTCACTTAGTATAACATTCTTCAGGTACATTCATGTTGTAGGTAACAGGATTTCTTTCTTTCTTTTTTTTTTTTAAGGCTGAGCCATATTATATTGTATGTATATATCACATTTTATTTATTCAGTCATCCATTGTGGGGTATTTAGGTTATTTGTTTATCTTAGTTTTTGTAAATAATGTGGCTGTGAATATCAGAGTACAAGTACCTCTTTCAGATCCTGATTTCAATTCCATTGGATAGATACCCAGAAGTGGGATTGCTGGATCACATATTAGTTCAGTTTTAATTTTTTTTAGAAACCTCTGTACCTATTTCCATAATGGCTATGATAAGTTATATTCCCACAGTGTACTAGGGTTCCCTTTTCTCCATGTTCTAGTCAGCACTTGCTATCTTTTGTTTTCCAAACAATATTTCTCTTTACAGAGAGGAGGTGATATTTCCTATAGTTTTGATTTGGATTTCCCTGATAGTTGCATCCTTGGTGATTTGCATTTCCATGATGATGTTGAGTACCTTTTCATAAACCTGTTGATCTTATGTATGGCTTTTTTTATTAAATGTCTTTTCAGGGATATACCCACTTTGAAATCATGTTAATTGTTTTGGAGATTTTTGTTTGTTTTTACTATTGGATTACATCAGTTGCTTATATATTTTTAGTATTAATTCTTTGTCAGATATCATTTGCAAATATTTTTGCCTGCCTTCTAGGTTGCTTTTTCATCTTAATTATTTCCTTTGTTGGCAGAAGCTTTTTAGTTGGATGCAATCTCATTTGTTTATTTTTGCTTTTGTTGCCCATGCTTTTGGTATAATATCTAATAAAAACTCAGTGTTAAAGATACCATAGATTCATTTAGAGTTGATTTTTGTGCAGAGTGTAAGAAAAGTGTCCAATTTTATTCTTTGGTCTGTGGTATTCAGTTTTCATAACACCATTTTTTAAAACAAACTATTTTTTTTTTTGCATTTTTTATTCTTGTCACCCTTTTGAAGATTAGGTAAACATATAGGCATGCCTTTATTTTGGGGCTCTTGATTTTTTTCCATTGGTTTATGTGTTTATCTGTGTGACAGTACCATGCTTTTGTAATTGCTACAGCTTTATAACATAACCTGAAACCAATGGGGTGCTTACAGTTTTGTTCTCTCTCAAGATGGCTCTTTGGGGTGTTTTGTGTTTCCATTTGAAAACTAAGGGTTTTTTTTTCTATTTTTGTAAAAAATGCCTTTAGATTTTTGATAAGGGTTACATTAATCACGTGGATATATGGAAATTGCAGCAATATTAATACATGAATACAGGGTAACTTTCTTATTCATGAATACAAGATAGCTTTTCAATTATTTGTAGCTTATTCAGTTCCTTTCATCCATGTTTTATACTTTTCAGTGTACAGTTCTTTCACCTCCTTGGTTAAATTTATTTCTTAGTATTTCATTGTTTTTGATGTTATTATGAATGGAATTATTAATTTCTTATTTGGATAGTTTGTTGTTATTGTATAGAAACACTGTTGACTTTTGTATATTGATTTAGTATACTGCCACATTAGTGAATTCATTTATTGGATCTAATTGCTTTTTTTAGAGTCCTGAGTATTTTCTACATACAAAACCCTTTTATCTGCAGACACAATTTTATTTTGTTTCTTCCTCCTTTTTTTTTTTTTTTTTTTTTTTTTTTTTTTTTTTTTTTTTTTTTTTTTTTTTTTTTTTTTTTTTTTTTTTTTTTTTTTTTTTTTTTTTTTTTTTGCTTTTTAGTGTCACACCTGTGGTATGTGGAAGTTCCCATGCCAGTACGAGAATTGGAGCTACAGCTGCCAGACTATGCCACAGATCATGGGCAACACCTATGCCACAGCTCATGGGAAACGCCAGATCCTTAACACACTGCGTGAGGCCAGGAATCAAACCACATCCTCATGGATACTAGTCCACTTTTATTCCACTGAACCACAATGGGAACTCCTTCATTCTTTCAAATTTGGATGCCTTTTATTTCTTTCCCTTATCTAATTGATGTGGTTAGCACTTTCAGTACCATGTTAGATAGAAATAATGAGGGTGTGCATCCTTGTCTTGCTCTTGATCTTAGTGTAGGAGTTTTTGTATTTCTGGGTATCAGTTGTAATGTCTCTTTTATTACTAATTCTATTTATTTGAGTCTTCTCTCTTTTTTTCTTGGTTTAGCTAAGGGTTTTCCATTTTTATATCTTTATAAAAATTAACTTTTTATTGCTGTTTTTCAATTTTTTATAGTCTCAGTTTCATTTATTTCTACTCTAATATCTATTAATTCATTTCTTTGCTAATTTTGGGCTTAGCTTGTTCTTTTTTTTTTTCTAGTTCCTTGAAGTGTAAAGTTAGGTTGTTCATTTGTAATATTTCTTTTTATTTAAATGAGGCATTTATTGCTATAAACTTCCTTTTTAGTACTGTGTTTGCTGCATAATGTAAGTCATGATATATTGTGCTTCCATTTTCATTTTTCTCCAGATAATTTTAAAACTTTCCTTTTGATTTCTTCTCTTACCCATTGATTGTTTAGGTGCCTTTCTTTTATACACACCTATTTTTGAATTTTCCCTCTTGATTTTGAGCCTCAGAGAAATGTAATCCGAAGTGATACTTGCTGTGATTTCCATTTTCTTAAATTTGTTAAGACTTGTTTTGTGGCCCAAAACATGATCTATCCTGGCGAATGTACTATGTAATCTTGAAAAGAATGTGTATCGTGGTGCTCTTGGACAAAACGTTATATATGTGTCCCTTAGATCCCTTTGGTCATTAGTGTTGTTCAACTCTGTTATTTCCTTATGGATTTTCTGTCTGGATAATCTGGATAGATGATTGATGAGTTGAACATCATTAAATGACCTTCTTTATCTCTTATGACAGTTTTTGACTTACAGTCTGTTTTATCTATTCTGAGTATAACCACTCATTCTATATTTTGGATGAAATATTTTTCCTTTCAGCCTATGTGTATCCTTAAAGGCGAAGTGAGTCTTGTGTAGGAAGGCTACAATTGAGTCTTGTTTGTTTTTCATTTTTAATCTAGTCATACATTTTATATATTTTGATTATAGAATTTAATCTATTAATACAAGGTAATTATTAATAGATAAGGGCTTAGTATTGCCATTTTGTTAATTATTTTATTTTAAAGTTCTTTTGTACCTCTCTTCCTCTCTTGCTACATTTCTTTGTGATCTGATGACTTTTGTAGTGGAATGACTTGACACCTTTCTCTTTATGCTTTTTGTATCTACTACATTTTTACTTGGTAATTGCCATTAAGCCTACATAAAACATCTTAGAGTTATGACAGTCTACTTTAAGCTGATAATAACTAACTTCTAACACAAATAAATACTCTACACTTTTATTACTCCTTACATTTTATGTTATGATGTCAAAATGTATCCCTTGTTTAATATGTATATATTAAAAAAATTATAGTTTTAGTTTTTTAAAATAATTTTGTGTTTAAACTTGTATATGAGAGTTGTAAGTCAATTGTCAACAGTTTAATAGTTTTATACTAGAAATGATACCAGCAGTGATAACAACTTAAATTTGAGACTTCCAATTTCTGGTTCTTAATGTTAGGGGCATAGAAGTTGCCATTCCAACCTGACAAGCAAAATGCTGAGAAGACTGAAAAGTAAATAACTCTTCTTAGATCCTCAAAAGCAGGGAGGACACAGGACCAACTTCTGTCTCCAAGTTTGAAGAAGCAGGTCAATATTGGGAGTTCTGTCCCTAGGATTGAAGAAGCAGGTCAATATAGCAGGTCAATATAGGCTTATCAGAACACAGAGACTCTTGAGCAGAAACTACCAGGGTAGCAAGTACCAGGGTAGGGAAAGCTGAATTATAATTGATGAATTGCTGGAAACTCAATGTGGAGAGGAGAGAGTTGAAAACTCTAGGGGGACTTAGTCATCAAAGCTGACTTTTTGTGTGATTTACCTTGAAGACATTGTCTGGTTTCTCACAGTAAATATCAGGGGAAAATCCCCTCATGCTTCTGGTAGGAGGAGGAGAAAATAAGATATTTTATAATAAGTTAGAATACTTTGCTGTTTTTAAGTTGAATATTTTGTTCTTAAACTTCTCCTTATTTTTCTGCAAGGCTCTTGCTTCACTGTATAAAAATAGCACCAGCGAACACAGTATATTGCAAAATTAAAGTAGTAATGTTCTTCACTGACACTGTACAACTCACAAAAATTTTTCTTCACAGCCAGTTATTTCCAATGGGAAGTTCATTAACTACTTTGACCCAAGACCTGGGATGTCTGAAAGCAAGTTACAATACTATATATATATATAAGGTTTAAGATAACAATGTTATCCTTGAATTACATAATTTAATAAGTAGTTTTATCACAGATAATTTCAAGAATTCTGAATGCTCTAACTGAAGCCTAGCCTAAAAAATCCTAGGGTGCTGTGCAAAAGATGCATAGTATTTATCTGAAGTCATTAGGAAGTTAAGGGGTATTTTTTTTCTCGAAACTTTGTAAGTAGTTTATTTTACTAAAAGTTGTTTTTTAAAAATCTGTCTACCACTAATTTAAGACAACCACGCTAGATTAAGTTGTTTCAAACTAGTTTATTTAGGGGTTCCACTTTCACTCCTCAATAGATTTTATGTATTTCTCATATGCTTCTTCACACATTAGTTCTGAAGGGTTACTGAGTGTCATCTTGATCAGCCAACCATCTTTATAACAAGATTTTTTGACAAGTCCTTGATTTTCTGCCTGAGTGTCATTAATTTCAATTACTTCTCCTGGTAGAGGAGAATAGAGTTCACTAGCAGCTTTCACACTTTCCAAAGCACCAGACTCCTCTTGTTTGTTCGTTTTTTTCCCAACTTCAGGGAGACTACAGTAAACAACGTCTCCCAAAGCTTCCTGTGCAAAATTGTTGATTCCCGCTGTTCTGATGCCATTTTCTGTTGTTATCCATTCATGTTTGTCTGTGAATTTTCACACCAAGAGCAGAGTGGGGCCGGTGTGCTGCAATGCAACAGCACCTACCTGCAGCCCCCAAGGTCGCGGCAGCTGCTGCAGGTGCAGGGGCGGCATGTAGGTTGGAGACTGCAGCCTGCAAACTCGGAGCTGCTCACAGCGCCATGTTCGCAGGGGTGCAGAGGGTTGAGGCGGAGCCACTTCGCTATTTTTAAATATCCAACTCCAGACAACTCAAACCATCCTCTCCCACGTAGAAGGAAAGATAAAAACTAAGAAACACTTGTTAAATTCACAATCTAGAGGCACAGACTCAGTAAAAGACTGAGACGTCATTATAGGACCGTTGAATGCTTTCCTTCCCACCACAACTCACCACCACTTTACCAAAGGCCTGTTTACAGCATTTCCTTTTACACAATACATCATGTCCAGCTAACATGGACAAAATAACAAGGGATATCAAAAGACAAAAAACAAAAAAAAAAAACAAAACATAATTTGAAAACATAGCAAGAACCAGAACTAGACATAGTAGGGACTTTGGAATTATCAGACCAAAACTTTGAAAAAACTGTGATTAATATGCTAAGTATGCCAATGGATACAGTACACCGTTTAGAAGAATAGATGAGCAATATAAGCAGAGATGGAAAACTTGAGAGAACCTAAAAGAAATGCTGGAGATAAAAACCACTGTAGCAGAAATTAAAACTACAGAATACCTTTGATGAGCTTATTAGAAGACTGAACATGGTTTGAAAAGAATCTCTGAGCTAGAGGAAATATCAATAGAATCCTTAAAAAAAAAAAAGCAAAGTGAATAAAGACTGAAAATAAGATAGAACAGATTATTCAAGGACTGTATGACTATTACAAAGGGTGTTACAAGAGAGTTTCCCAATTTAATATCAGATACCAAATCACCAATTCAGGGTGCTCAGGGAACACAAACAGAATAAGTGCCAAAAACCTACATGAAGGTATACCAATTTCAAATTGTATAAAGTTAAAGATAAAGAAAAATTCCTGGGAGTTCCGTGGCATGGCAGGTTAAGGATCTGGCATTATCAGTGCAGTGGTTTAGGTCACTGCTGTGGTGAGGGTTTCAATCCCTGGCCAGGGGAACTTCCACCAAAACTTTTGGTGTTTTTGCTGGCATGGACAAAACAAACAGAAAAACAATCAAACAAAAATTCCTGAAAGTAGTTGGCAGAGTAAAAACAGCTTGCTTATAGAGGGGCAAAGAGAAGAATTTCATCTAACTTCTCTTCTGAAACCATGCAAGCAATAAGAGAGTGGAAGAAAATATTTTAAGTGTTGGGAAAAAAGAAAGAAAAAGAAAAGAAAAGGTACCTGCCTAGAATTTTTTTCTCTGTGGAATTATCTTTCAAATATGAAGGAAAAATACTTTCCCACAAAAACAAAAATTGGAGGTATTTGTTGTCAGTAGATCTGCCTTACAAGAAATGTTCAAAGAAATTACTCTGAGAGAACGAATATAATATAGATTAGAAATGCGGATCTACATAAAAAAGGAAGAGCATTTAAGAGGTTTTGGGAGACTATGATGTGTCAGTGCAGTTTGCTGATAAATGATGTTAATAATGGTGGAGGCTTTGCACATGTGGGGGCAGAGGTTATATGAGAAATCTCTTATAAAGAGAAATGTTTTTCTCTGAAATTTTTTCTTTCAGCAGTTTGAATATATCTTTCTACTCTCTCTTTGCCTGCAGGATTTCTACTGAAATGTGTAGAGATAATTTTATGGGGGTTCCCTTGTATGTGACCCATTATTTCTGTCTTTCAGCTTCCAAAGTTCTTTATTGTTATTAATTTTTGATAATTTGATTTTAATATGTTTTGGTGAGGACCTCTTTATGTTCAATCTATTTGGTATTCTTTGGGCTTAATATATCTGGATGTTCATTTCCTTCTCTAGATTTTGGAATATTTCTTTCATTTTGTTTCTAAATAAACTTTCTCCTCCTTTCTCTTTCTTTGTTCCTTCTGAGACTTTCATAATTTATATAATGGCTTATTAAATGATACCCCATAAACACTGTAGGCTTTGTTTACTATTTTGTAAAAAATGAAAATAAAGGTTTACCGTAAGCTTTTCATAATTTTTTCTTTTTCTTTCTTGACAAGATAATTTGAAATGATCTGTCTTTGAGTTTGCCGGTTCTTCTGTGTTCACCCTGTTGCATTTCTCTTAATTTTTTCAGTTCAATCATTGTATTCTTTAGCTTCAGAATTTGATTAGTTCTTTTTTATAGTTTCTATCTCTGTTAAAATTCTCCTTTTGTTTATATATTGGTTTCTTGATTTTGTCTTGTTTTCTGTTCTCTTGTTCTCTAAGTTTATTTAAGGTGATTATTTTAAATTATTTTCTGGCAATTTGTAGACCTCCATATTTGGAATCACCTACTGGAACTTTAATTTCTTCTTTTGATGGTATACTTCCTTGATTCCTAGGGTTGCTTAAAGCCTTGTATTGTGGTCTTCACATCTGAAGAAGAAGCAATCACCTCCTCCATTCTTTTTATTTTTTGTCTTTCTAGGGCTGCACCTGTGGCATATGGAAGTTCCCAAGCTAGGGATCAAATTGGAGTGTAGCTGCAGGCCTACACCACAGCCATAGCAACACAGGATCCAAGCTGTGTCTATGACCTACACCACAAGTCATGGCAATGCTGGATCCTTAACCCACTGAGCGAGGCCAGGGATAGAACCTGCAACCTCATGGTTACTAATTGGATTCGTTTCTGCTGCACCATAATGGAAACTCTGCCTCCTCCATTCTTTACTAGCTTCATTAAAAAAAAAAAAGATTTTCAACATTGAGCTTAGTCAGAGAACTATCTATGGATGTGCCTTATCCAGCACTCTTGCTTCTTCTTGGTCGAAAAGTTTTAGGATTCTGTCTGTTTTCAGTCCTTTAAAGGCAGCGTGGATGCTGAGAGACTGTATTTTTCCTGCATGTACTTTTCCTAGGGCAGTACCTAGGAGTGTCCAAGGTTCTGTGCCTTCTCCCAGTCCAGCAGATTTGGGACTGAGGCTGTTATCCCTGTGATTTCTTTGGGAGATCTCATGTCTGTGGAGGCTTGTGCCACCATCTACAGGAAAGCGCAGGGCACTAAGGGGAGAAGCACAGAGTACTGGGGGTACATGTAATCTATTTGGGGGGTGTACATGGGAAGTGACCTTAGGCACTCATGAGTGAGACTCTTGGTGGAATCTGTAAGCCAGTTTGTAAGATCTGTAGCAAGTTGCTATGAACCTTTGCCCCTTTTCCATACACCTAGCTGTCCCCAGAGTATTCAGTCGTGCCAATGCCTCAGCATTCTTGATGGGGTGAGAAAGGTTTGGGCCACTTGGCCAGCATTCAGTGGTCTGGGGAAGTTGGGAAGTCACTTCACTCTCCCTTTTCTTTGTGGGAGAAATTGTGGACTGAGGGTTTCTTTTGGCACTGAGCTGTGCCACTGGAGAGATGCATAATGCAGGTAAAATAAAATTGTTATTCTTGCCTTCTTCAGTATGTCTATTCTCAGATTTTTGGCTCCCATGAGATGCTAGAAAGTTTGCTAGACACCTAGACTCTTGTAAATATTGGTGGTTGTTGAAACTGTTGTTTTTGTCAGGATGTAAGTGCTAGAACCTCATATAACACTATCTTGCTGACATCACTTCTTCTAAACTTTATTGATTTCATATACATCAAAAATTTTCTGGTGAAAATTTGTGTCCTTATTTAGCTTTGTCTGTATAGAGAGAACATTTTTTCTTGTCAATTTCAAGTAAATGTTTCAGTTCCTATGGCAGTTATCATTGACAGGTTTGTTTGTTTATTTATTGTCTTTTTAGGGCTGCACCTGTGACATATGGAGATTCCCAGGCTAGGGGTAGAATTGGAGCTATAGCCGCTGGCCTACACTTCAACCACAGCAACGCAGGATCTGAGCTGTGCTGGTGACCTACACCACAGCTCACTGCAACATCAGATACTTAATCCACTGAGCAAGGCCAGGGATTGAACCTGTGTCCTCATGGATGCTAATCAGATTCATTTCAGCTGAGCCATGATTGGAGCTCCATGGGTTTAAATATTAATCTCTGTGTTAGGGAATGTTCGTTTGCCCCTAACAAAATGGAATGATGCTCAGGTATCTAGGTAGGAAATGCTGATATTCATTATCTACTAGTTGTAAAATAACTAATGAAATGTTTCCTTGTATTTCCGATAAGTCAGGCCTTCACAGCTCCTATTTTGCAAAGTGTAATCCTAGCTTTCAATATTGTAGAACTATTGATCATCAGCAAAAAGACTATATGCACAAATATTAAATATAAAAAGTCAGTATTTTAAGTCTTTATTATTTAATATTACATGGCCACATTTACAATTAAATGTTATTAACAAATATTGGTACACACAGCAAAAGCAAGTATTTTTAAAAAACTAAATTCTAATTCACAGTTTGCCTTCTTTTCATCAAATTGGCCTCATATATATAAATGTTTTATTTTAGGTATGCAGTGTTTCTTTGTATTCATAACATCATTGCTCAAAGTGCTAATTACATGGTAGACATTTATGTCATTAGAATGGCTTATAGTTTAAGAGATTGTTATAAAATTGGATTTTATCCTTAAGCTCCGATGTCTGTATGGTCCTGATAATTTTGAAAATGTAGTCACCATTGAACCTAACCTGAGGAAATGAACAAATGACTATCTGCAGTCCTGGCTTCATTTGTGCTTTTATATTGCTGAGGGCATGGCTTTGGTATAGATCACAGAATATGTCAAAGACTAATTTTGAAATATTTGGCTGTAAGGTAATTTGGATGTCCCTGATTAGACAACATTTGCATGTGAGATAATCAACGATTTTCAGTCATAATTTTGTGTATAAGTCCTTGTTATTTAGCATTGACTTTTGATTGGAACTATGCGTATGTGTTGGTATAATATCATTTTGAGCTATTCTCTTTTGTTTATTGTGCATATGAGAACAGGATATTAATTAATTGAAATTGATTTGCTTTTCTTGCATGTTTTAAAGAGGCTTACTATAAAAGTTTGTTTATAAATATGACAGGTAGCCATTTCACTTACTATAAAAGTTTGTTTATAAACATGACAGGTAGACATTTCACTTTTTATTTTTATTTATTTATTTTTTGATCTTTTTGTCTTTTTAGGGCCACATCTGTGGCATATGGAGGTTCCCAGGCTAGGTGTCCAATCGGAGCTATAGCTGCCGGCCTACACCACAGCCACAGCAACGTGGGATCTAAGCCACATCTGCGACCTACACCACAGCTCACAGCAACGCTGGATCCTTAACCCACCGAGCAAGGCCAGGGATCGAACCCGCATGCTCATGGATGCTAGTCAGGTTCACTAACTGCTGAGCCATGATGGGAACTCCCATTTCACTTTTTAAAATGTGATATTCTTTTCTTTCATGTAAATTTACAGAATGGTAAACATCATTCAGGTATTGATATTTTCTAAAGAATAGCCCTATTTATTTATTCCTTATATGAAATACTTCAGTTGAAATTTTAGTGGAAAACCATATGTATGTTGCTATATGATTCTACATGTGCATGATACTTTTCTGTTTAACATAGAGGCATAGTTGACTTAAAGGAATATCTGCACAGATTACTAAAATATGCCCGTGAGAGTAGCCTGTCTTTGATATTCCTTCATTGCAAAGCTACTCCTTCCTCGCTGCAACCTGAAATTGTAGTGTCAGAGAAGATTATAGTATCTGCTTCTATGTGCAGCCTTTTTTGATCCAAGTAACATATCCATGATCTGAGGAAAGTCAATCCAGTTGCATCACTTAAATTTTTCAAAGGTGTTGGAGGGTGTTTTACTTCTGATGGTAAACATGGGAAGAATGTGTTCATAGCTATACATGCCACATGAAATAAGCTAGAATGAGAAAAAAGCTGATGCTTAGAGAGGGGAAGAGATGAGAGTTAAAAGTACTTTCAACTGCCTTAATGTACTTGTTTAAAGTCTTTCCTGAGGTCAAATATACATATGTCTTTCCTCCTATTTGCTTTTCTGTAGTGGTTAAGCCTTCCTTTGTTGCTTAGTTCAAATTAAGCTTATGAACCCAACTGAAATAAAAGTTCCAAAAAAAGTACTAGTCATCAAACAGTATAAATAGAATTAAATAATCAACAAAACTTCTCCCTTATCCTTTCAAATGTATTGCTCTGAATCTAGATTGATACTTGGAAAGTCAGAGGTCAACCTGAAATGCTATCATTTTACCACATATTGTTTTTGACTGTATCTTCCTGTCCTTCACAAATAGTAAAAACCTTCACACTGACAATATTACCTTTTAAAATTGCTTTTGGTCTTGATATATACCTGGGGTGGGAGATGAAGAGGAAGGACACTGGAAAAGTAAATGATATGGTTCAGAAAAGTAATTTAATATTTTGAATCCCAGCCTTATTGTAAGAGCTGAATACTATAATGAAAAATAATAAGTTGTATTATTTCACGTTGTGACAATGACAAGAATTATTGTACCAATTACAAATACTAAAAAAATTTAAAGGATTCACAAATCTCCATAGAGTTTACTCTTGTTCATATTTAATAAAGGTTAAGTACATAGTGTAACACAAAACATACAGGAAATCATTGAGTCCAATTATTTCAGGCATAGCACTGCCTCCTCTCCCCCAGGAGCCCTTCATAGGACTTCATCTTCAGATTATTAAATCCTGAGACTGAAGCCTGATATCATCGTGACTTCAGGGAAAACCAGGCAGATACTTATAGTGGGATATCTCATACACAGCTGGTCACATAACTCAAGCCTAGTTGTGCAAACTATCAAATTGAACATCCTCCAGCAATGTAGAACAAGCCGCCACCAAGCTTTAAATAGCACTTTATAATTCACAAGTCATTCTTATTTTGCTCAAGCATCAGTGGATGTCTTCAGGCATCCTCAGAAATAAATATCAAACTTTTCTAGTCTGGCTACCTGATAACCTCATCTGACATAAGCATCAATTATATGAGAATATAGGATGTGTGGAGGAAAATTCTTTGGAAGGAATGGGAAATCTACATTGATTTAAGAAAGAAAGACCAGGCTATACTTGATGTCATCAAAGATGATTCTCTTTGGTTGTCATTTTCTCTTTATTTTACTTTCTTTTTCTTTTGATTGTTTCTCCCCAGTCCAATAATTTGAATCAATTTTATTGAAGAATAATTTGCATAACAAGTGCACACATTTTAAATGTCAAGTTTGCTGACTCTTTTCCTGATATAGATGCTTTTTATATTGAAACATATTTGACATATAACATCATGTAAAGTTAAGCTGTACAAGCTAATTTTGTAAATTTATGTATTGCAATATGCTTGCCTTGTAGACTTAGCTAACACTTCTGTCATGTCACATGATTGTCATTTCTTTTTTTTATAATACAGAGCTATTGTCTATGATCTCTATATTGCATTGTATCTCTGGGACTGCTTTATAGTAGTTGCAAATGTGTTTCTTAAACAACATCCTTCATACCTTCTACCCCCAAACCCTGGTAATCTTCATAATACTCTCTGTTTATATGAGTTTGGCTTTAAGTTTCCACACATTAGTGATATCATACAGTATTTCTCTCTGACTAATCCCACTTAGTATACTGTACTCAAGGTCTGTCCGTGTTGTCTTAGATGAAATAATTTCCTTCTTTTCCTTGTCTGAAAAATATTCCTCTGGGTATGTGTGTGTGTCTACACACTTATATATTCCATTAAAATATTCCATCATAGGAGTTGCCCTTTGGAGCAGCAGGATCCAGCATTGTCTCTGTGGTGGTGTGGGTTTGATCCCTGGCCAGGCACAGTGGGTTAAGGATCGATCTAGTATTGTTGAAGCTGTTGCAGAGGTCACAGATGTAGCTCATATTTGATCCCTGGCTGAAAAACTTCCATATGCTGTGGGTGCAGCCAAAAAAGAAAAAAATATTCCATGGTAAATGTATGTAACACATTGTCTTTGTCCATTCATTTGTTGACAGACTTAAGGTGACCTATGTTATTTCCATATCTTTGCTATTGTGAATAATGCTACAGTAATCATGGGAGGGCATAGATCTCTTGAAAATCCTGTTTTCATTTATTCGGGTATATACACAGAAGTAAAATTGCCAGATCATATGGTAGTTCTATTTTTAACTTTTTGAGGAACCTCTATAGAGTTTTCCAAAGTGGCTTCAACAGTTTCCATTCTCACCAAGGGTGTACAACTATTCCCTTTTCTCTATACCCTTGTTAATATTTGTTATATCTTATCTTCCTGATGATAACCATTCTAACTGGTATAAGGTGATATCTCATTGTGGTTTGATTTGCATTTCCATGATAATTAGTGATGTTGAGCATCTTTTCATGTACCTACTGGCCGTTTGGATGTCTTCTTTGGAAACATGTCTCTGTAGTTAATCTACCCATTTTTAAGTGGATTGTTTGGGGGTTTGGCTGTTATTGAATTGTATGATTTCTTTATATATTATAGCTTAGTCCCTTTTCAGTTATATGGTTTGCAATAGTTCTTTTATACTGTATGTTGCCTTTTCATTTTGTTGATTTTTTTCTTTTGCTGTACAGAAACCTTGATGTAGTCCCACTTACTGATTTTTGCTTTTGTTATTTGTGCTCTTGGCGTCATTCAAAAATCATTGCCAAACAAATGTCAATTATCTTCTTCCTTGTTTTATTCTAGGAGTTTTATGGTATCAGGTCTTATATTTAAGTGTCTGACCCATTTTGAGTTAATTTGTGCAAAAGGTATAAGATACTGGTCCCATTTCATTTTTCTACATGTTTTCCAGTTTTCCCAATACCATTTGTTGAAGACTATTATTTCCCCACTGGGTGTCCTTGGCTCCCCTGCCAAGTAATAGTTGACTGTAGGTGTGTGTGTTTTGTTCTGGGCTCTCTTTTTCTTTCATTAGTCTATATGTATATTTTTATCCCAGTACCTTCTGAAGCTGTGACAGAAGTATTTCCTCAGAACCAGCAGAAAGGCAGTATAGAAAGTTGGCAACATAACATTATGAAATTTTCTGCATTAAATATATTTTTTCACATGAAATATAATACGGAACATATCAATTCAATGTGGCACAATTTAAGTTCTAGGTAAGAAAATTTTTCCATATTAATTTATTCCTTGTCATTTTGGTCCTTTAACAAACAAGGAAACAACATGTGCAAATGACTGATAGGACAATCTGGCACTCCATGGAACTTTTGATGTACCCAGAAAGAGCAGCAAAGACTGATTACCAGTAATTGTAATGGGAGATCCATGCCCTATTTTCACACACTTAATAAAAATTTGCATTACTAGTGTCCCATGAAACTTGAAAAATCAGTAATTAGAAATGGTAATATATTCCACATTTAAGCTAAAATTTAAGTAGAATGGCCTAGATGAACCAATCAAGTGTAAAACAATATTTCAAACTCTCGACTTATACATTTATTGAAAAATCCATTATTTTTCAATAAATGAACTCTGAATGACACCTGTATTAATAATAGCCTTTAATTTATAAGTATCTCAATAAACAGAACTCCCTTAAAGTATTTTTATAAATTTATTTGAAGGTATCTATAAAAGTCGAGAGTTTCCCCTGCCTTGATATAATTGCTTTTTGTATTATACATGATGGTGCACACTATTTTTTTTCAGATGACATTTAAAATAATTTATGTCAGTATTTTAGAAGAGAGCAAACTGCCTAACATAAAATAATCATAAGGCAAGTAAATTGTATTATTAACAATATATAGTATATGTAATATATTTATGGCTATTTTATTAAGTCAAGAAGGTAAACAATTGCTAGTAGTTATTAAGCACATTACATATCATCAATTGTAATTGATTACCTCAGCTCTGTCAGGTATAGCTATTCACTATCCCCATTTGTAGATGAAGATATAGTTTATCCAAAGTTGCACTGTTAAAATTCAAACCCCAGTTCAGTATGACAGGAAAGTCTTTGCATTTACATCATACTGCACAAACTCTCAAAATCACATATTTTTTCATATGCAATCTAATTAACATAATATACTTCAGATGGAATCTAAACAGTGAAAAGTTTAATTATGCATTTAAAGATTATTACTGGAAGAGATATTTCTTCAGAAGGTTGCCTTTCCATAAATGATTGCAATTATAATTATGAATATTATTTAGTCCCTTTGAGTACAGGAGGACACTAGTTACGTGATCTTAGACTTAATTCATCTTTATTATGTTAATGTTGCACATTAAAAGGTGTATTTATCATTGCATTGAAAGGGCATTGCTGGAGAGGAGAAACATCTGATTAGTTTTTCTTTATTTCCCACTAAGGGTTAGCATAGTGCCTAGCAGTTAACATTCAGTAAATGGTTAACTGAATTGCTAAATAGATGGACAAAGAGAATGAAGGTACAGGCTGTCTGAAATTTCCAAATATGTATTCCTTATCTCATCCTTTTAAAACATTAATCTTAGGAGATCCTTATTGACAAAATAAACAAGTCAGGAGTTCCCGTCGTGGCGCAGTGGTTAACGAATCCGACTAGGAACCATGAGGTTGC
>PVHT021183710.1:18138684-18192573 GCA_004024745.2 Catagonus wagneri
GCATAAAAGTATCAAGAAGTGTTAAGTCTACACTGGGAATTATAGAGTAAAGGAGAAAGGGAATTTTCAAAATATGGCAGTGCTTTGGCATTGTTTTGAAACATTCATTTTTCAGGTAGCAAGGTGGGCCAAGGTTTTCAGGTGGAGCCAATAGTCCTGGGTAGAATAGAGAGAAAAAAAAAGTTATTTGTTGGATGTTTTTACATCACAACGTGTCACAGAAGCAGAGGAAGACTAAACTGGACAGGCAAGCTGGGACCAGGACATAAAGGACCTGTCAAGGATTTTGAAGCTTTCACTGTGGGAAAACAGGAGTCATTGGTATGTTTTAATCAGTAAAGAACATGTGAAAATGTACCTTTATAAAGGCCACCCTAAGGATAATGAGGAAGTTACCTGGGATATGTATAGCACAGTAGACCATAAACCACTTAGACAGCTGGTGCAGTACTAACTTAGCACCTACTGTTTGCTGTCAGGGATTAGCTTTGAAACATCAGGGGCTTTTGTTTGTTTGTTTTTATTTGTTTTGTTTTGAAAAAGCACACTGTGTAACAGCAGAGTTATTCCAACAATACATGAATGATAGCCCTCATCCTATAGTTCCTGGGAGTGTGCTGTGCAGATGGTGATGCATAGAAAGAAAGGTTCTTAAAAATAGCTTTCATGGAGTTCCTGTCATGGTGCAGCGGAAACAAATCCGATTAGGAACCATGAGGTTGTGGGTTTGATCCCTGGCCTTGCTCGGTGGGTTAATTATCCAGTGTTGCCGTGAGCTGTGGTGTAGGTCACAGACAGAGCTTGGATCTGGCATTGCTGTGGCTGTGGTGTAGGCTGGCAGCTGTAGCTCCGATTCGACCCCTAGCCTGGGAACCTTCATATGCCGTGGGTGTGGCCCTCAAAAGCACACACACATACAAAAATAGCTTTCATGAATTAAGCACTAACCATGAGCTAGAACCTAATATAAATGCCTTTTTTTTTTTTGTATTAACTAATTTAGTCCTGAAAAAATAGAGTGAGCTAGGTACATTTTACAGATAGAAAACTGAGACTAGAAGGAATGATTAAATAACCTGCTCAGATTCATGAACACGTGGCAGGTCAGGCTCTTAATCACAGTACATACTACCCTTCAAATGGTTTTTGTTTTGTTTTGTCCTAGGGACATACCTGTGGGATTTGGAAGTTCCCAGGCTAGGGGTTGAATTGGAGCTCTAGCTGCTAGTCTATGCCACAGCCATAGCAATGCAGGATCCGAGCCACGTCTGCAGCCTGTATAGCAGCTTGCATCAGCACCAGATCCTTAACCTACAGAGCCACATGGAACCTGCATGCTCATGGGTACTAGTCAAGTTCTTAACCCCTGAGACGCAATGGGAACTCCTCAAATGTTTTATTACATGAATAAATATAGTTACAATTACAGACATTGGCTCCTTTCAAATTGTAGGAAATGGGTTCTTTTCTATCTTTAAAAATCACCTTGTTCATCTTTTACAGCTCAAATCAAGAGCCATCTCTTCTAGGAAGTTTCTTTGGCACTGTCTTCTACAAATCACAGTTAATTTCTCTTCCTACATTTGCAGATTGCTGTACATTTATTTTTTAAATTATATTTATTCTCTCGTGCATTGCAATGATTGTTACTTATTTGTCAAATAGACTTTTTTAAGTGCCTTTTGAATATGTATAACTGGGTAGATTCTAGTTTCTGTGTAAGAACTACAATTAGCGCTAAACAGGAGTTTTATCTTTTTCTGCCACAAGAATGTAAGTTCCATATTTTATTTTACATTCCTTTAAGAGAAACTTACGTGCCGTAATAAATGTGTATATAATACATTTTTTTGGATGAATAAATTAATTCCTTCCATTAGTCCAGTGGCCAGTAAAGGAAGATGACCTTAAGATTGGCCTTGGATTGGCTTGTAATAGGTGATGTTCCATCCTTCTAACAGATTTTTCTAAAAGAAAAATAGCAGAGGGTAGTTCCCATTGTGGCTCAGCAGGAATGAATCTGACTAGTATCCATGAGGACACAGGTTCGGTCCCTGGCCTCGCTCAGTGGATTAAGGATCTGGCATCGCAGTGAGCTGCGGTCTAGATCGCAGATGTGGCTTGGATCTGGCGTGGCTGTGGCTGTGGCATAGGCCAGTAGCTGAAGCTCTGATTTCGACCCCTAGCCTGGGAACCTCCATATGCCACTGGTGTGGCCCTAAAAAGCAGAAAAAAAATGAAAAAAGAAAAACAGCATAAAATTGTAGCTACTTGACTGCAACCACTTTCTTACAAAATATTGATTTGTTTCTTGGTCCGATTCCTATTTTCACAATAATGTCTTTATGCCTGTATGAATTTATTTAGTACCCTTTTCATATTATGGTGAATAATGAGGTACTGTCTTGTGTTGAAATGTCTAACAGAATTTTTAAAGTGGGCTCAGACGTATATCTGACCATCTGTGAGCTCAGACGTATATCTGACCATCTGTGAGCACTGCAGCATGATGTATCCGACCTATTTAAATTCCTGGAATTTGATATAAAATTTTAGTAGAATTTGTCTCCTCAAGAAAGGCCACAGATTATAGAGAAATAAGTATACATAAAGTGTGTCTTTTGTCTGTATTCCCACTGGGAAAGACTTACCTGGGCAAGGTTTCTAATGTGTAAAATTATCACATTAACTTTATTTATATTCTTGGATTTTAAAGACTAACAGATTGGAATAATAATCCCACAAGGATATTAAGTTACTCGACCTAAATAGTTTCAGCAATAGGTGAATCAGTTTTGTGAGTGTGCTTGAGGCGGTGGGGAGGGAGAGGTTGGCTTCTCAAGGATAGTAGGAAGTTTATTCAAGCTGTATTAGAGATTAGGACTTGGCATAAATAAAAAGAAGAATAAAATTACCAAATATTTTAAAGGCCTGTTACAAATATCAAATACATGTGATACACCCACTATGAAGAATAAAATTAGGAAATATTTTAAAGGCCTATCTGTTACAAATATCAAATATATGTGAAACACCCACTGTGCTACTACTGCATCACCTCCTTCTAGTTGAAGAATAGTTGGTCATAAAAAAGATAACTATAACTCTCTTCTTGGTGTGCTACATATACGTAATCTATGAATTTCATCTGGAACTTTATGATAAAATTGGTCTGAAGAAAATAGGAAATAAAGTTTGATGCATTAGAATATAGGATAGTGCCTGTGGTTTCATCACAAACAACAAAGGACATGATACAAGTACACAAACGTAATCATGACCATCTTCATTTATTCATCATGAATTTTAAGCAACTACCATATTATCAAATACTCTGATAAGTCTTGCTACATATAAAAAAAGAAAAAGTCATGGCAATCGGCACTACTGTAAGAAGAGAGGTAATACAAATGACTGGGATTCAGAGCTGAAAGAAATAAATTTTAATCTTCCATTAAATTTTTAAGTCACAGGATATGAGACTTAAATGAGTAGTTACTTGTATATCTTTCACAAAACCTTCCTTGAGTGCGATTCAATCATTCATCATTCATTTTAAGCATCTATAATACTATTGAAAAATACTATGATGAGTTTTGTTGACATAAAAGTTGTAAAAGTTTGAAGGAAATAGTGAATTATTCACACTGGAGGAGATGTAAAAAATTCAAGAAGTAGAGCACTTCAGTTCAGCCTTGAAAGATGAGTTATAATTAGAAGGAAGAGGAAAAGGAAACTCCAGGATAAAGGATCAATATGGACTAAGGCACAGAGAATATCTTGAAAGTTCATTCCATGGTTAGTGTGATGATATCAGAGGGTACATGGATAAAAGTAGCCGTAGAATATATTGCAAAGGAATTTGGGGCCCAAACCATGAAGACCTTTATATGACATGAGATAATTTATAACTTTATTCTGTAGATAAAAGTCTAATTAGATTTTGTTGAAATCAATATAATATTTATTAAGTACTTTCTATGGAAGGAACAATGTAAGGGCAGATACTAATGCAAATAATAATGGCATCAGTAACCTGGTTGTGGAACTAAGGGATGTTGTCCTAAATTTCTGTGACAGTCAGGACCTTCCTAGATCTGTACACAATCATATAGAATATTGTGATTTATTGCAGTGATTGGCACACTTGTATATGCAACAGGTTAGATAATGTATAGTTTAGGCTTTAAGCCATAAATTCTGTGTCTTTACCACATTGTTGTTGTAATGGAAAAGCAGCCACTGTCAATTTGTAAATGAATGGGTGTGGCTTGTATCAATAACATTTTATTTATAGAAACTGCCAGAAGTTATTATTTGGCCTATAGGTCATAATTGCTGATTCCTGATTTAGTCCAATGAGAAAACCCTCTGAAATTTTTCCTCACCAAATGTTACAGAAAAGGCAACATAGTACAGAGTCTGTCTGTAGATTTCAGAAAATCTCTAAGGCCATCCTCACTTCTGAAACTATTGCAAGTTTAATGGTTCCCCAAACCACACTTAGGTTCAATAATTCACTAGAAAGATGAGAAGAACTCATTGAAAACTGTTATACTCACATTTATGTTTTTTTATAGCAAAAGATACAGATTTACATTAGCCCAGGGAAGAGGTACATGTGGCAGAGTCCAGGAAAGTTCCCAGTGTGAAGCTTCCTATTCTCTCCTGGTGAAACCATAGACTGTACTAGCTCCTCCCAGTCCTGGTGTATGACAGTATGCACAGTGTATAACTAGGGCCCTCAGAGAAGCTCACCTGAGTTTGGATGTCCAGAGTTCTTATTGGGGCTCAGTAATATAGGCATACCTGGCTTTATTGGAATTTACCTTTCTTTTTTTTTTTTTTTTTTTAACAGATTGAAGGTTTATTGCCACCAAGAGTTGAACATATCAGTCAGCACCACTTTTCCAACAGCATTTGTTCACCTTGTGTCTCTGTGGTACATTTTGGTAATTCTCACAATACATCAAACCTTCCATCCACAGAGAGATTACAACTCACTGAAGGCTCACGTGATGGTTAGCATTTTTTAGCAACAATGTGTTTTTCAATTAAGGTACAAACATTTTTTTAGACATAATAATATTGCATACTTAGTAGACTATGGTATATTGTAAACATAACTTTTATAGACATTGGGAAACCAGAAAAGTCATTCACGATACTTGCTTTATTGCAATATTCACTTTATTGTGGTGGTCTGAAACTGTGCCTATATAGATAAATTGACTGCTCACAATACTGACCTTAGTTGCATGTCCTTCCAGAGGCTGACCTGATCTTATGTGGCCTAAAGATCCCACAAACCTTTATTATTAGCATGAACTATCTGTCCTGGCCCAAGGCCCCCAAGTAAACAAAGGTATTTTTTATCAAGCAGGATATTTCAAGAGTTTAAGGATCATCTTCTAGGAGTTAAGGGCAAAGGACAGACCTTTTCTTGGACTAAGTTGATCTTTACTGCAAACTATGTTTTATTAGCTTTTCAAGGTTGCCATAGCAAAGTACCACAAAGTGGGTGGCTTTGAAAAACTAATATATTTTCACATGTTTCTAAAGAACATAAATTTGCAATGGAGATATTGACAGGACCATTCTCCCTGTGAAGACACTAGGGGAGGGTTGGTTTCATGCCCGTCTCTTGATTCTGGTAGCCTCAGGCAGTCTTTGGTTTGTAGATGGCCTTGTTTCCCCTGTCTCTTCACACCGCCTTCCCTCTATGAATGCCTCTGTGTTAAAATTTCCATTTTTATAAGGGTACCAGACACATCAGATTAGGGCCCACCTTAATGACCTTATTTTGACACGATAAAACCTGTAAAGACCTGTAAAGAATATTATCCAAAGAGGATAATATTCTGATATACTGGGATTTAGGATTTCAGCAGATCTTTTGGAGGGAAGACAGTGCAACCCACAACGACCTCATTGGTTTTCTGTGAGGAATACATAAATTAACATATGTTACAAGCAAAGCAGACTACCTGGCAAATATCAACAGTGTATAATTGAAATCTTACAATTAAAACATATCCAAGTATATTTGAGACCTTATATATGATAGTTTGTTAGAGAGCTGTGTGGAACACATGTCAAGATAGCAGTCTTTATATGGATGCATATATCACTGAGTCATGGGTTGATGAAGTAAATTATAATAAGAGCCTTAATCTTTGAGGATAGTATAAGTGCCCTGGAAATATAAGAATAATAAGAAGGATAAGGAGAGTATGTCACTGATGGTATTGACTTAAAAAAAAGCCAGGTTGCTTTCTTGTGGCAATTATTTCTTCAGCTGTAATGAACATTTATCATTTTGTTGCAGTGCTGTATTTGTTCGTTTACTCAGGATGTACTATATCTTCATAAGCATTAGGAACCAAGCTGTTTTGGCAAGTGATGTACCATTAGTGCATGGTAGTTACACAGTTTGCTTTTTTTTTTTTTTGAATGATTAATTGATTGAATTAATTATAGTCATAGAACCGTGGATATAATAGAGAATAATCACTTTTCTAAGTTAGGGGTTAAAAAGTATTCATTGCTACAGGAAAAGGTATTTAAGTAAATTTTATAGAATGTATTTAAGTCAAAAGATACTTTAGCAAAAACATGGAGGTAAGTGAATTTTTTATTAAAAAAAAAGTCGGAGTTCCCTTCGTGGCTCAGAGGTTAACGAATCCGACTAAGAACCATGAGGTTGCGGTTCAATCCCTGGCCTTGCTCAGTGGGTTAACGATCCGGCATTGCTGTGAGCTGTGGTGAAAGTTGCAGATGCGGCTTGGATCCCGCGTTGCTGTGGCTGTGGCGAAGGCCGGCGGCTACAGCTCCTGTTAGACCCCTAGCCTGGGAACCTCCATATGCTGCGGGTGCGGCTCTACATAAAGGCAAAAAGACAAAGAAAAAAAAAAGTCATGGGAGTTCCCATTGTGGCTCAGCAGGTTAAGAACCTGACATAAGTGTCCATGAGGATGCAGGTTTGATCCCTGGCTTTGCTCAGCAGGTTAAGAATACGTAGCATAAGTTGCAGATGAGGCTCAGATCCAGTGTTGCTATGGATGTGGCATAGGCCTCCAGCTGCAGGTCTGAATTGACCCTCGCCTGGGAACTTCCATATACTCCAAGTGTGGCTTTAAAAAGAAACAAACAAAAAAGAATTTACTTGATCTGTCACTGAGATCATTTTTTTAAAAATGTTATGGCTGTTGAAATTTAGAAGAGAAGACTTAACCGAATTTGTTCAAGTTTATGCAACTAACTCAGTTGTAAGTCCCATGATTCCCTATTCAGTTTCAAATAAAGACATTTTTATAAATAAGAAAAATGCATGCAAAATAGTTTATTTTTGCTTTGCAGTATCTCCTCCTATTTAATTTTTACCATGTGTTTTGTTTCCATGGATTATAATCATCATTTTAATTGAGTACCTTGGTGTGAAATTTCCCTCTTGGCAATTAGCATTCGACTTATAACTTTAAAATCAAGATTGTTAAAGCAAGTCAGTCAAAATTTATTGAGTCTATTTTTTTGCAAACAACTATGCTAAGCTATTTGATGAAATGAGAGGGAAAAGTAGCCAATCCCTTATTTAAAGAAATCTAAGGCCAGTTATACATTAAAAAACAGCAAAATAGAGAATTTGTTCAGTGTTTGCCTAGCCAAAGTGAATAAGAGCACAGCCATATCATTTTGAATATATATCAATATCCCTGAAGTTCACATGATCCTAGACCTTATTCCATCATCATGAATGATATAAAGCAAACTGTAAAACGTAAACTTGGGAAGTCCATAAATCTGCGTACCTCTCTCTCAGTCTCCAATTATAGGGGCTCATTGGGTTTTTGAGCAAAACAAATGATGGTTCCATAGACAGTAAACAGAATGTGCATGGTAGAGTCAGATAAGTAAAATAGTTTCAGATTCAATAAGAAAACAGTATAAGAACTAGTTTGCAGACTGTAAAGGGACACACGATTTGTGGTACAGTTGATTGATTGATTTTCACCTTATTTTCTCACCTAAAAGTAGAGGAATCTGATTACATAATGTCTCAAACAAGAGTCTTCAAAGTCAGATTGGGGTGTATATACTCCTGAGAATGATTAAAATATCTCTAGGAGATACACACACATAAATAATCTTTCAAAAATTATTTTTCAGATACCCAACTTCCTACTTCAAAAAAATCTGTGGTCTCTTGACTCTGCTTTCCAATATTTCTTTTTATCATGACCCTTCTGCTTTCACTTCACAAAATTAAGGCAAATTTTCCATCTTGAGTCACATTACAGAGCCATCCTAGCAATGGTAAAAACTTGAGGATTGTTGGAAGTATCTCACATCTGATTGAGGGTCTAATAAGAGCAAAATAAGGCACACTGCAGGAGTGAGCATCTTATTTCGCCCCCAAAATAAACTCTTGGAAAATTTCCTATCGAACCTATCTAATATTCTGTCTTAGAAATTCATTCAGAGGAGTGTGATGAATGATGAAGCATGCATTAAGTTTTTAAGAAATGAAAAAAATCAGACTTTTTTCTGACAAAGTTTGCTTTGGCTGATTAAGAATTAGCTTTTCTAACTGGGTTGCAGTAGTCATTTCTACTGTAATTGTCTATAAAAAAGTCTACAGTTCTAAGATTTGATGAACATATATTTAAAGTACATAAAATGTACATTATTCTTTATGAAAATATCTGTAGCTATGATAAAATATTCAGATTTCAATTCAAAATGTGCTATGTCTACATATTGTCCCAGAATTATTTTAAGGGGTGCAGAAGCAAAAATTTTGAAAACACCAATATCCAGTTCCTTGTAATACTAATGCAACCATTAATATTATCAGGCAGAGAGGGAGTGAATGAAAACTTCCTAATATCTTTTACATTAAAAAGAGGAAACAGAAGGAGTTCCCATTGTGGCTCAGATGGTTAAGAACCCAGTGTTGTGTCTGTGAGGATATAGGTTCAATCCCTGACCTTGTTCAGAAGGTTTAGGATCCAGCGTTGCCACAAGCTACAGCTTCATAGATCTCAGATACATCTCAGATCAGGTGTTGTTGTTACTGTGGTGTAGTCTGGCAGCTGCATCTTTGATTCGATCCCTATCTTGGGTCTTCCATGTGCTGTGGGTGCAGCCTTAAAAAGAAAAAAAAGAACCAAAAAAGAACAAAAAAGAAAAAAAAAGAGGAAACAGAGATGTAACAAACATTTTGAATCCTAAGACTCTGCTTTATCTTTCTCAACGCATGCGATCCTTTTCAAGTGTAGGAACCACTGTGAAATGCCCATTCCCTGGGTATCTTTATATTACATTTTTCCATTACAAAAACATTAAAACTGGCATTTTGAGGTGAGCAGCCCAGAAAGCACAAGCAGATAGTTGTAGTTCAGAAGTCAGGACTAGCTCACTTGTGATTTATTATCAGGTAAATCAAGAAGAATAATAAAATATCAGCTAGAAACTTTCCTTTGGGAGAAGGAGAATGATTCAAAAAGTTTTTGTGAAATAAGACCAGTCCAGTCCACCTATTAAGCCCCAATCTAAATGAACCCTTTTACTTCTCTCTGATATGCACTGATGATGTTCTTTCAGTGAGAGAGACATAGAGTAACAGTGATTATATAGAGTTTCTCTTTGACAGATTTTGAACTATGTCAGGCAGGCTGTGGTAAAAATGAAGCTATAGCTACGGAGGTGAACTCATCTAACTTATACAAGAGCCTTAATGTAAACAGCCTACCAAGAGAGATACACAGACATGCAAATATTTGCAGGGGAATTTATTACATTCTCTACGGGAAAACAGATTAAGGTGGAGGAAAATGTACATAAGCCTTTCAACAGTGAAAAATATTAACCGAAAGACAAAGCCATCAAAAACCATATTCCCAAGAAGTTAGAGGATGATTACAGGTTCCCAGAGCTGCGAAGTGAATCAAATAAATTTCGTTTTGTTATTTAGTTGCTGAGAATGAAGTCTTTCTAGAAGATCAGGAAATCCTTCCTTTTGTAAATATTACCTTCCTTTTATTTATTTTAAGCAGCTGCTGGGAAACAATGAAATTTGGAGCCTAGTTGAGAATAATAGATTTTATTAACTACATATTTATTTGCATATACCAACATAACAGACCCACAAGGGAAATTAGTGAACTATGAAAACTTGAACAAAAGAAATATCTGACCACATGTAGAGCACATGGCCTTGAGACAATTCATTTCTAGGCCATATGATATTTGGCTTTATCATTATTAACTTTCTTGCTAATATAATGATCCAATTTAATTCTGAATTTTCAAGTTAGACGGATAATTTAATTAAGCTGGTTTTTGCTCTCACTACCCTTTTGCTGATCAATTTGGCTACATTTTCTTAAATACACATTTTCATGAAACAGCTGATACTTAAGACATGTCTGTACCAGTCTGATCATTCCAGGACAATAGACAATATTTCAATGCCTAAGTAAAACAGATATAATTGCTAAACAAGAGCTCAAGGAATTGAACTTAATTTTAATCACAAACAAGCTGCAAGGCAATTTTCAATTACAGCAAGCTTTTTATTTTTCTCCAGCTGTGTGTCCCTGCTGATTCCTGAAATTACATGTAAGTTGTCCCAGATTTTGAAGTGGTGTACCTACTGAGGTTTTTCTTTTGTCAGTTGATGAAGTATCTGTGATTAGAACCTAAATAAATTGGCATTTATAAGATGCATTACCCCACCCTGTATATTTCAGAACATGATGACTGAGCATGAAGAAGGTCTGAGTTATCCCCTAGTGACAAAAGTGTTCCTAATTAAGCTGCTGGTATTGTAAGTACTCACCTCTTCCGTGAGAACATCAAAAGATAATGTGGGAACTAAGCCCTAGAAAAAGTAATCTGTTGGGTATTAGACAATCAGGTCAATAATGCATTGTAGTTTCAGAGATCTACATAGTTCCAGCTTTTAGAGAGGTTTTCCATGTGAGACCAGAGTTTATCAATTATTATTGTCTAACTACAAAGGCAGAGTGTGGGGGGACTTGAAACTGATGTCTTAATTTTGGTAGGTTGGAAGAAAATCTGGCTTTAAAGAAAAATCAAGCGTAGCATTATTTAAAGACACGAGGAACAATACTAATGGAACAAGTAAAGAAAACAATATTTTATTTCAACTTGAAAGATTGATTTTTTCCTTACTCATCTAATTACTATTACTATCTTTTCTATGCTTCTTTTTTGTCCTTTTATTTATTAAATAACTCACTAAATACTTACTTGACAGCTATTTTATAAAAAAGTTACTTTTTGCTAAGTACTGATTCAAACATAGATATATTACAAAGTTCACAGTAACAGAGGAGATCAAGAATACCCAGATAAGACAAAACACATGAACGATTTCAAGTAGAAAAGAAAAGTAATCAAAAAGAGGGAAAAGGCACTCTCTTCAGCAAGTGCTGCTGGGACAATTGGACAGCTGCATGTAAATCAATGAAACTAGAACACACCCTCACAACATGCACAAAAATGAACTCAAAATAGCTCAAAAACTTAAATATAAGTCATGACACCATGAAACTACTAGAAGAGAACATAGGCAAAACATTCTTTGACATAAACCATACAAATATTTTCTTAGGTCAGTTTCCCAAAGCAATAGAAATAAAAACAGAAATAAATAAATAGGACCTAATGAAACTTACAAGCTTTTGTACAGCAAAGGAAACCATTAAAAAAAAAAAAAAAAGACAGTCTATGGAATGGGAGAAAAGAGTTGCAAGTGATGTAACCAAAAAGGGCTTTATCTCCCTTGGTGGGAGGGGACTAGGAGTTTGGGGTTAGAATATATAAACTACTACATTTAGAATGTAAAAATAATAAGGTCCTACTGCGTAGTATAGGGACTATATCCAGTCTTTTGGGATAGACTGTGATGGAAAATAATGTAAAAAAGAGTGTATATGTATATGTATGACGGAGTCACTTGGCTATACAGCAGAAACTGGCACAACATTGTAAATCAACTACACTTTAATTTAAAAACATGATATTAGATCACTCCAAGAAAGTTTGTATGACTTTATGAATAGATTTGAGGGGGTATAAATAAGGGAATAGTGTAAAGGCACAAAGGAAAAAAGAAATCAGTAATTAGGATTCAAGATTGTAAGTAATAACTTTTGGATTCATTTCAGACTTGGAATGATAAGTTAATGAAAAATTGTGAAAGACTATTCTCTTGGCAATGAAAGCCATTTGAAAGGGTTAACAAGAGCACTGCATTAAAAATAAAAGTTTTGAGAAAATTAATGGGATGCAGTATCTCAGTATGTTACATGTATTAGAGATACCAGGGGGCAGGAAAATCACTGGAGGGAAATTTTGCTAAAATTGGAGCCATTTAAGGACTGAGATCGGTCTTGACTCTAATAAGACTTACTGGCTGCTGTAGGTGTTGAGTATGAAACTTGAGGAAAAGCACTGAAAATTGGAAAATGGTAAAGAAATACTGAACTGGAAGGATATGTTTATGGGTTGAAAAACAGTGACAATTAAATAAAATTAAATTTTTAAGTTGACTTAAATTTAAAAATCCAAAAGTCTTAATTATTTTCTTTGTAATAAACTATTTTGGAGTTCCTGCCCTGACTCAGTGGAAACGAAACTGACTAGTATCCATGAGGATGCAGGTTTGATCCCTGGCCTCGCTTATTGGTTTGAAACAAATCTGACTTAGCGTCCATGAGGTTGTGGGTTCAGTCTCTGGACTTGCTCAGTGGGTTAAGGATCTGGCATTGCCATGAGCTGTGGTGTAGGTCACAGATGCTGCTCAGATCTGGCATTGCTGTGGCTGTGGCATAGGCTGGTGGTTGTAGCTCTAATTCGACCCCTAGCCATGGATGTGGCCTTTAAAAAAAAGGCCTTTTTTGACTGAACATTGTAATTTGGGGATTGAATAAAAAACATACAAACATTTGTGTAACATATATGATCTTTCACAAGTTACAAATTTGGAGAGGCAAAACCAGTAACTATTTTTTTTCCCATAACCTAATTTTCTCTCTCAAGTTTCTCTACTCATTAATACTCCATCATCGGGGCAACAATGACAATTTAAGAGCTACGTATAAGAATACTGAGGTAGAAAGACTGTGTAAAAGAAATCCTTTCCAAAGAAGGATTTCTTTCTTTCTTTCTTTTTTTAAATCTTTTTGAGGCCGCACCAGCAGCATATGGAAGTTCCCAGGCTAGGGGTCGAAACAGAGCCTTAGCCACCAGCCTGCACCCCAGCCACAGCAATGAAGGATCTGAGTCGTGTCCATGACCTACACCACAGCTCATGGCAATGCTGGATCTTTAACCCACTGAGCGAGGCTAGAGATCAAACCCGCAACCTCATGGATGCTAGCCAGATTTGTTTCCGCTGAATCCCAATGGGAATTCCTAAAGAGGATGTCTTAACATTGAAGTAAGCTCAACTATTGCAGAAATGCTCATATCTATAAGTTTTAATTTATAGCAAATTTTTTGATCTTTAAAATGACTTTCAGTTCTCTTGTACCAGGGAATTGGTAATATTATTGGTAATATTATTTCTGTAACTCTTAATCCTATCCATCCTTTCAAAATTAGGAACTTGTGACATATAGTTTCATATCTCACACTCTGTTGAAAACCTTTTTCTTAGTTACCATTTCAGATTTTATTTGATAATCTTACAGATTTAGGCATATGACTATATCACATGTATGTGTGGGTATATGTGCACATGAAATCCAAGTGCATGACTGTAGCAAGGAAAGAAACACTGATCATTTGACACACAGTCAAATGTTTCCTTTTAACAGAACACCTATTAACAAAATATCCTTTTTTCCTTACAGCCCTAGTTAGTTTCTCCTTGTCTCCTTAGATCTTTTGAAGTTATCCCAGTTATTGTGAGTTAATTCAGCTCATAGACAAATTTAAATGGGTTGTAAAACCTAAAAATAATGATAAATAATTTTGATAGTTAATGTCATTTATAATTAATAATACTTTATGATGTAAATTGTTATTTGTAAAATAGTGCTCATGGGTATTTTAGAAACATTGCCCTTTGACATTTTATGACTCTCATGTCCTTATTTTATGCTAAACAACACTAAATATTTAATACATATCTGCAAATTCTTGTTTCCCCTGTTTGAAAATTAAAAAAAAAAAAAAAAACTCAGCTGAGTAGATTTGAAGATCTAATTTACTTTATTTGACAATCCATGAATTAGGCAGTATTTCATCTAGTGAATAGAAAATCCCTGAAAGGAACTGTATCTAATGGTAAGGTTTTATAGAAGAGGGGCTGGACAAGGAGGTTATTAGCAAAAGAAAAGGAAAGAAGTGGAGGCTAGGTCCTCTTCCCTTAGGCAGGAGGACAGGAGGTCTCATCATGCAGATATCCTCACATGGGCTGACTGGGAATTCTAGACTGACTTAAAATTCCATTTCCGAGAGAGGCAGAAGCTACAATTAGGTTAGATAGTAGCCCTTGGTGATGTCTCACACAGGTGGCTCCATTTTGGGCTGCTGGTTTCATTTTTAACACCTCAGACTGAAGAACTAACCAAAATAACTTAGTATTTCAGTAGAATAAATGCATTTTCACTAGAGTACAGAGATTTTTATTCAAAATATTTTCTTCCCTTATTAATTTCTACTTTCTGTGAATCTATCAATTTTACATTTGTACAAGACGTACAGAGAAAAGACAGTCTTTGTTTATCCATGATGTATATGTGAAATAAATCTCACAAGAAAGAGCTTTATCTTGAAATGAATATCAATTTACTATATTTTAGAAATTTATGTTTCACTCACAGATTTATTCTGTTAGTGAATATTTTAATAATGCATTTGAATAACTAATTCTAGTTATAACTTCCAGTTTAGTATTTATTTTTGACGTTAACATTTTTTCTTATTGGAAAGGGGGTGAATAATGAAAAGCCTAAACTGTAAATTAACTTCCATTAGGTCACAGTGTTTTATGATATACTCAATAATAGATTTTTGGTACTTGTATTATTCCTATCAGAAAAATTAAAGTTAAAAAAAGCCTGGTATCATAATGAAGATATTATTATACTGGTTTATGTTTTCAATAAGCAAATGTAAATAAATAATTTTAGTGTTTCCACCACTGATCACCTATAGCAGTTAGTTTTCATGATTTTATGCAAGAGAAACTAACCCTGGTTAGCTTAAGAAAATAATGAAATTATTGGAAAGTTTACAGGGTTAAGAAGGAATGTGGCGTTCCCATCATGGTGCAGCGGAAACAAATCCGACTAGGAACCATGAGGTTGCGGGTTCGATCCCTGGCCTCACTCAGTGGGTTAAGGATCTGGAGTTGCTGTGAGCCATGGTATAGGTTGCAGATGTGGCTCTGATCTTGCGTTGCTATGGTTCTGCTGTAGGCTGACAGCTATAGCTCTGATTGGACCCCTAGCCTGGGAATCTCCATGTACTACGGGTGTGGCCCTAAAAAAAAAAAATGAGAAAAAAAAAAAGAAGGATTATTATTTCCTAAGGAGGTCTAATCAATGCAGATGCTCAACACATGCTTAAGGGGACAGGGGAAGGCCAAATGGGCAAAGAAACAATTGATGTTTAAATTTTTTTTTGTCTCACCAAAAAAATATAAATTTTACTTCATCAAGGGCAATGTTGTAATCCTGAGTTATTAACTTCCAGGTAGATAGTGTCGGAATTGAGTTAAATTGTAGGACATCCATATGGAGTCACAGACTTGCTTGATGTGTGAAAAACCTGCACATCTGTTGTCAGAAATGAAGTAGTGTTGTAGTAGAGTAGTACTGACAGGAGAGGAGACACACAAGAAAACATTTTTTTTTCTTTACACCTCCATTACTATTACCAAATATATCATGAATATTTTTCAACAAAAACTTACCTGAACTGCTAAACAGCAAGGAAAAAACACAGCCTAAAGGAGCAAAATAAGAATCAGAATTAGATTCACATATGATAGGTTTGGGAATTATCAGATAGGATATTAAAATATGAGTCCAAGTTTAGGGTCCTAATGGCAAAAGTTGACAACATACCGGAACACACTAGTAATGTAAGCAAAGAGATAAGAGTCTTAGTAAAAAATTCAAAATTAAATGACAGAAATAAAACATACCTTAACAGAAAGAAGAATGTTTTTGATGTGCATGCTTGTAGACTGGACATAGCCAAGGAAAGAATCAATGAACCTAAAACTGGTCAGTAGAAACTCCCCAAACTGAAATGCAAAGAGAGAAAAAAAGAAAAATAACAACAAAAACAAATATCCAGGAATTATGGAATGATTTCAAAAGGTATAATAAACATGTAAGAGATGCTAGTTCTCTTTGCAACATTTCATTCCTTTTGCTTTCATGAACAGACTATCCTCTGGCTTCTCTCATCACAAAGAACAGGCGGATAAGTTTTATTATTCTATTTATTCTAATATTCCCACTTTTCTGAACCTTATCATCCTTTCTTCTACCATCTGCCATGCATTTGTTGCTTATCAGTTTTACTATTGGATATTGCTTCTCCTAGCTTCCCAAAGTCATCCTAGCAGTATTGTTAACACACCTCCCAGAATCAGTGTCAGGCTTTTAAATCCTGTGTTCTGAGAAAGTGCTACCAAATCAAAGTATTTATTCAACTTATATTACTTCCCAGTATCCTAATGACTCAGCCTCATATAGGGTTCCAGAGCTCTTAGCAGAACATTTTTGGCAAGAGTCCTGCCAAAGTCCTGCAGCTTCTTCAACACATAATCTCTTTCTCTTTTATCAGACTGAGCACTTGCTTATCCAGATTCTGTTGTGTTTTGATCCCCTTTCCTCCTCTTGTTGTCAGGAGGATGGCTGGGAATGGGATAGTGTGTGCCTTATTTTAAAATAGAGACTTTGCATTATCTTTAAATAAGGGGGAATTAACACAGAAGGGTTAGTTGTCCCCCTTAATAAACCCAAAGTTTTTCTGGGAACCTAAGGATTCATGATTTTGCAGTGCATTCATCCTCATGCTCCTAATCCTACTCATACAGTTCTCATTTTTCTATGAAAACCTAATCTTGGCACGAGAGATTTACCGGATTTGTGAATGTAAAATTTGACACTCTGCTATTCTCTTAACAAAATCGTGGGCCTGCTTCTCATTTCCCTTCTGCCTCCTTGTTAAGGAGATGATTTTCTCTTAATATGATACCAGTTATTTTGTCCCTTTGGTTTTCACATTTTGCCATGTGAAATTATTTACCTTCAGCCTTTTGCTGTCTTTAATGAATCTACTGACATCAGCGATAATATCACACGACACTTATAATCACTAATTCTCTTTTACCTCTCAGTGTCCTGAGATACTAAACCTGGCAATTCATACACTTAGACTGGCATCTCAGCCAGTTCTTCCTCAGCACAATTTTAACATGTGTACCACAATGATACAGCCGTATTCTACTTACCATCCATGATGGAATCCCCTTGTCAGCCTGCTACAAAGTTCCTTTTTGTAATTTGCTTTCTCAAATCACTTCAAGATACCAACTGTCTTAGTTTGAGTTTCTCAGGAAACAGACTCTTCAATAGAGATTTGCATACAATAAGTGTATTTGGAGATACTCTTGGGAACAATGTCTCTAAGAGTGAGGGAAGCAGATGTTGGTAGGATAAGCTGAACTGTGATGTTTTACAGCAGAGACTTTAGCCAGGGCTATAGGTAGCTGTGGAACAGCATTGTCTTTTCGGAATTAGATGCTAATAAAAGCAAGAAGCCTAGTCATGATGTACCCTGCTGGCCAGTTATTGTGTGAGGAAGGTTTCGTAATGTAATGGCCAAAGATGTCACACTCTCAAGTTTATTCTCCATTATTAACAGTCTCCATTTTTCTTAATTGTAGATAATTAAAAAACAAAAACAGAAATAAAATCAAGCCCTGATTGGTAGAGTTTGCAGACTTCCTTATTATATATATATTTATATATATATATATACACACACACACACACACATATATATATATATATATTTCTACCATAGCATATTTTAAACTTTGGTATAGTAGGGTCTATCACATAGTTGGGAAAAGATGTGTAGGTATATGCAGTTATAGAAATGTAAATACAACAGCAAAAATAAGAGGAAAATGTAGTAAAATAATGGGACACGATGACTTTTAAGTATTAAAACACTTAAAATAGAATTTATTTAGCTATAACAACATAAGTTAATTTTTAAACATAACCATGTCAGTAACTGGATCACAAATTTTCTGAATACTTACAAACTGGCCCTTGTTACTACAAACTGGCTTGAGCAAATTACTGCCTCCCACAATTAGACTCAATTAATATATGACCCATATGAAACTTAAATGCAACCTATTAGTTTGCAGTTTTCTCAACTAGCCACTTGTGTTGGAAAAATAACAAGCTATAAAGCCATGCTAAAGGCACCTTTTGGACTTCACTATGTAACTGAGTTCCTAAGATTTTTCCTCTAGAACAGAAATGCCCAAAAGGAAGTCTGGTGTGAATACTAAAACTCCTGTCAAAAATTGTATGTTTTATTGCATCTTCTTCCTATTTTAAGGGGACTCTCATGATTATACTAACTGTTTAGCTTTATACTCTCTCCATTTATGTCTTAGCAGTAGAGTAGGACCCTTGCAGCCTGTGGGTCAGAGAAAAAGGCAACCAGGGATGAAGCCTGGAAATTTGGTATGAGCAAGAAGTGTTAATCCTCTTTGTCTGATCTCTCTGACATTCTAAGAGCTCACATTAATTAAATGACTATCAGGAATTACACGAAGCGTGTTACAGACTTTATCACAATGAATTTCATTATTACCCATATTTATTTATGAGGAAGTAGAGGCAACAAAATGTTAAGCAAATTGTCCAAAGACACATAGTTCTTGAGCAGTGGAACGAAGATTAATCCAAGTTCTGTATATTTAGAAGCTTTCCAATTTCATTAATTAATTAATTAAACTTATTTGCATAGGTCTTAATCACAAAAATGTATTTCTGTAAATTTATGTTACATAATTAACATCAAGTTCAATGTTATGCTTTTATAGAAGCCATTATTAGTGTATTACAGCTGCCTTAACATATGGTTTATAAAAATAATGGCAAATATAGTGATCATTTGTGCTTATAAGTATTTACAAACAAGGCATACAGAAAAAGTAGTATTTCTACTTCTGCTATCATGGAAACTAAAGATAAAATTGCAAAGTTAGAACTGGTAAACTATTTAGTAATGAATGTCTAGAGTATTTTACACAGGTAGCTTAAATAAATTCTAGTTAATTCAATAGTTAGGCAATGTTCTTGAAAAGTTGGATCAATATCATTGCTGATTTGCTCAATTGCATAAATTGTAGTGATTAATCTTATTTTTAAAAATATATTGGGACTGGTAGAAAAGGGCATATAGCTTATACTGATGAATAATAGAGGCAACACTTCTCTAATAAGAAATTACTAAGAATTCATTTTTCCCTTGATACTGCATTTTTGGTCATATGTTCAGGTACTTATAGAAATGTAAACTTTAATTTAAAAAGCAATATATTATCCTTCAGCACTTAAAATACTGGAGTGTTTCACCATGGTGACTGACCAATGTGGTGATGACTTTTGAAACAAGTTAGTAAGTAAATGAAATTAAAATCACACCCTCAAGGAAAATATACCTCAATTTCAACTTTCCAAGAACTCTGTTGAAGAAAGATATAGGTGAGTATAGAATATTAAAGAGCACATAAAATTTTTTTAAAAGAATACAATATTATCCTTTGTTCTATTGTCTATCTTTCAAATACATAGTGCTCTCAATTTACCAATTTCAAATACATGTAACAAACAATTGTCATTACATCAGATACATAAATAAATGTCCATATTATAGGTTTTTATACATATATTCATGTGCATATTAACACACATTTTAGAAGTATTATTCATATTTTTCTTATTAAAAATAGGTTTTGTATGAGTACTGTATAGTGAACAACCCTCTAAGTTCTTGTATACCCACAGCTCCCTTTTGAGTCAGGTGCCCAGACATAGTTCCATGAATGTGGTTTACCATGTTTTGGGTCTGAGGACCAGAAGGATTTCCTCATATCTGATTGTACTACAGAATGTCCCCATTAAAAATTATACTAAATATAAGGGAGGACAGTGGCTTTATGAGTAAGACTGATTTAGAAACTCTGTTAACTTACCCAATCACATCTCTTTTGTAGAACTGATTAACATGAGAAATACAAGGGGTTTCTGCAGGCAGTTGAGCAAAATCTAAATGATACATAGAGGAAATGTTAAGAACAACCTATTTAACAATAAAAACCAATAAAGGGAACAGTCAAGGTAAACATAAGGCAGAAGAAAGAAAGCAGGAACATAAGAAGCAGATACAGTAAATGCCACACCAACCAATTTTCATGATATTGTATCTTAAATGACATTTTACTTGAACTTGGTGCTTTCATTTTATTTGTTGAAGCAGAGATAAGCTAAACATATTACTGTTACTTGATATCTAGGTCAAGCTAGTACAATATGAATGTGCATACATAAAATGTATGTATATGTATACAAAAATTTAGTAAGCAATTTACATATCCTCCTTTCATCATAAAATGATTATAGAGCAAAAATTTTATGTTCCTTGTTCTTTCTGTTTCTGGAAAGAATTTCCAAGGTTCCTTTGAGAAGTTGCAGAGATGCTAATATTACAATGCTTACAAAGGAAGTGCCAGGCATTTGTAAGTTTCTCATTACCAAATAGTTATATTTGCAGAAAAAAAAAAACATGGAATTGCATCTCCATCATCCATCCTGTACATCCCTTAGGATCTGGTATTCTTGCTGAAATGTCAGGTCTGCTTTTATTAGAGAAAGGAACAACATGGAGATTCATTATAAGGAATATTACTGTGTGTGTGAAGCTTAGCATTTGGAAAATATTTGTGTCACCAGAAATCAGGTAGGCCAATCTTCTCAGTTTTTCACTGAGAACCATGAGACCCAGAAACATTAAGTAACTAGCTCAAGATCACAAAAGTAGCTATAACTGGATCCAGGATAACAACATGGTTTTTTGATTCCTATTACAATTTTTATTCTACTTCCTATGTATTGTCCACCATTGCATAGACTCAGCCATTTCTGCCTAATGATACAAATCTCCAACTCATGTTCACAGGGTTTTTGGTTGTAGTTGATTTAAAATCTGGCCAACTGCAAGACTTAACTGCATCATAGTAAACTGAATTTCAAGGAGTTTAAATTAATTAGTAACAGAGTAACAGAGCTTAACAAGGTGGAAAAACTGAAGTGTATGTATCTATCTGATTCTTGAGAAGAACTTCAGTTTATATGTAGTTTCTGGCTGGTCTAGATTTGTGTACACGATCTAATTTCACTTAAGACTCTAAATACTGCTATCTTAGTGAACTGACCATCATTCCTTATTCTGAATGTTTCTGCCATTTGTACCCTTCCATTCCTAGAACTGGAGGTTGGTTCAGTTAGAGAAAAGAGAACAATGAAAAGTCTCTGCAGAGCTTCTTAACAGCTTGTATTATCAGCGTTTCTCAGTGTGATCTTTCCTTTTGTCATGTCTGTCATGGGTCTTGTATGTCAACATTGTTGAAGGGGTTAGAGACTCTTTTACTGTATTTAATAGAATGTTTTCCAAGAAATGAATATAGAGTTTGGAATATAAACTTGCATGATATGCTAAAGAAGTAATAACTTCGTGTCCCAAGGCATAAATCCTTGAAAAGGAAAAAAAGGAAAAGAAATTTCTTTTGAGAATTTGTGGTATTGCTTCTACCTATTTGCAAAAATAATTACACAAATAAATAAAATGACCAATGAATGAAAATATGGAAAAGCCAATTTCAGTTATTTTATTTGGTCAGTCATTCATTCAATGAATATTTTCTGACCTCCAATATGTAAAGAATACTTGGCTGAATGCTATAGAATATCCAAGGCCTTGATGTTCTAAGGAATTCACTTAAAAGCTTGTGATCATGAATTGTAGCACAGATAGTGCTACTTTATGTGATAAAATGGATGGAATGTTTACTGCTACCTGTTAGGGAAATATTATGGTAGATAGAGCAGATAGTCAACCATTATGATTGACCACAGTTTGAAGCATTCTTATAGTATACATAACGATTTAGCCCAAAAGTAAAGATTATAAAACAAGTGATACAGTTAAATATAACAATAATTTGCAAAGGTTTTTGTAAATCACTTGGAATGTTTTTTACCTTAGTGTTCTACTACTTTGCTTTATAAAACAATGCATTTCACTTTCTAAATGATAAAATTGATAATACCTAATGATAACTCAAGAAGTACTAGAGGTGTTTTGAAAATATTATAGCTAAAATACTGGATTTACTAGTTTATTCATGTAACTGATTTGTGTGGCTTATGACTTTGAGATGATTCACAAAATAACAATAAAAATAAAATAATTGTCCTCATAAGTAGTTAAAAATATATAGGTCATTTAGTCAAAAAATTTAGTAAAAAATTACATTGGTAATTTTAAAAATTACATTGGTAATATAATTTCTTTCTGTTATCCTAAGGCATTTTAGATAGCTTTTAAGTAGAGGAAAAATATTATTTCTAAAATAATTAGAACTTATCACACAATTAGTATATAATTTATTGAACTATGTCTTTTTGGGATACAGACTGATTCAAATATTTTGTACAAAATGTTTGTTGTAGTAATAAACATATTCACTTAAGGACAGTAATATCTGGTATTCCTGTAGCATCTTATGTCCTTCCCCTGAGAGTAATACAACTCTTTGAAAGCTGGAATGATATCCTTTTTCATCTCTTGATGGCTTAATATAAACTTTTTTACTGGTTCTAACTAGTCAGGCATTTTTAAATGTAATGTTAATATATATATACTATATACATATATAGTTTGTTTTGTTTTGTTTTTTGCTTTTTAGAGCCACACCTGCAGCATATGGAGTTTCCTAGGATAGGGGTCGTATTGGAACTGTAGCCGCAGGCCTATGCCAGAGCCGCAGCAACACCAGATCTGAGACGCGTCTGTGACCTACACCACAGCTCATGGCAACGACAGATCCTTAACCCACTAAGCAAGGCCAGGGATCGAACCTGCAACCTCATAGTTCCTAGTTGGATTTGTTTCCACTGAGCCATGACAGCAACTCCTATAATTTCTATTTTTGAGAGGTACAGAGAGGTTAAAAATTTTCTTGCAGGTCATCTAGTTAGTTAATATCTGGGTTGGAGTTATCATTATACTATATTTCAGAGTTGAGGTGGGGACTGGAATAAACATAGGAATTTTGTTAGACTAGAAATATACATATAAATGCTCAAATATTTGTCAAGTGAATTTCAAGTTTCCTAACTGCTTAAAACACAACTTCTTTGGAAGTACCAAATGAGCCTATGGATTTGAAGTGTATAAATATTTTTGTTTAAATATTAAAATACCATCTGCGTGTCATTCTCTTCAGTGTGTCATTCCTAACAGAATTAAGGCATTTGATATTTTAAATAAAGAAATAGAAAAGTGTTTTAGCTGAGGGTATAGCTTTATGTTATTTAGACACAGAATTTGCAGTAAAATTCTTTTGCTCAATTTTTTTGTCCTCCCAGAAAAGCTATTTTGCTAGATTTTGTGTCCCTTTGGGAGAGATTCTCCGTTGTTATATTTAAACTACTGAATGGAGCAATGTATTTTTATAGTGGACTATTAATATTAAATCAAAAACAAGAGATATACCTGGAAAGAACAAGCAAAGCAGAATATGCCCAAGCAAAATAGACCATGGAGGGAAAACCTGAACACTCATCTGGGTCCAATCAAAAAGAATAGCACCAATCTGAGAGAAAGCTTGGGGAGAAGAACAATGAGCAACCTGGTAGAACAACCCCCCACGTCCCTCTAGGACCCAGGGTTTTGCTTTTGTTTCTACAGTTTTAGAAAATTGAAGTGTAAGGTATTCCCGAGAAACTTTGAAATCAAACAGCTTAATTTAAATCATTGTAGAATTCAGCATAAAATACTCTAGAATTTAAAGCATATACAAGCACACACACACACACACACACACGCACACACACAGAGGACCGAAAGCTTTGAAGTTTTGAATTCTCAGAATAAATTAAGGAAACAAAGGGAGACATTTTATTGTGTAGAATATATTTTAATGATTAAGAAATAATATACTCAATTCAGTCCATGCATTTTTATGCATATGTACACACACATATTCACGTAACCACCCAAAAACAACTACTCAAGCACATCTACAAGATATACATGTACACACACAAACAAACACGAACAAACACGCTCAAGGTACTAGGGATTTTCAAAGGCCATCAAGTTTTTCCACATAGTTTTGGAAACAATTTATAGAAACAGAAAGATGAGAGAGGAGATAAGATTATCAGTTTTATTAGTGATAAATGTAATATTGAAGTACATTGCCCAGATGTATGCCAAATGGACTTTCTAACCTATTATTAAGTTTTGGACAGCAGGCCTGAGTACCTATTTTATATAAATCAGCTTTCTTAAAGGAAACAATAAAGGATCCGGTTGATCTGGGCATGCCCTCACTTCTTATCCAGTGACATTAATCTGGTAGTACACAGCTCCTCTAGGGAAAGAAGAGAGTGAAATTTGAGGAAAGGTCAAGACTTTGATTCCAAATAAGTTTCTTTACATGGCACATGAGGAGTCAAGTGTAATTGAATGTGTTTTTGTGTAGGTATATGCATGTACTTTCACAGATATAAAATTATTCTCAATATTTTTAATGATTTCCATTTTGCTTCAAAATTTCTTATTAATGTGTTTTGGTATAGCCTAATTAAGAAGGGATTTTAAGGAATATATGCTTGTATGTGTCATGACTTTATGAACCATCTCCTTCCTTTCTCTTTTTAATGATAATTATGTGAACACATAGTGTTTTAAAAGGATATTAGAAACCATTTCTCTCACCTATAAGCAGACTAACATTAAATGAATGTCAGTGGGCCACGTAACAGCTTTTGTTCATGACTACAGTTTTTAATATTAAGTGTGACAGACATAGTGCCTCACCTTTTAAAAGCAAAATAATTTCTGAACAAAAGAAACTCAAAAGATAAAATCTGATTAATTCACACAGAGGATTTCAGTAAATTGTGATTGTTTTTAACATCAGTACATTTACTTATTTCTCAACCATTACTGGTTCTCTATTATGTGCCAGATACTTTAGCAATCACTAGGAATACAAGGGTAAAGGATATAATGAGATATTTTACATAAATATAAGATTGCAATATAATCTGGTAAATTCTGAAATTCTTATTTTTTTCCTATGTTATAAAAGGGATGAGATCTACTTTGAAGTAAGAGAAGTTTTGAAATGAGTATAACCATGCTGTTTCCACTTTCTCACTCTTCCACACGATAGGAACAATACTAATATGGATGGTCAGAATCTAGGATATTTAGTGGGATATGTGTTTATCAGGAGACAGGATCACCAACTTGTAAGGCCATGGGTTTTATTTCATTAAGTCTTCTGCCAGAAAGTAGATGTTAATAAAGTATTCAGTATTTCAGGGAGCAAAATAATAACTAATTGGAATGAATCTACCATGCAGATGAAATTCACCCTATTTCTTATAGTCTCCAGTTAGGCATGGAATAAGAGGCTTTAAAATGTGTGGTCTTTGACCTCTTTTATTAAGAATCACTGTAAGTCAGAGGTTATTAAAAACTTGGCTGTGCAATAATAAAGCCAATAGTTTGAGTTGTATTATGGTTAATCTTTCTTTTTCTCTTAATATTTTATTAGTTAGAAGGGCACATGAGTCACAAGGAAAAAAATTATAGCCATGCATTGTGATGGATGTCAATTAGACTTATTGTGGTGATCACCTTGCAGTATATAAAAATATTAAATCGTGTTGTGAACTTGAAACTAATCTAATGTTATATGTCAGTTATATCCCAAGAAAAAAATGAGTGATTTGTATCAGAAATTACAACATACTAGAGGACAAACTTGACAGGGTGAAGGTACAATTGAATGTGTGTTTACTAAGTTGGGTTTTTCTTGGAATCTTAGATCTGAGAACTAGATGTACCAGGAAATGGTTACAGACCTTGAGTGGCAGGTGAAATATTTTTAATTATAAGGTCTTGTTTGTTTGCTCTTTACAACACCTAAATAAGGATACTAATATTGATAGAAACATTTTGATGAATGTTTCAAATTTCATAAGACTAATAAGTGATATACATAAATTATAGAATTTAGTTCCTGGGAGAACTCTGTGAAATGAATACTATCATTATCTCCATTTAACAGATAGGACACTGAAGCATAGAATATTAAATTGCCAAAGATTATGCAGCTTTTATTTCTATGATATCTCTAATATAAAATATAATTCTTTATAAACTCTCATGGGCAGAGAACAACAGATAACCTTAAGTTTATAAATGGCAGTGAGAAAACCAGAGAAATATCAGAGAAAGGAGGAAAGCAGGAAGCTACTTGGAGAACTTGAGGGCCAAAGACTTATGTGAAAAGAAAGAGAAATAGAACCAGAACAGTATATCTGGAAGTAACAGCTTTGAAATATGGAGTAGGAAAGAGGAAGATATTTTATTCATGACAAAAACAGGGAGGAATTCTCTAGGGCTCAGAGAACTCTAACAGAGGGAAAAAGGTAGATCTCAGAGAGTAAACAAAAACAATTCCCTGGAGGAAACCCTATCCAAAAAGTTACTGAGAGACTGTTTCTTAAAGTTAAGAGGAACTCAATAACAGAGGAAGCGACCATCTAGTTACATGACTAAGATAGTTATACTTGGTATTTATATCAGACACAAATGGATCTGTTTAGAAAAGACTGGGAATTTGGGTCAGAGTATCTAAGATAACAATCAAAGAATAGAAAAGTTGTTGGAGATTCAGATTTAAAAAGCATAAGGTGAAGTAAGCAAAAATACAACCGGTGAGTCCAAAATTAAGTGAAAATTTGAATTGATAGAAGGGTATCCCCCAGGTAGAAAAATCCTACAAAGACTGATTATAACATTAGGAGTTGAATAATAGACATTTTGTGCTGGATTTGACATCACAATTAGTATTACAAAATAATTAGGGTATTTTTTGTATATAATTTGCCAACAAACTTTGTGTTTTCTTTTTTCCTCTTAAAGGCCTAAAAGGGGTTTGTATAATGAACAAATGTACAAACTGAAAAGGTTCTAAGGAAGAATGGAGGGCAATACTCAAAGAGGAAGTATAGATCAAATGAATCACATAAAAGAATATAGATAATAGAGGAGTTCCCTTCGTGGCTCAGTGGTTAACGAATCCGACTAAGAACCATGAAGTTGCAGGTTCAATCCCTGGCCTTGCTCAGTGGGTTAAGGATCCAGCATTGCTGTGAGCTGTGGTGTAGGTTGCAGACGCGGCTCAGATCCCGCGTTGCTGTGGCTGTGGCGAAGGCCGGCAGCTACAGCTCCTGTTAGACCCCTAGCCTGGGAACCTCCATATGCTGCGGGTGCGGCTCTACATAAAGGCAAAAAGACAAAAAAAAAAAAAAATATATAGATAATAGAGGAGTTCTCTTGTGGTGCCATGGGTTAAGGATCCAGCATTGTCACTGCTATGGCTCAGGTTCAGTCCTTGACCTGGGAACTTATACATGCTTCCTATGTGGCAGGCAAAAAAATTAGATGATAGATAGATAGATAGATAGATAGATAGATAGATAGATAGATAGATAACAGAGAAGCAAAAGCTCTCAGATATAACTGTTTTCCACTAGGGCAAGTATCTTAGGGTTCTCCAGAGAAACAGAATCAGTAGGAGATATGTAAATTATGACACTTTGGTTCATACATATATTGAGACTGAGAAATTCCACAACCTGCCATTTGCAAGCCGGAGACCTAGGAAAGCCAGTGGTGCTGTTTAGCGTGAATTTAAAGGCCTGAGAATCAGGGGAGCCATTGGTCTATATCCTAGTATCAGGGCCAGAGAAGATGATATATGTCTCCACTGAATTAGGCAGGTAGAAAGCAAAATGGATGAATTCCTTCCTCTGATTTTCTTCTATGTAGATTTTAAAAGGATTGGACGGTGCTCACCTACATTGGGTAGGGCAATCTGTTTTACTGAGTCACCAATTTAAATGCTAATCTCATCTAGAAACAGTCTCACAGACATACCCACAAATAGCGTTTAATCTGTACACTCTGTGGCCAGATTGACACATAAAATTCATAATCACAACAAGCATTAGTCATTTGGTACCACAGTAATGCCTTATCATAAACTGTTTCAAATATCAGCGGCCTACAACATAATAATCCATTCTTATGCACACATGTCTGCAAGTGGACTGTGGTTCAGTTGACCAAAGGTTGGTTTGACTGGATTACTCTGCTTTATATGTGAATCAACTGTCTTGCACTAGGCTGAAATTAGTTTCATTCTGGGTTCTAGACTGAAGGGGGTGTGGTTACCATAAGCATAACCTTTTGACAGCACAAAACCAGATCACAAATGTATTTAGAAATTCTAATTTGAAAACTGTGTTGCCATTGCATTAGTCAAAGCAAGTCAAATAACCAAGCTCAATATCAACCAAGTATATGCACTTTACTCTCAGTGGGAAAAGGAGATGAATGAATATTTACTAAGCAGTAATCCAAACTCTTACAGGACAATAATAGGTTAAAGACCAACTAAATTTCAAAGATTCTAATACCATGATTTCTTTTCAGATTGAATAGATGTGGTTTGATTAGAGGAGCTCCTCTCTTAGAAGACAGAGTCAATGGAGCTGGTATGAGTCACATTAATTTGGGAAACAGAGTTGTACATAGAAGTGATACAAGGCCCAATGATATATTAACATGCAAGTAAGTTTAAGATTAGTAAGACTTGGGTTCTTGATTCTAGTAAGTCCCAGAGCCATGGATACCAGCCTGTGTTTATAGTATGCAATAGTCTGGTTCTGTAGGCTTTGAATTTTACCTAAGTGCTTCTGTTAGCCTAATGGAACATACCCCACAGAGAATGGGAATGATGGTTGAATGACAGAGTGAGATACACAGGGAATAAGTAAGGAAATCCCATTAACAGAAGACTTCAAATGAGAAAATTAGCATGGGTTAAGATAGCAGTGACTGGATTTCTGAGAACTTGTGCAAATTAATTATTTCTAGAGATCTGAGGATATTCAGTAGAAATATATTTCTGTATTAGGCATCTATTTATATACTTGTTTGCATTAAAGTTAACTTTCACTCAGTAAATACACATATGAAGAATGGAAAGAGAATTTATGTTACTCCTTCCTCCAAAAAAAGAAAGAAATAATTCTAGAATATAAAGGAACACCTGCCTATTTGGGAAAAAAGACAAAAAGAAAGATAAGAAGTTACTTAATGGGCAACACACGCATACACATGTATATGAACACACACATTCACAAATACATACATTTAAGAAAAGTGATAACAATATGAAACAATATTCAATTCATTAATAACCAGCAAAATACAAAATAAACTAGCATTTTAATATGATTTTTATTTTTTCCATTATAGTTGGTTTACAGTGTTCTGTCCATTTCTACTGTACAGCAAAGAGACCCAGTCATACATATATACATACATTCTTTTTCTCACCTTATCCTCAATCATGTTCCTTCGCAACTGACTGGATATAGTTCCCTGTGCTATACAGCAAAATCTCATTGTTTATCCACTTGAAATGCAACAGTTTGCATCTATTAACCCCAGATTCCCAGTCCTTCCCACTCCCTCCTCCTCCCACTTGGCAACCACAAGTCTGTTCTCCAAGTCCATGAGTTTCTTTTGTGTGGAAAGGTTCATTTTTGCCATATATTAAATTCTGGGTATAGGTGCTATCAAATGGTATTTGTCTTTCTCTTTCTCTTTATGACTTACTTCACTTAGCATGAGAGTCTCTAATTCCATCCATGTTGCTGCAGATGACATTATTTTGTTCTTTTTTATGGCTGAGTAGTATTCCACTGTGTATATGTACTATTTCTTGATCTATTCATGTCAATGAAAATTTAGATTGTTTCCATGTCTTTGCTATTGTGAATAGTGCTGCAGTGATCATACGGGTGCATTTATCTTTTTCAATGAAAGTCTTGTCCGTATATATGCCCAAGAGTAGGATTACTGGGTCATATGGTATTCTATATATAGTTTTCTGAGGTACCTCCATACTATTTTCCATAGCGGTTGTACCAATTTACATCCCCACCAATGTTATAGAAGGGTTCTCTTTTCTTCAAACCCTCTCTAGCATTTGTTATTTGTTGACTTGTTAATGATGGACATTCTGACCAGTGTGAGGTGGTACCTCATAGTAGTTTTGATTTGCATTTCTGTAATAATCAGCTATATTTAGCATTTTTTCATGTGCTTGTAGGTGGCATTTCTGTATACTAACAATGAAATATTAGAAAAGGAATATAAAAATACAATACCTTTTAAAATTGTACCCACAAAAATTAAATATCTAGGAATAAACATGACCAAGGGAGGTGAACTTATATGATGAGAACTATAAAACATTAATCAAGTAAATTAAAGAAGATTCAAAGAAATGGAAAGAGATTCCATGCTTCTGGTTGAAAGAACTAATATCTTAAAAATGGCCATACTACGCAAAGCAATCTACAGTCAGCGCAATCCCTATTAAATTACCCATGACATTTTTTCACAGAGCTGCAACAAACAATCCCCAAATCTATATGGAACAGTAAAAGACCCAGAATTGCCAAAGAAATCCTGAGGGTAAAAAACAAGCAGGAGGCACAACTCTCCCAGACTTCAGGCAATATTACAAAGCTATAGTAATGAAGACAGTGTGGTACTTGTACCAAAACAGACATGCAGACAAATGGAACAGAATAGAGAACTCAGAAATAAATCCAGGCATCTGCAGTCAATTAATCTTCAACAAAGGAGGCAAGAATATAAAATGGGTAAAAGAGAGTCTCCTCAGCAAGTGGTGCTGGGAAAACTGGACGGCCACATGTAAATCAGTGAAACTGGAGCATACCCTCACACCATGAACAAAAATAAACTCAAAATGCCTTAAAGACTTAAAGTAAGATGAGACACTATCAAACTCCTGGAAGAGAACATAGGCAAAACATTCTTCGACATCAACTGTACAAATGTTTTCTTAGGTCAGTCTTCCAAGGCAACAGAAGTTAAAGCAAAAACAAACCAACAGGATCTGACCAACTGACAAACTTTTTCACAGCAAAGGGAACCATACATTGTTATGGAAAATTGTACAAACATTTTGGAAAACTGTGTGGCATTATCTGGAAAATTTGAAGATTAACAACCATACTACCCAGAATTGCTACTTCAAGGTATTTGCCATAGACCCACACTGTCCAATATAATAACCAATAGCTCCATGTGTTTAATTCAAATTTAAATAAAATAAACTTAAAATTCAATTCTTCAGACACATTAACCACATTATTTCAGATGCAGTTTAGCCATATAAAACTAGTGGCTAGCATTTTAGATTGCACAGGTAAAGATATTTCTATCATATGAACCCCAGGAGACATTTACAAAAATAACCTTTTTAATATTATTCATGATAACCATTCACTGGAAATAACTCCAAGATTCAACCATTTTATAAAATATAAAATGTAGTATAGTATAGTCATACAATTCTATACTGTAAAGAAAATGAAAGAATTAGAGATAAACTCAACATATGGGATAAATATTAATGAATAAACTTAGTATGATACCATTTGTGTAAAAGTCAATTCAAAACAAAACAAAGAAAAAACGAATTTGTATTATATTGATTGAAGTGGCACACATGGATAGAAAATCATAAGGAAAAGTCAAGGAAACAATACACCTAGCCACCTAGACAGACATACCTACATACACACATCACATCACATCACATCACATCACATCACATCACATCACATCACATCCACAGGGAAGAGAATAAATAAATGAGTGAATGATTATGAGAGGTACCAATGTTATCCTATATTTTTCAGGGTCAGAGCTATAAGGCAACAATAAGGAATATGGAGGGAAGGAAAAATGAGAAGCTTTCTTCAGATATGTTATAGTTAAGGGAAGATGAGGATATCCAAATAAAAACATCAGTTAGGAATTTGTACATTTAAGGCTGAAATGACAGATTGGTTTGGGCTGAAATGTTAGATTTAAAAATCAAACATATAGGGATAACAGCCAAAGCTGAGAGATTAAACGAAAGTGTTAGGAAGCTGGCTACCAGGAGAACAAAACATACAGGAAAAGAAAAGGCAAAGGAAAGTAGGAGAGACAAATCCTCTCTAATGGACTTGTAGCAGCCTGCCCAGAGAAATTAACCCAGCATGGATACAGTGCATCAGTGCCATAGCTTTGCCATATTGTAATGAAATAAACTAATCTGAGTCTCCCTTGATTCTGAAAAGAAATCCTGGCATTAAAATCTCTGCATGTTCAGCTCTTACCTATTTTAGAGACAAGAGAAATAACTCCTAATCTTTCAAATGTCAGCTGAAATTTCAGTTATCCTGGTAAACTTCTGTCGTCCACTGCCCTGGACTAAGTCAGGCAGATTGATAAACTTTCATTCTATACTTTCTCTTTGTAGCAATGATAACAGATTGGAATCATAAATCTACACTGTTCATCTGGCCGCTTTATTGTAGTTACCTCCTCCAGTAAATTCTGCAAAAGCAAGATATGTCATTTTAACTCAACATCCTGTCTCTAGTTCCTGTGTAGAAGAGGCACAAGACATGCATTTGCTGAGCAACTGACTGACTGAATAAATGAATGAGTGAATTACAACTTTTTCTATTTGCACTTGTGGTATGTCTCTGAGAATGTATTCACCATGCGTTAACTAATTGACAAAAATGTGTTATCAGGTAAGGGCAAGGATGGAATGAAGTAGATCCTTTATTTCTGAGTTCCTTCTAGACATTTTCCATAATCATACACATATGTACATAAAAATCCTTCTTCTCTAAGACACCATATAGAAACATTACTGTACAGATGTCAAAAGGAAGATGGGAACTATCAATAAATTGAGGCCAGCAGCAATTGTCTCTTCTTTCTTTGCCCCATCTCCACATTTCAAGGGTTAAAAAAAATCTCCATATTTCTTGAATTCTATCCCACCCATTTGATTTTCATAAGATATTTGATGGTGCCTTTGAGTGAATTTCTTTCAAAGTGCTATCAATCCTAAGGACATTTTATCTTATGACTTTGATCATGGGATTGCTGGTATTAAAAAGAGTCAAGCATTTGTGGCAAATGGGCTTTAAATTCACACAAAGGATTCATTCTCTAGGAAGAGGAAATGTGATGGAGATACATTTGACTTCGTTCACTATTTTGTTGAAATGGATTCTGAAAAGAGCACATTGGCTTTAGAATTTTGGAAATATTTTTCATTTTTGTCTTTCCTTTGTATTTTCAGGGTAACTGTTTTTAATTGGTGTGCAAAGCCTTAATCATTAAAGATTTTACATAATTAAATGTGAGGATTAGGCATTTACCAATTCCCAGATTTAGACATTAATCCAGGATGTACATAAATTGAAATTGGCATATACATATTTTCAACTCTACCAGATGTTCTGAGAAGTCTTTGGAAACTTGGGGATTACAACCAGCATATTGATTTGGTGGAACTCATTTGGCTAGACAGGTTAGAATAAATGTTTATTCAGTATTATTTGACACAAAGAAATATATAAAAATTCATATAAACTTATGCTGCATGTCTTTCAAGGCACTTTGAGTTCAGTTTTTCTCAGATCAGATAATTTTGAGTGGTACATGTCTGACTTTAATTTTGGAAAAAAAATACCATGTTCACAATCAGTCTTTCCTTTGATATTATATAAATTCAACTTAAAAAATCCTTTCAGAACTCTATTACCACGTTGATTGAAAGACATTTCAACTTTTGTAAAAATGTGAATAATATTAAGGTTGGATGGGCAGACTTTTTTGCAGGAACATTCTGGATTTCTATAAATTCTAGTAAACTGTGATTGATGAGTCAATTAGGTTATATAAATAAAAACATTTAAGACAATGATCAGTTGTATTTCTCTATTTTTTGAAGTTAAATCATGATATTTTCTTAGATTTTAGCTAAAATAATGAAGCTGAATAACATGTAATTTTACTTCCTTAAGAGGGATCATATTAAAATTGTGGGTAACAACCTGGGCATTTTACTTCTAGGAGCACTGTTTTAAGCTACTGGATCAAGTTTTAGGTCCTTGTGATATTTACATCTCTCATAGCTTGATTACCAATAGCAACAGGAAATTGTAAGAGAACTAAGAAGTATTTCCTTATCAGGTATTTAGACCCTGTCGTAATCACAGTTAAGTTCATCTGATCTAATGTGTTTTGCCAACATCACCAGAAGCAAATGCAGTAATGCAGGGTTTCCTAGTAATCCTACCATCTGATAATTGTTTTTACTTGTTTTATCTGTACATTTATTTCTAAATTTTCATCTATTTGTGAAAATAATTTGAAGCAAGATAAGCTTGAAAAAAAGCTACTTTATAGGAAAGAAGTTTAAAGAAAAGAACAGGAATCAAGTAACAGATTTACTATGAGTTTCCTGGTGTACAGGTTAAGAAAGTCTACTGGCTACTCATATGAGATAACTATTCCCCAGAAATATTAAGGGAAAGGTCTCAGGTAAATCTTTATATACAAAATGTGTTATTAACAGATTTCAATATTGCTTTTATATGATACAATTTTTAAATGATCTCAATATGTAAAATTCAATGAAATTGATTTTACAACTTATTAAAGAGTTGTCTACACATATTTGCAATATATTTTTATTGTAAGTTAATTATTGCAAGGAAAATATAGATTCCCCTTTTTTTTCTTTAAATTCTGTCTTCATGCCACAAAGTATATATAGGGATATTAGGTATATACCTAGAACCTAAAATTACAAAGTTGAAGGGGATGATTAAAGTTTCGAAATGTTCATTTCCTCATTATATCAGATGTTAAAACTTCTACATAATACTTGGGATTACTCCCATATGGATTTGTTAAAATATGTAGGAAATTTTCTTTGAGTTTATTGGGAGATGTCCATTAACAGAAGGTAAAACCTGGCTGCAATAATAGCAGTTTTTTTATTTTTATAGAAAGTGATGAGGGGAGATTAATTTAGAATATTAACAGCAAGCTTTAGCTTTTTAAAACTTCAATTTTTTTTTTTCAGGCTGTAACTAATCTGGGACATATCAATTTAATTTCCCTAGATATTTCTAGCATTATATTTAGTGTTACAGGTTTATTAGTTAATGTAAAGAGTTAAATTCCAAAATATCAGAATTGTGTAAAATATCTTATTTTTTCATGCAAGAAATAAAGGTTATAGAGTAACAATGAGAATTATAAAAAAACAGACTATTCAAAGTCTATGAGATTTACTAATATTAAAATACAATATAAAGTCACTGACAAAAAAGTATGCAATACTGTTATAGAATTGACAGATATACTAATGTAATAGAAGAGAAATCCCCCAAATATGCATGCATGACAAAGTTGATTATTTTAATTCAGTGGAAAACAAAGTTTCATATAATAATTATACTTGCACAACTTATGAATCTTAAAAAAAATGAAGTTGGATCTGTACTTTATACTATACATTAAAAGTAAATCCTTGATAAATTATTGGGCTAAAGTATATTAACAACTACTAATAATTAGCTATCATAGAAAAAATTTAGAATATTATATGTATATGCAAAGTTTAGGAAGAAATTGTTAGCAAGACGGGGAACTCAGAAATTAAAGTGTGTGTTTGTATCTATCTGTTTTACATATCTATATATCTGTTAGATATACAGAGAGATTTATAAATATTTACAAATATAATTAGTTTTAAAATGTTCTTTCTAAATTTAATTCATGAAACTCAAAATAATATTTTAACATTTTACTCAAGCTCTGCAGAAAATTGTAAATATATTAAGTTGTTATTTCAAATATTACCTTTTTTGGTCATGAAAAATTTTAAAAAATTCAAACCAAGCACAGTTATATTTAATTTAGCTATATATAAAATTATTTTAAATAGTTTATGGAAATTCATTTATCTAAACTAGGCTCACTTTTTGATTTCTCATAATCGTATAGTGAATTTCACTATTTCTGATACATTTGGAAATTTTGGTTTTAGATAAAGTATTCAAATTCAAATTTGAAAGAATCTTTTCATTTTTGTACTAAATAGTAGGAAAATACAGAAGAAATTTAATGCTTATTGTATAACAAAATGAAGTTTAAGTTTTACTTAATTTCAAATATCATTGAGCTTAATTGGTAAGTCTTTTTATAGCTCTTGGGGTATTAAGACTTTTGTACCTTTTAGATAAGCTATCTGTAAGGAGGGGCATGATTTTTAAAATTTATTTTCCAGATACAAAAATTTTGTTTCACAAAATTATTTTTACCAAAACAAAATTTCCATCTTAAAGATGGGATCTTCATACGTATCTGACTCATATGTGTCATTCTTCCTAAAAAATGAACTTAGTGTATGCTTTCATAGGGCAAAAGTGCTAGGTAAGGAGAAAATATTGTCTTACAGAAAATATAAATAGTATCGTTAACATCCAAAGAAAATTTGTAAATTAATATGAAAGACATACAACTCAATAGTAATAAACTGAGTGAAGGGCAGAAATAAAGGACTCACAGAAAAGCAAATATGAATGGTCAATAGATGTTCAACTTTCCTTGAAATTATAAAAGTCCAGATTGATGTAATAATGATATATCTATTCCTCAAAGGATTGCTTTGACATTCAAATAGACTTACTTAGATTTATCAGTTTTATTTGAGTTATGCAACTGCCACATTATTTAAAGTAAATATGATTTTGTTTTCTTTATGATAAAATACCATATTTTTTGCAATTCTGTGTTAGTGCAACAGCTTCATGGTGCCATATGATATTAAAACGCCTTGTGTATGTATATTCAACTATCTTTAAGAAGCATATTTCGTTTTAAAGTTGTAAAAGAAGTAAGAAAAAAATTAAGCAATAGTGGGAGTTCTTGCTGTGGTGCGGCGGGGTCAGTGGTGTCTTGGGTCATGGGTTTGATCCCAGGCCTTGCACAGTGGGTTAGTGATCCTGGCGTTGCTGCAGCTGCAGCTTAAGTGGTAACTGCGACTTGAATCTGATCCCTGGCCCGGGAACTCCATGTGCCACAGGTTGGCCAAAAAAAAGGACAGTTAAAAAAAAAAAAAAAGCAACAGTGCATGACTTGAGAAAGTCATTCAGAAAACATTTCCTTTTAGTTTCAATTACATTTCAGTGGCTAGAACTGACTCCCATGGTTACCATAAGCTTCAAGCAAATCTAGGAAGGTCATTATTTTCTATTAGGCACAAAGCTGCCTTCCAAAATATTAGAGTACTGTTTTTAAGATTAAAAAAAGGATAATGAGTATTTCTTGGTCAAAAAATAATGTATATCTTATGTTATTTTAAGTTTACCAACTTTAGCCAAACACTTTCCAAAAGTAAGTTCTAGATCTTATGTAGTAACTTTCAGGGTAAGCAATGACTACTTGACGTTTTATGGTGGAATTTCAAGCAGGATAGTTATAGGCATTTTTATAGGTAATTCAAACATTTCCATTGAAACAAATTCTAGCACTTGATATAAGAGAGATGGAAGTGCCTTCACTGTACTGTTAATCTTCCATTGACATTGGCAGATAGTTTGTTCAATTAATGGCAACACTTTCAAAAATATACTTTTGGAGAAATAAAGGTATGTTTAGTTTTTTGAATACCACTTTAGCATGCATAAATATTGCATATTTGAAAAGTCATGTCATATTATGTCCAGAATATTATGGGTCTTTTCTGTTATTGTAATCATGGTAATATTTAAACTAAGGGTTCTTGTCTGGACGAATACTAATCATTCTTACTATTACTGGACTATTACTAATCATTCTTAGCAATAATCTGGCAGAAGTTGATCAACTAGTATTGTCCTAATACCTGTTGGAGAAAATTATGCCAAAGAAAAATATATTTTTTCTAATTATTTAGTGGAATATGGCTGTAGGCTAAGCAGTGACTTATGTATGCTACCAGAATGACTAAAAAAAGAAAAAAGAAAACAAATTCATACTTATGAGGCTGAAAGTGACTTTCATTCACCTTGTCTTCATTTACTCTTCATATCAAATACTCACTTGCTAGGAGGAAATTTGGGATAGTTTTGGTAGGCTCTCTGACAGAATTGTGAAGTGGGTGATTTGTTCTTGGGGCACAACCATGTTTCATTATATTACACTATTTTACCCACAAGCATAAAGTAGAGATGAAAACTGTGTCACACTTACATGGAGATTTATCAGAACTCCTGATTTCTCCACTTTCTCATTGCCAAATCCAGAAGTCAAAGCACACCACATAATATTAACTATTGGAATGTTTAACAAGCAGCATCACATTCTTAATTTAAAAAGGGATGCCCATTTACACCAGTCCAGATTATATATTCTTTATGCCCCAAAAGTATTTAACTATATATACAATAAGTTGTAACGTATTTCAGACAGTGTCTTTCTTCAGAGCTTAGAGAAATAACAAAAATCTCTTTGGTCCCCACATTTCCTTTTGCAAATAATAGGTAAGGAAAGCTTTTGTTATTTTGTTACAATCTATGACTCCAGTAGAGCTGGGATTGCATTTGCTATTTTTTCCTCTCTTTACTTTTATTAGAAGGCCAGTATTTAGCAGATTTTATCTAAGCTATAGGGTCTTAGTGATAAATGTCTTTGGATGTCCTTTTTGACATTTATGACATGCCAAGTCAAACTAGAATTTTATTAGCCGCCTTCATGCTCACTGCTTTTATTAATTTGCTTCATTTATATAATTTCAAAAGGCACCTATTCAGTAGAGTTTCTTGATCCATATCTAAACTGTTCAGTTTCATTTTTTAACTCTTGGCTTCATGTGTTTTTATGATCTAAATTCAGGTGACAAATCACAAGAAGATGTCAGCTCGCACTAGGATTTTCAATTTTATGTAGTTTTGATAAACTAGGGTTTCTGTTGTTCTGAAAATGCCTAGCCATTCAGCCTTCCAGGGATTTTGCCAAGGAGCAAAACTTTGTTTCTGCTTTGCAAATAAGAGATAATGACTGACACAATATGAATAAGCTATTATTGTTCGTTTCTAAGTTCCCATAAATCAGGTAGCGCTGTCTCTCTCTCTCTTTCTCTCTCTCTCTCCTTCACTCCCCAGCTCTCTTTCAGTCCATGAATTATGGTTCCACATTCCAGAGTTGCATGTTATAGATTTTTTAACTGGATACTCTACAAACCTGGCACAATTTTCTCCAAAACAGTCCAAACTGAAACTCATTTAAAAACATTCCCGTGTCTGTTCCTAATCCCGTGTCTTTCTGTTTCTGCGTGTAGAAACAACAGCTGTATATCAAAATCTCGGTGCTAACTCCAACTTTTTCCTTTACAGAGACTTTCTCAGTCATCTCAGACCTTATCTTCCACCATCCTCACATTCCCATTTTTTTTAACAACATGAGTTTTATCCAACTAAACCCTGCTACTTGTGATACGGATATAGAGACAAATCGTGAAGTGTTTATAGTAAAACACCAGGTTTCAATACAAATTTTGTCATTTAGTACCACTGCAATAATTATGTTTACTTTGATTCTATGTAGAAAACTTTTGACATTCTTTCATTTATTCATGCAAGAAGTATTTTTTAGGAGACTATTATACACTAAAGGTATTAAGTCTATTCTGGGACATCTGATGAAAGGCAAATAGGCAGGATTATTGCCTTTATGGATCTTACAGATAACTGGCAGAGAGATATTAAATAATCCCATCAAATGATGTAATCCCAAAAGAATAAGAAGTGCTATAAAGTTGTAGTATGGTATGTAACAAGCACATGTGACATTTAGATTAGTCCTCAGTGTGGAAGAGGTCGTTAAATTAAGACCTCCGTGATTAGGTGGCAGCCAATAACTGGGCATAAGAACATATAAAAAGGCCTCAGGGTAAGAAAATTCTTGGCACATTTGATGACTGACATTTACTGTTCCTAGGATGAAGGAAACACAAGTAGCGCTCCTAAGTCTGGAGTTTTGTTCATTTCATTTTTTTCCCCCTTTTGGAGTTTTGAACTTCTCTGTGATGAATGCAAATCCTCTTTGGTGATCTCTTTCCAAAAAGAAATTTAGTCCATCAGCACCACAACAAAAATCTTACTTAAAATTAATCTAGTTAATGAATTGAAAATGAATACTACTTTAAAATATGCATATGACAATATGATTTTAAAATAGTATTAAATAATCCAGTGTAAATTTACAAAGATTTCACTAAATGTATACCGGACTCCTGACAGTGTTTCAGACATTCTTTTAGAGCTACTCAAAATCTATTAAATTAATGTAGTCTTCAGCACCTGAAGAGATTTTACAAAAATAACATTGAGATACTTAACATACCTGTGAGTTCAACATACCTGTGAGTTCAAAATAACTTGTTTTATGTGTTTACCTTTATAAAACAACTGATGGTTCATTGCTAAATATGTCAGGTTATTTGAATCTTTTTTGTTGAAATAGCTAGTGTAAATGATCTACAAATACAACTACTGAAAAAAAATTTCAAGACACTGTACACTTACACTGGTAAGCACTGTATTTAACAGTGGAGTCATGATGATTGGTTATTATGACAACAATTTTGGATTCCAAATTATTCAAGTGCATCATAAGGTTCAGTGCTTGTAAAAATCAGGTTGAGACAAATTAAATTCCTATTTTTCCCCCTCTGTATTCCACATTTTTCTAAAAATGATTCTTGTAATAACTCTCAAACTTCTGTAAATTTGATGACGTTATATATATTAAGGACTCTTTTGATATCACCAATTCTATTAAATCTCAGAATCATTTATATGTATCTTCTAAAAATCTGTAAACTATTTTTAGTTACATACATTTCATCTACAATTTCATACTTTTTAACTGTCTACTTTCTTAAAAATAGGTAATTTTTCAGATGTCTATCTTATAAATATCCTTAAATCCTTAAATATTTTATTGCATTTTACAAACACAGTACTTACAAAAATAGGTAACTTCAGCCATCAAAATTTTATTTCCAAACATATTGCTCCTAATGTAACTTAGGAGCATGTGCATTCTCATTAGGTATCAGAAGCAGTTGAATTCAAAGAGCAGCAAAGACATATAGAATAACTTCCATATATACAGGTGTATGTGTGAAATTGTTACATGTTTTTTCTACAAGATATATTTAATCGCTTAAATGCAATTAGTTTGCAATTTTTAAATAATTATCTGAATATAGAAGCTCAATTTTAAAAGTAAGTTTGAAAACTGCTGTACTTTAGTGTTATCTTTATTTTTCTTTATCGAAGACTATATTTCTTTTGTTCCTTATCTTCCCTCCCCCCTTTATAAGGAGAAAGTGAGGAAGGAGCTATGTCTTTTGTTCTTTGTTCATGCAATTATCCAGAGGATATAATGCCCACAGATTTGCAGAGTGCTGAGGCATAAGTATTTTTGTCTTTTATGCAGGATCAATTACATAAGCTAGTATAACATAAGCTCCCATGGAATTAGTCAGGTTCTTCAAAAATCTCATGATTCACTATACAGAATAGAGGATTAAGTCTGAAGCTGCTCTGGTCTTCATCCTGGATTTGTCATTCTTGCTTTTTGCATAAGCCAGGTCAGATCACAACGTGCATTTACTTGAACATTCACAGATATAGAAAGAAACTGCTTTCATGGATGCTTTATACACTGCGTGAGCATTTTGAGCTGATGATGAAGTCAGCTCATCACCTTTGCAACATAATATTTAACTTTCAAGTAACACTTCTGATAGAAAACTATGTATATACTATTTCTAGCCTAAAATTAAATAAACTCAAGTAACAAAGAAAAGCTTGCTTACTAGATATCATGGCTTTAGTCTAAAAGTGACTCTTCTTTGAATGATGTTAACCATATTAAAAAGATGAATTGGCTTTTAGGTATGACTTTGATATTTGGATAAAAACATAGTTTATAGTTTTTATCAAGTATTAGGTTAATGGTTTAAATATGGAAAAGCGTATTTTCCTGTTATTCTTAAAAAGAAAGAAGACAAGTTAGAAGCCCTTACATATTTTCCCATGATCTCATAGGTGGCAGATTATGGAAGGAAGAATTGAAATCCAACACTTTCTGAATAAAGAGCACTTCCCAAATAGATTTCTAGTTTAAGTTGTTTTAAGTTGGACAGACTTTTGCTTCTTTACCATTCTTATACTATAATATATAGTACAAATATTCTAGATTTGCAGGGCCTAAGTAGTTATATGTATTTTTCATAATTCACTAACAGCTTCATTTTTATGATCATGAATATTCATTTAAATACCACAGCTAAAATTCTCAGAATTTCTTGTCTAAAATAGTGTGTATATTGGTTCTCATTCTTACCACAGCGCGTGCAGGATGACAAGACTGTCTTTTAATATCAAATTGAAACCAAACAGACTTGTTATCAGACTTGTTAACATAAAGTACAAGCAAGACCACAGTTAAGAAAGATTAATTATTATCCTCCACTCTTTTCGTATTCTATGTACTTTCCACTACTCCCATTGACTGCAAAATTAAATCTTACCTCCTCATGTGACATACAGAACATCTTCCTTTACATCTTATGTTTGGCACCGTCTCTCTTATAATCTAATAAGGCTAAACTACATATATTTTCCCATAGAGTCCATGGTGTTTCCCATGTGCTGATCCCTCTGACTGTCACTAGGGGATAATAGAGGATGCATTTACCGGAAGATGGTAATCTTGGCAGCCATGTTAGAATCTTGCCTACCTCACTTCCCTTAAAACTTTACTGTTAGTACAGGATATGTAGGAGATAAAGTATTTATTCAACCTAGAGCATAATTTTTGTTACTTATTTTTAAAGTATTTAATTGAATTATAATTAACATAAAATATATTAGTTTCAGGTGTGCAGCATAGTGACTTAATATTTTTATATAAGACAAAATAATTACCATGATAAATCTAGTTTCCATCTGTTACAATAGAGAGGTATTATGATGTTGTTGACGATATTCCCTATGCTGTACGTTATTATTTTATAGCTGGAAGTTTATACCCCTTAATCCTCTCTTCCTGTTTAATGCATCACCTTAGCCTCTCTTCTCTCTGGCAACCACCAATTTTCTCTCTGTATCTGAGACTGTTTTGTTTTGCATTATTTGTTCATTTGCTTTGTCTTTTAGATTCCATGTAAACTGAAATCATAAGTATTTGTCATTTTCTGGCAGACTTATTTTACTTAGAATAATACCCTCTAGGTCCATCTATATTGTTGCAAATGACAACAAGATCACTTTTATTTTTTTAATGACTAAGTAACATTCCATTGCACATATACCACATCTTTTTTTACCCATTCATTTATCATTGGACTTAGGTTTCTTCCATGTCTTGGCTATAGTAAATTGTACTTCAGTGAACATAGGTGTGTGTGTATCTATTTGAATTAGTGTTTTGGTTTTCTTTGAATAAATACCCAGAAGTGAAATTGCTTGATTGTATGGTAGTTCTAACTTTAGTTTTTTAAAGAAATTTCCATGCTATTTATCATAGTAGCTGCAATTTACATTCATAAGATGAGTGCATGAGCAATTTTCTCCACATGCTCAACAACATTTGTTGTTTCTTGTCTTTTGGGTAATAGCCATTATACTTCATGTGTGAGGTACTATCTTACTGTGGTTTGATTTGAACTTACCGATGGTTAGTAACTGGTGATCATCTGTTCATGTACTTATTGACCATCTGTGTATCTTGTCTGGAGAAAAGTTTGTTCAGGTCCTCTGCTCACTTCTTAATTGGGTTGTTTCTTTCTTGATATATTGACTTATATGTTTTCTTTCTTGTTTTTTTTTTTTTGTCTTTTTGCTTTTTCTAGGGCTGCACCCGTGGCATATGGAGGTTCCCAGGCTAGGGGTCTAATCGGAGCTGTAGCTGCCAGGTTGCACCAGAGCCACAGCAATGTGGGGTCCGAGCCACATCTGCAACCTACACCACAGCTCACGGCAGCATCTCAAGTAACCCTGAAAAAAGTGCTCTGAGGAGGTGCAGGGAGAGATAAGATACATAGGAGTTTTTCTACAAAGGGTAGGCAGTAGGAACAAAACATTACTGGAGGTTTGGAATAGGCATATACACACTGTGGTACATGGAATGACTGGCCATCTGTGACTTGCTGTATGGCACAGGGAGCTCTCTCCAATATTCTGTGATAATCTACGTGAAAAAAGAATCTGAAAGAGAATGGACGTGTGTACATGTAAAAATAAAGTAATATAAAATACTTGCCTGAAAAACAAATTGAGATTTTTTTTTAAAAAGATTGCTGTTAAAAAAAGAAAACCAGCTATCTCAAGTTAAGGAATTTAGTGCTTTTCTAGGTAAGGGAAAATGCAAAGGTCTTCACTCAATGAAATCATTCTTGTGATATGCTTCTCAGCTACCTGGGGCCAGTATCCTGTGATTTTCACATCCTGATGCCTGCTAGGTATTCTTTGCTTCCTTCTTGAGTTTCCTCAGGGCTCAAAGTTGTATTTGGCTTTAATTGCTTATGACTGTGACATCCTTTGTTTACTGATATGGCAGGCAATATTTTATTTCTCAGGTTCATCTTATTTGGAACTCTCTGGTTTTCCTGGAACTTAATGACTATTTCCTTCCTTAGATTAAAAAAGTTTTTAGCAATTATTTCTTTAAACAGTTGTTTTTTTTTTTTTTTTTGCTGGTGGTTGTTTGTTGTTTTTTTGCCCTTTCTTACTCTCTTCTCCTTCTGAATCCCCCATAATGTGAATATTATTCCAGTTGTTCCAGGGTCTCCTTTGGTATTCTCTATTCCTAATTCTTTTTTTTTTTTTTTTTTCCATCGTGCTGCTCTGTCTACAAGTTTTCCATTGCCTTGTCTTCTGGCTTGTTTTGTGCTTCTATTTTGGCCATTCTGCTATCAAACCTTTCTAATATGTTTTTCATTTCAGTTATAACTTCTATTTGGTACTTTCTTTTATTTTCTCTTTGTTGAAGTTCTTACTGTGTTCATTCCTTCTCCTGAGATCCGTGAGCATCTTTATGACCATTACTTAGGACTTTTTAAGTAGGTTGCTTATCTTGTATTCATTAACTATTTTTCTGGGAATTTGCCTTATTCTTTGGTTTGGACTATATCCCTCTGTTCCCTCATTTTGCCTGTCTCTCTGTGTTTGTCTATGTGTATTATGCAAAGCTGCTTCCTCCCCCAGTCTTGAAATAATGTTTTTCTGTAGAAGCTGTTCCATGTGGCCCAGAAATGCAATCTCTTCTGGCCACCAGAGTCAGGCACTCTATGGCCATCCCTCATGTGGGCTGTCTGTGTCCACCAGCTATGATAGGGCTGTGGCTGCTGCATTGGGAGGGGAGGGTTGAAATAACTTGCCCATCCTGGGTGTGGATTGATCTCTGTGTGGGTTGGTTGGAGCTCAGGGCACTCACCAGGCCCACTTGTGGATCAGCTACTATTGAGGATGGCAGGGCTCTATAATCCTTGCTGGACTTCAGATCAGAAGATCTATAGATGTCCCCTCCCTTGGCTGTGGTTGTAAAAATTGGGGTTCCTGGTAAGTGGATGAACTCCTTTCTGAAAAAGTCAGAAACGGTGATGAGGCCAAGACGATGTGCAAGGATGGTTTCTCCCTGATTATGGTCCCTGAAAGCATCTCCTTAGCCTCTAGATATGTGGGAAACCAGAAGCCTGTCCCTCAGGGTGGAGCTCCAGGCTAAGCAAATAGGTCTTTTTCACAGTAAGGCTGGACTTATGTTTCAGTCTGCTGTCTGTGCGGTGCCCTGGGGGTGATGTCTTTCTTATTACTCCAATCCAGTGAAGGTCAGGAACACTAGCCCCCATGGCCACCAGGGCCAGGCCACCCAACAGTGTCCCCTGTGTGGGTGGTGTGTACTTACTGGCTTTAGCTAGGTAGCTGGAGGTTGCAGACAGTGGTGGGAGAATATTGACTGCTTGTGCTTTGCAGTCCCAGCCAGAGGGCAGGAAAGTGTCATAGCCTCACATATTTGAAGGATTAACTAGGAAGCAGGAGAATACCATGGCTATTTGTGCTGTCCCAGTCAGAGAATGGGGGAGTACTACAGCTTGCAGAGCCCTTCAGCTTCATTTTTGCAGCAGGGAAATGCCACGATAGCTCGCTCCTACATCCAAGCTGTCAGATCTGTGCTGGCATGTTATGTGGGGAACGTAACAATGACTTCTGCCACTGCCTCTGTCTCCCCTGCCCCCTCTAACAGATGCTTTTATATTTGTAAGTGATTCTCCTTCACAAAAAGTCCAGCAGTTTTTGAACACTGATATTTTGCTGGGTTTCTGGGTGAGAGAGAATGCACGTGAGCCCCTTAAGGGTTAGTCTCCATTTCCAGTAGCTCGCCCTTGGACATAGCCCCATTAGTTTCCTAAGCCAGCACTTTGGGGGCAGGTCTCCCCAGTGTAGAATCCATGAACCAAGGTGTCTGAAAAGCCCTTCTGGTGAGATCCTTCTCCATTGTGTGCAGCCAGGCCAGGGGTGGGTTTTGGTGAGAGCCTTCCTCTGCCTTTCCTACCTATCTTGATGTAGTTCTTCTCATTCTTTGTTATGGAACATGCATTCAGCTAGTTCTCAGTTTCTTTTCAGAGGGAATTAATCCATGTATAAGCATTTATTTGTTGTATCTGTGGGAAGAGATAAGTTAAGGCTCTTCTTACAGTGCCATCTTAAAATACCTTCTTGGTTGTTTTATTTTTAACCTGTCTATCAAAAGTATTTTTGTGATGGTTATGTCTTTTAAATTTGATTCCTCATACAAAATTCAATCATTTGTTTATTTTTAAAGTTTATAGAATTCTTAAAACTCTACTTGAATTTTCTAAAAAGAAACTGAAGGTACTAGTGACTTTGGTGACATTGAATTTAAAATGAAAGGAAGGTAGATTCTTTCTACTCACTGTTTCTTTCAAAAGGGGAAAATCACCCCAGTAATATCTAATTTTCAATTCAAAAATATAATTCTTACCAAACAGATTCGATCTTTCAGTGGGTAGGATGTTTTATTAAATCACCTGAGTCATCAATAAAATTTCACCATCTTGACAGTCGCCTTTTATATGTTATTTTCAAATAATGCACTTCCTTTCAAATACTTTAAATGGCTCTGAAGCTAATAATCATGTAGAGTGCCCTCCTTTTCTCATACAAAGAAGTATTTCAAAAGGAATAACACAGGTCAGGAGTATTTAAATTTTGCAGTGTGCGTGCATGTTTTCTAACTCAAAAACAAATTGCTACCATTTGTTTGTTAATATCAACGTAATATTTGTGAAGTATCAATGTCTGACTTACAAGTCAAGTGGAAACTGCTGGTGAACATTTCAAGATTTGAATTTCTATATTTGTTATTAATTCTACAAATAGTTTTATCCTTATGTCTTTCCCCCAGAAATCTTTAAGAGATATGGTAGTTATAAGATGAAAAATACAAGTCCTTATTTAAATGTTCACCTAAACAAAAGGAACCCCTTTGAAATATGAATTGCAGTAATTTTAGCTCAAATATAGAAATGAGTATGAACACAAAGCAAACACTACATTCTACAGTTTAGGAAGAGCAACCAATGACGTCTGCCTGGCCATAGGATGCTGTATTTTAGTCTATAACGTCCAGATGATTGCATATTATAGATCTACAAAAACAACCAAACAAAAAAGGGACCCGTGTGCACAAGGATATTTCCTGAGACTGAAGACACAAATGGCCCTGATCACATTGATTTTTAAGGCAATGTCATTTTAAGCCTAATTAAACTGTGGTGGTGCTACATATGTTAAATTTCACCAGACATTACAGACTAGATATTCTGAGCACATGGGCTATATATACTTAGCATTAACTTGGTGCAAAATTAATTATGTCAGGAATTTGGGGAGAAGATTTAGACTGACTAGAAATATCAAATAAGCTAGCCTTTATTGAACACTTAATAAGCCAGCATTCTGTTAGTGTTTTCCATGCATTGTCTCATTAATTGTAAAATTCCATGAGGGAAGTAATGTTAGTATCCTCATTTTATGGATAAGGACTGTAATGTAACAAAACGTACAAAAAAAAAGGATGTGACATTTAATTAGTGTTAGAGGAAGTTGCACTCTGGATCACCTCCATTCTAAGAGCATTGTGTGAACTTACCGCAAAAGCACATTTGTAGGAAGCAGTAAATAAGAGGAAGTCTAGGGATACGTTTTGACTCCATTTAACCAGAACAATCCTAAAACAAATACTTCCTGTAGGGATCAGTTTTCCTTCTGCAGGATACAAAGGAAAAATCAGACATCAAAGAGACTCTATAACTTCCCCCAAATAAAATACAGAATGAAGATTACATCAGATTTTCCTTCAACTGGATCAAAGAGATCCTTAAACTGTGTAAACACTTGAGCCTCTTGGGAAGAATAGATCCATGGTCTATTCTGGTCTGTTCTGAATCACCTATGCAATATTGTCTTATCTTTTGGAGCTTTATTCAGCCAGGTTGGAGGTGCTTAGTCACCTCACCACACCTTCTATCCATATTAAACTTGCCTGAAATAAAAGTCCAGTATTACCCAGAGTAGTCAGTGTGGTGTTTTATTATTTTTTCTCCATTTGGATATTTGAAAGACCTAGCATATTCCATGAAGTATATTCATGTGAGGATTTTACTTAAATGTAAATCATACGGAATAAGCGAAGTAGATTTCAGGCAAGCTTCAAAGTCTGAGAAACAATCTTTGTGCATTTGCATTGTATTGTCTCTCATTGAACTGTCAAATTTGTGTGAGAAATCTTAGCTTTAGGAGAGCAACCTGGAAGAAATTTTTAAGTGGTCAAACCAGGCTTTCAAACTGTTTTGAGCTAGTTGAGCTGTAAGTGAAGCAGCTAACCTGGATAGAGCAGGATTACTGGGAAGTTTCTGATTTTAAACAGCTATTACCTTTATCTCAAACAAGAGTCAAAAAACCCCGGCATCTCCAGAAATAAAATAAAGCTTTGCCATGCCAGCTGTAAACTAGCTCTCCTTAGATGCCCAGCCCTATATTCTAAACTTTCGTTACTTAAGTTTGGATTGTATCTGAGTTGTTTAAATTGTCATCTCTACATCTAAGTCCCTTGAGAATTCCAGATCTGAGTGAAAAACCTGGAGTCACATAGTTAACAGAGGGTCACAGACTTGTGAATGGTTCTTATTTATAGCTTATGGGCCTAACTGATACTGTATTACTGTATTTCAAGCATGGGTCACACATATGGACTCTTCTGTGATTCTAAAATGCAATATGTAGGCTCCAGGTTGATGATAAATTAGAGATCCTAGTTGAGCATAAGGGTTAGGAATGATGTTTTTAAAGACATGTTGAAAAATACATTTGGCTGCAATTTTGAAACTCCTCTTTTAACTCCCAAGAAAAATCCCAGAATTAAGTTCAAATATTTAATGTGCCACCACCCTCATGCTTTGTGTATGTTGCTCTTGCATTTTCAACTTTAGTTTATGTATATTAATAGTAAAATTGTCCATCTGGCCATGACCAAAAACCAGCACAAACCTGAAACTCTCAGGAAGTATACAAAAGCAATCTAAATGATTATCCTCCCCCAAATGTGAAGTTAACTATGTCAGGTCAAAAAAGATGGTCTAATTGCTATTTGAATAAAATGCAATGATAGGCCAGTCTTTACAAACTATTAATAGGCTGAAATATATTTAAATTGGGGTTCATAAACATTGACTTTGAAGGGAGTTACAAATATGGGAAAGAAAAAAACCAGCATAAACTCTGTTGTACAATATACATTAAAGGGATCAGTGCAAACTTGTAGACTGTAATAAAATTTATAAATATTAAAGTAAATACAGACTCATGTGCATGTGTTGCTTTTTGCCTCAATCGCTAAGAGCACTTGGAAATAAAGAAGCTAATACAATGAGCATACCTAGCCCACATATCTTGGGTTGCAAATACTGTACTTTAGGGCTCCTTGGAGAAATGGCTGATATGAAACACCTCCTCCACAAACAAATACAAATTCATTTTTTAAAGGAAGAAATAAAGGATTAGAGAGGTTATGTCATTTACATAATGTCATAAACAAGTAGGGGTCAAAAAGAGCCTGGGCTTCTGGTGAAAGGGTAAATGTCAGAGCACACTATCTGGGCTAAGATCCCAACATTTTTCACTTAGCAAATCTTTCAACAGCTAGACCTTAATTTCCTGGGTAGCAAACCTATATAACAACATTTATATATATATAAACATTTATATACATATAAACATCCATATATATGTTGTCTTATATATATATATATACATACACATCTATATATATATAAATGTTTTATATGTATATATATAAAATAAAATTTTTGTGAGGAAATGCGATATTGAAAAACCCTGAACATTGTAAATTGCTATACATATTTAGTTTTTACTGTTATCATGATTTTTATGTTAATAATTTTATTATTTTTTAATTAGTCAATGAATTTTATTACATGTATAGTTGTACAGCAATCATCACAACCTGGTTTTATAGCATTTCCATCCCAAACCCCCAGCGCATCCCCACACCCCCCAACCTGTCTCATTTGGAAACCATAAGTTTTTCAAAGTCTCTGAGTCAGTATCTGTTTTGCAAAGAGATTCTTTGTGTCCTTTTTTTAGATTCCACATGTAAGTGATAGCATATGATGCTGGCGTCCCACTGTCTGACTGACTTCATTTAGCCTGATAATTTCTAGGTCCATTCATGGTGCTGCATCCATTCATTATTTCTTTCCTTTTAATGGCTAATATTCCATTGTATACATGTACCACGTCTTCTTTATCCATTCTTCTGTTGATGGACATTTAGGTTGTTTCCACGTCTTGGCTACTGTGTATAGTGCTGCAATAAACAGTGGGGTACATGTATCTTTTCGAGTCATGATTTTTCTCTGGATAGATGCCCAGGAGTGGGATTGCTGGGTCAAATGGTAATTCTATTTTTAGTTTTCTGAGGAATTTCCATACTGTTTTCCACAGTGGTTACATCAAATTACATTGTCACCAACAGTATAATAGGGTTCCTTTTTCTCCACACCCTCTCCAGCACTTATTATTATATGAAACTGTATCTGTCTAACTTCACAGTCCTCCTACTTTCCGGGAAAAGACACAAAATTAAAGCAAGTATATTACGATGATGGAAACTATATTAGAAATTTGATTCAAAACCTCATGGTGTGTTTGTGAGAAAGTAAGGAAGGTGACATAACTAGTATGAAGCATAAGAACCGAAGAAGATTGGGAAGCATGATTTGAAAGACATAGGTTATAATGATCTGTAAGACTGAAACGCACATGAATTTTGAAAGAGCATTTTTGGGAGAGTTTATGTTTGCATCAGTATGCAAGATGTGAAGAGCGAAAGGGACTTGTCATAATGCCATTTATGGATGAAGGATAATCACTGAATAATCAATAATCCCTAAACTGTATTAGAAAAAATAAAAGAAGACATCATAAATTTAAAACAATGGGAGATGAATTCAAATACAAAATATGAGCATGTTGTAACTGTAAAAAACTATTAAATTGAATTAATTTTAGCTTTAAATAGTAACAATAAATGACTTCACATAGAGACTCTTTTGGGAGCGACTTTAATTGATACATGTCTAATGTAATTATTAGATGGCTATTGTTTCATATAAATAATTGATATGCTAAAATTATTGTAAATTTTCTCCTGCTTTGTATTGTTAAATTGCCTTCTTTGTAATCTTTATCCTGTTAATTTACTTTGCCATTTTTTTCAGTGGAAATATAAGGGAAAATCTACAAGACAAGCTAAGTGATCAAAAACAGAGGAAATTATTTCAATATAGTTTCACTTATAAAAAGCTGAAAATGACAGTGCAGTAGCATTTATATTCTCTATTTCATCAATTTTCCCTCCATTTTCTGCTGGCACAATGCAAAGTCCAAAAATATTAAGGGAAAAGAAAAGGAAAAAGTTAAGGTTAAAGATAATGAGCAAACTGAACAATCACTCCTCTATAATTGAGAGTGAACTCGATCACTGTTAAAGTAAGGGGCAACATCATTATCCCCATATTCCTACAAAAATATGTGGGTCAGTAAGCAGTATTGCTACTCTTATTAAAGCAAGAACCACCAGTCTCTAGAAGAGAGTAGCTAAATTTGGGGGTTTAATGGGAATGAAACCTACCACACCTTGCATGTGAAACTTCACTTGACCCAGGAACTCTACTCTTAATTCTGCAAAGTCAATGAAAGTCACGAGAATGGGAAGGAATGCATTACTAAACAAAATTTGATCAATTAGTTTTTTTGCAATCTCTGCTCTATTTCAGATTCCTTATTACAATAGATGTAATGTCAAAATTATTACTACATAAAAGATACTGTACTAGCCAGATTCTCAAAAAGGACCACCATAAACTTAGAAGAAGAAAAAAAAAACAGGAAACAAAATCTGAAAGGATGACACATAGCTGTAATAATAAAAACACAGCTTACTTCTTTTAAAAAATATTGCAAATACCTGATTTCCCTGGTGGCTTAGCAGGTTAGGGATCCAGCATTGTCACTGCTATGGTTCTGATTACAGCTGTGGTTTGGATTTAATCCTTGGCCTGGTAGTTTCTGAATAGTGCGGGCACAGCCAAAATATATATATTGCAACTACTAATCAAATTGTATAGTCATTCTTAAATACGGTTATGGTTTTCAAGTGTTGTGACACCCATAAGGCCTCGATGTCCTACTCTCTTATTTTCATGCTGTTGTAGTCCTCAGAAAAATGAGGTTGATCAATTTCAGAGTTCTGACTATAAGTATAAATGCAATGTAAGAAATATTGGATCTTCTGGGAATTTTCAGTTGCCCTTACAACTCATAAAATAAGAACTCTAATCACAACTGACATTATCACCTGTGGATTATGTGTGTGTGTACATACAGCTAGGGTGATATAATTTATACAAAACACTAAGTCACTTCAGGCAGTCTTCTTCCTATTTTCAAGTGTTTTATTCTGTCATGTTTAATAAGAAACATTCAAAAATCACCTGCTCTGTGAACTCACTTTGCAAGAAGATCATAAGAGACAGAGAGGGGAGTTTGTTTAGATCCGCTCTGAGCTACTGAGCAAAACAAAGGATATAATATGAAGTAATGTTGAGAAATTCAATCTAGCAAAGATTAGGCTTCATAAATTTGACAGAAAGTGAGGTGAATTTCCACTTGTAAAGAAAGTATAATTGAATGGATTGGTAGTTATCTTTTAGTTATTTCCTAAGATCCAACTGTTTTTTTTTTTTTTTTTTTTTTTTTTTTTTTTTTTTTTTGCCTTTTGTCATTTTATGGCCGCGGGTTTATGGCCGCACCCGCGGCATGTGGAGGTTCCCAGGCTAGGGGTTTAATCGGAGCTGTGGCCACCGGCCTT
>PVHT021183710.1:18199036-18209567 GCA_004024745.2 Catagonus wagneri
AAAAAAAAAAAGCAGTGTTCAGGGTGGACCAGTTGAGAAAGTGGGACAGAAATGCGGTGCCTAATAATAAAGTAATTTTGTTCCTAAAAGAGATCCAAATAGAGAAGAGATATAGATGTTGCAAGGGCTGACTATTTAAAGAAGTTTATTTAAAAGGGAGACACTATGTAGAGGGAAAAAATGAGCTTTGCTTCAGAATGAACGTTGCCTTGAACCTTGTTAGCTCAAGAGCCACCTTTGCTTTCTTTTTGATGCCATCTTTTAACTGCAACAAATCAAATTTGTCTGATAGTGCTGCTTGACAGGAACCATAAGTAACTGCCAGGAGGCCTGACTGCAGCTGTTGCCCTCCTATAGCACACAGTTTTGCTGTGTCATTTGAATTTGTGCTTCAGTGCGTCTTTAAAGCGTCCCTTCTACATAACCTGATTAAAGTTGTGTCCCGTCTATTCACTTGACTGCCGATGCTTAAAAAGCCTACTGCTAACACAGTCCGCAAATTTTAACTTCAGCAGAAATATTTTTCAGAAAGAAAGACTTAGGAAACTGGACATTTCTAACAGTCTTCCTTTCATTAGGCCCCAGCATTTTATCACCAACATCTGACCACCTCTGTCTACTCACTTTGGCTCTTAAAAAGCTTTTGTTCCTTGAATCACACTATAGTAATTTCTTTCCTATATTCATCCTCTGCCCTAATGCACTGTTTCTAATATTTTCATTCACAGTCTTTGTACGGTGTTTTAAAGAACCCTTTGTCATTTTCATGCAGTCCCGGTATATATTCTCAATGAGACTGTCAAATACTTTGAAGACTAAAATACTCACAAAGTATTTAGATGGTTGCATATATATTGGGGAAACTCAGGAAACGACTTTGTCAAAATAGATATCATCTAATTTTTCATCAATAAACACCACAGTAGTATAACCTCACGTGTTTTTCATGTATTACATAGATGTTCATGTTTCACAGAGAACATTTTTCACAAAAATGTCATCTCTCACCCCCAGTTTCCTTCTTTCTTGTGCTAGCATTGGCAATTTTCCCTATTACCACCCATTTTAGCAATAGATTCTTAAAATCTAGCACTTAAATTATTGAATCTCCCCTTCTATTTTTCTGTAGCATTCGGAATTACTATCCTTTTTAATATGCTGAACAATTTAGAAAATTTTTATTTTAAATTTAAGCTCTCATTCAGATTACTTCCATCACCTCAAATAACTCAAAAAAATATTTTTTCCAGAGAAATAATGTGTACTATTTTCTTGTGAAATAGCACATCATTAAATAGCATAAATGTGTTCTTGACAGTTAAACACAATTGTTTCAGTAGTAACTTCTGAGGATTTTATTTAATCTATAAAGCTAAAGTAATTTTTAAAGCTGCTGGTTTTTTAAAATGAGGTGTGTTTGCTTTTTAAAGTCTTGTGGGGGTTAATGTGAGGTTCTAGGCAATAGAAAGGCTTTGTTTTGGGAGAAAAATGTCAAATGCTTTTTGAGTTGAGAAAAGTAAATTTAAGGAAGTGACATGTCTAAATTAAATGACAGTGAATATTCAATGCAACTAATTAGGCAAATTCTTTAATACCTGTTGCAATTAATTGTACTGTACATTAACAGAAAAGAAATAACCTTAGCACCCGAGCATAGCCGTATTTGGATCTGCCGTTTCTTTATTACTTTTCTATTTAGATGATTGGTCCAGTGTTGAAAATGACGTATTTAGGTTTTATATTTATTGCTATCCATTTTTCCCTTCAAGTTCGTTAACGTTTGTTCTAACATATTTAAGTGTTCCAGTGCTGAGTGCATTATATTTATAATTGCTATATCCTATTGTTGAATTGATTCTTATATTACTGTTTATGGAACTTATCTTTCTTGTAACTGATTTGAATGAAAGCCTGTCTTATCTATCTACCCCTGTTCTCTTTTGCCTGAAATATATTTTTCCATCTCCTTACTTTCAACCTATGTGTATCCTTAGAGTAAAAATTAATCTCTTATAGGCAGCATGTTTTGAATCTTGTTTCTTGTTTGTTTATTTGTTTTTCATTTGGCTACTTTGTGTCTTTGGTTGATTAGAAAATTTAGTTCCTTTCCATTTAAAGTAAGTATTGATAGGTAGAGGATTTACTGCCATTTCATTAATTGTTCTCTGTCTGCTTTTTAAAAGTTCCTTTGTTCTTACCTTTCTCTCTTACTATCTTCCTTTGTCGTGTATTTTTGGTACTGATATGCTTTAATTCCTTTCATGTAACAACCGGGTTTTTCTTTGTTTCTATCATGAGGCTTCCATAAAATATTGTATATATAGAACAGTGTGTTTTAAACTGATGACAACTTAGCTTCAACTGCATACAAAAACTCCAGAATTTTCCTTCTCCTTCCCCCGCATTTTATGCTACTGATGTCACACTTTACATTTTTTATATTGTGCATTGTTAAAAATTATCATAGATATAGTTATTTGTAATATTGTTTCTCAACTTTCATTCTATATATAAAAGTATTTTACACACAAACTTTACAGTATTAGGGTATTCTAAACTTGAGTATATATTTCTCTTTATCCAGGGAGTTTTATACCTGTATATGTTTTTATTTTATTAATTAGCATGCTTTCATTTCAAATTGAAGAATTCCTTTTAGTATTTCTTGATGACAGTTCTAGTGGTTATAAACACCTTTATTTGCATTATAATCTAAGAATTAATTTTATATGATTTCTATCATTTTAAATATATTAAGTAAGGTGTATTTTGTGGTCCAGTATGGGGTCTATATTGGTGAATGTTCCATGTGAGTGTGAGAAGTTTGCATAATCTGCTGTTAAAGTATTTTATGAAATACCTTAGATTTCTGGTTTTCATTCTGAAATGTAAAGAGCTTAAAAACTGTCACTCCTTTCCTCAGAGCAAGTAAAAAGATGAACAAATTAAAAATTAAAAACCCTTATTACATTCATTAAAGAATTGAAAACCCAGTGCAAACTGCTACATGCTCTGAAAACTGTAGAGAAAGACAGGCAGAAACAGAAAAGTACAACTTAATGTGAGCAGAAGTCAAGAAACAAGACTTGTAGCTGGAGCAATATTGGTAGAACCATTTAAACTATAGTTGAGGAATTGCTGGAGACTTAATGTATACTAATGTGAGCAATAAAAATTCTAAGGGGGTCCAGTGTTGGGAAATACCAAATACTTTCTTGAGTTTTACCTCCAGGTGATCTACCATATTCCAATTCTGACAAGGGGTTCCTCCTGCTTCCAGCACAGGGTGGGAAACAGTAATCATTTTGAAATATGCCTACAGCTCTCTAAGGTCTGTCCTACAGGACTCTATCTTACCAGAGCTTAACTAGCTAGGGCTTTACCAAAGCTCACCTGATCCATATACAAATGTGTAAAAGGATTTATCAACCAAGTTACTACTTAGGATGTCCGAAGAGTCTGGGGTCAAAGCTATCCAACCCAAGGGAATGGGTTCATAGGTATTATCACATGGATACAGTTACTCATTGCTGTGTAACAATCCACCCTGAAACATAGTGCACTAATAGAATCATTTTATTTATTAAAACATGTATTAAGAGTTAATTAATACAAAATAAATTGCATACTTTGATTTTTTGGTTGTTTATTTTGTTTTGTTTGGGTTTTATGCCACATCCATGGCCTATGGAAGTTCCTGGGTCAGGGTTGAAATTGAGCTGCAGCTGCGACTTATGCTGAGCTGTGGCTACATTGGATCCTTGACTCACTGCAACAGGCCAGAGGACTCATACCCATGCTTCTGCAGCAGCTCAGATTCTTAACCCACTGCATCACAGTAGGAACTCTGCTACATTTAAAGTGTACCATTTGGGAGTTCCTGTCATGACTCAGTGGAAAGGAATCTGACTAGCATCCATGAGGACACAGGTTTGATCCCTGACCTTGCTCAGTTGGTTTAAGGATCCAGTGTTGCCATCAGCTGTAGTGCAGATTGTAGACATGGCTTGGATCCAACGTTGCTGTGGCTGAGATGTAGGCCATAAGCTACAGTTCTGATTCAACCCCTAGCCTGGGAAACTCCATATGCTGCAGGTGTGACCCTAAAAAGACAATAAATCAAATAAAATGTATATTTTGGTGTTTACATTCTGTGAAAGTATCAGTACAATTAGGAAAATAAATAGATTTATCACTTTCAAGGTTTTTTTTGTGCTCCTTTTTAAGTTTCAAATTTTAAGTTGACATTTTATACATCGTTGGATCCAATTTGAGAAAATAGGATTCAGAATTTTTGCATCCATGCTCACAAGAGCTAGAGATCTATAGTTTTCTTTGACTCTAAGGTCTTCTGTCCCCCTCCCCGGTTTTATTATGAGGATAATGTTGTCCTCATAGACTCAATTGAGAGGATTCTCTATTTTATTAAAAACTGGTACAAGAATTTGTACACAGTTTAAATTATTTCCTATGTATTTAGAATAATTTATTGGTGAAGCTATCAGGGCCTGGAGTTTTCTTTCTGTTTACATTTTTCCCAATCAGTTTAATATTTAATATATAATAAATTCATATCAGGCTATTCAGATCATTTCTTTATGAGTCAGTTTTTTTTCTTAATGAATTTTATTACAATTATAGGTGTACATGAGTAAGTTTGTATAATTTCTATATTTGAAGACATTACCTATTTCATCTAATTTATTGAATATACTGACAAATTTATATATGGTTTTGTGATTTTCAGAATTATAGAACATATAGTAATTCAAAGGGAGCAAAAGTTGAAGCAGGGAGACCAACTGGATACTTCTATCCAGTCAAAAGTTGACGATGAATTGGACTAAAGTATGAGCACTATGTTGCCATATAATACTATGGTTAGTCATATGCAACAGTCTTAATAAGTTGTTTTAGTTGTCTTTTTTGAAGAAAGTGGATATGAATTCAATAGATATTTACCAATATATCATTATTAGGCATATTACATCCCAGCTAGTCATTATTTTTTCCTAAAAAAAATCACTCAAAATTTTACTATAATATTTGGGGAGTTAGGACATATCTAATTATGTAGAAAATTAATTAAGACTTGGTTACTGTACTCTTTCATTTGTCATTTGCAAAGGTCTCCTAAAGAGCAAACACAAATGTGTACTCAGAAGTAGAAGAGATTTATTAAGATTTACTGGAACAAAATCTGTGAGAGAGAAAGAATGCAGTGTGTAGAAGTAGGCAGGAGAGGACTTCTATTGTATTGCAGGTCTGACGTCTGTGAAAGGAGAGTATCAAGGAAAGAAGATTAACTAGCAAGAGCCTCAGACTTGAGAAAATCCTTGCTAGTCCAACAGAGAATTACAATGCTTAGATGTCCTCCAAACAGTTCCATGTAGTCTGAAATGTAGAACCCTTATAGCACCACAATGTTAAGTCATCTGAAGGGTGCAATCATTTTCTTGTGTGCCATGACACAAATGTTGAGGCAGATCCTGAAAGTACCTGCAGCTAGAGACTCTCAACTAACTTCCCACCTTGGGATAGGTTTGCCTGTGATAGACCTCAGAAAGGCACACAGTAGAATAGCTGCCCCATGGAGTTTTCTAATGTTAAGAAATAAACTGTTACAGAAAAACACTAAATTGCCTTCCTTAAACAGAGTGAAATATATTCTCCAAAAAATGCCACATTAAATATTTTTTAAGTATACTAAAGATAGTACTGGATTAATCCTTATTTTCTCTTTGTCCTGCTTTTTCTATTAGATTTCTCTCTACTAATAGAATACATAAACATTTCATAAGCCCTAATATTACTAGAAGTAGCAATCAACATTTATTATTCTTGGTCCCTACTTATCAACCACAGTTTCCTTTAAAGGAGGTATTTTGAAAACTGTATTTTTCATGTGTATATTGTTTTCTTTTTCTTTTTCTTCTTCTTTTTTTTTTTTTTGGTCTTTTTGCCTTTTCCTAGGGCCGTACTTGTGGCATAAGGAGGTTCCCAGGCTAGGGGTCTAATTAGAGCCGTAGCTGCCAGCCTACACCACAGCCACAGCAACGCGGGATCCGAGCTGCATCTGCAACCTACACCATAGCTCACACAAGGCCAGACCTTTAACCCACTGAGCAAGGCCAGGGATTGAACCCACAACCTCATGGTTCCTAGTCGGATTTGTTAACCACTGAGCCACGACGGGAACTCCTCATGTATATATTGTTAACAAAATATTTTGTGATTGTTCACTATAGTTAACTAAATTTTACAGCATGTTTATCAATATCAGACCCTTAGTATTTGCTCATAATATACACTAAGAGAATTATTCATCCAAATGATTCAACAACGCTAAATAAAAAGTAATGTGGTTTCAATAACACCCCAAATGATATATTTGCAAACACAGTGTTGGCATATACAAAGTGTTTTGGGTTAAGCACACAGGATGGAGAGTACAAAAAAGTTCAGAATGTTTTTGAATAACACTTGGAGTTCCTGATGTGGCAGAGTAGGTTAAGAATCCAACTGCAGTGGCTCAAGACACTACAGAGGCATATGTTTGATCCCCAGCCGGGTGCAGTAGGTTAAAGGATCCAGTGTTGCTGCAACTGCAGCATAGTTACAAACTGCAACTGTGGCTTGGATTCAATCCCTGGCTCAAGAACTTCCATTTAGTGCAGCCATTTAAAAAAAAAAAAGGTAACTCTTATGCTTACCAAAAGTTCTACATTTTAAACTTAAAGACATACTAAAATATTTTTTCATTATTAAAATTAATATATACATGCACATGTATATAATGCCTATATCTGCCCATGTATTTCTGTGTATGTAGATATATGTGAATACTTTCATAAGCAGTTACAAATTATGCATTCCCCATGCCTGGAGGTTGAGCTGATTTCAAGGGAGTTTATTCATTTACGCTTAAACAACTGCAAAGTTTGTTTTCTTTTAACATTTGTAGCTACTTTTAAAAGGGGGTAAAAACAGTACATGTAAATTAGATTTTTAAATATCGTACATGTATTTTTATATTGCCCTAGTTTTGAAAATGGTTTATTTTCTTATATAATTGTTCTTTAATTGTTGATGTCTCTTTATATTTTGATTAAAGATTTTCAGATCCTTAGCTGCCAATTAATGGACTCTCGAACAGAAATACAAGATGATTTCTCTTTTATACTTGGTTTCTCTCAAGTAGTAACTTACCTTTAATAAGCAGTGAAGTGCATTGGTGGAAAGACAATGAAAGTATTTACAGAAAAAAACCTCAACTGATTTTAAGACATATATTTATGTGTGTATATATATATATATATATACTAATTTTAGCATTAAAGTTATAGCATTATTAAAAAGCACAAAAAAGTATATAAAATAATATAAAAACAATATTTTGGCCACACAGCTTTCTAAGATATTAACAATGTGACTTATTAATTTTACACATTTTAAGAAAATGTAAAGAGCACAGTTCATGGTCCGTACCCTGTAGATTACTTCTCTTATCCTCTTGTGAGTAATGTCAAATTGGTATGAATACTTAGATATTTTATAAGTTGATATTTCTATATAAATGCTCACATAGACGTGCAAAGCAGTATGTATATTTAAAAAGTAAATAACGGCATTTCTTAAAATTCTTTCCTACTTTAACATGATGTATTTGAGAATTATTATTTCATTTAGCTCTACTGGCTCATTAACCCATTATTGCTTAATATTCCTTTTTATGAGTTAACCACACTTATTTTTCTTTTATCAACAAATTTAACTTTTAAGCTATTTTAGTCTGTTCATAATTACACACAAATATTGCCATGGACACTAATGGCCAAGTTCCTTCTGCACATGTACAAGAGTTTCTTTGGGGTAAATTACTGAGCATAAAGTTTCTTATTCTTCACTTAATTGACCATTTCTGCTCAAATTATGCTCTCAGTAGCAATGTATTATGTTCTGTTTTTCCACTTTCCAACAACACCTTTATGTTAACCAACTTTTAAAATTGTATAATCCTATATATGTGAATTTATTATTTGAGAGTATTTTAAATAACATTTTTAAAGTTAATGATTAACTTGAGAATCTTTCATTTGATTATTGGTTATTCAAGATTTTTCTCTACAGCCTTTTTGATTTTTGCCTTGGCATTTTTCTTTTTCTTATGGATATGTTCATGTGTTTTATACATTCTAGAGTTAAATCATTTGTTGCCATGTACATACCCTATAACATTTTTCAGTCTATGTTTTGTCTACTTGTTCACATATTTTTTCATTTAAATTTTTCATTTTGCTGTGAACAGTTTTATCAGCATTTTCTTTAGGCAGTTGTGTAAATATTGTTAAACTCATCAGAATGTAATATACATGACAGAAGGATATTTGTCAGTAATATTCACTCTTGTATCCTTAGTGCCTAGAAGAATTTATTGCAGATAGGGAGAATTCAATGAAAATGTGTTTAATTAAATTTTCAATCAGGTTTTCTCCCTATCTTAAAGTCATTAAGAATTATTTCAAGTAATAAATAGCAGTGTAAAATTATTATTTTTTCATATTTAGGCTTTTAAATGTCAGGAATTAAAGTTAAATGTGATAAGAATAGTATCATCTTTTTTCCCTATTTTTGTATATAGTATGTGCAAGTATGTATGTGTGCATAAATATTGATATTTACTAATACTAAGCCAAATTTTATAAAATATAGAAACTTTGTTGTGATACAGTTCCAGTTCTTCTCACTTACCTCATCTTATGATTTTCATATATATTACATCTATATTGACTCAATAATTCAGTATTGTAATAATTGTTTATGCCATCTTAAAGCTTTCTTAAATGCTAAGAGAAAAAAATTAGACATTATTTTTAATTTACTGCAACTTTTGTTTATGTTTATTTTTTTCCCTGTGGCTTCAATTTGACTTCTGGTATCATTTCGTTTCAGTTTGAAGAACTTCTTAAGAATTTCTTATAAGACGTATGCTAGTAACAGATTTTCTTAGTCTTCATGTTTCTGGGAAAGTTTTCAGTGTACCTCGTTTTTTTTCTTTTTCTTTTTAGGGTCACACCTAAAGCATATGGAAGTTCCCAGACTAGGTGCTGAATTGGAGCCGCAGCCGCCAGCCTAAGTCACAGCCACAGCACAGTGGAATCTGAGCCACATCTGCAACCTACACTGCACCTTGTAGCAACAAGGGATCCTTAACCCACTGAGGGATCAAACCCATATCCTCATGGGTACTAGTCAGGTTCTTAACCTGTTGAGCTACAACAGGAACTCCTTGTACCTCATTTTTTTAAAAATAGTTTTGTTGGAAATAGAACTCTTGGTTGTAATTCTTTTTTTTTTTTTCTTTTAGCACTTTGAATAAGTGATGTTTCAAAGCATTCTGGTTTCCATTGTTTCACATCAGAAGTCAGTGTTAATTGTAGAGGTCTCCCTCTCCCTCTCTCTCTCTCTGTGTGTGTGTGTCTCGCTCTCTCTCTCTACATATAGAATAATTTTTCTTTTACTGCTTTTAATATTGTTTCATGCTTTGTTTTCAAAAGTTTTACTATATTGTGTGTAGGTGCACACATCTTTGTGATTATTTTCTCTGTAATTTATTGAACTTGGGTATGTAGATAATTGCTTTTCATCAAATATGGGAAGCTTTTGGCTATTATATATTTAAACATTTTTTTCTATTCCTTTCTCTTCTACTGCAACTTACATTACATATATATTAGTGTGCTTGATATTGTCCACAGGTTTCTGTAGTTCTGTACATTTTCTTTCATTTTTTTTCTTATTCTTCAAATTGGATAGCTTTTTTTGATCTGTCTTCTAATTTGCTTATTCTTTCATCTATACAATCAAATATGTACAATCAAGTATCTCCAGTGAACTTAATTTTAGTTATTAGTTTTTCAGCTTTAGAATATCTATTTGATTATTTTATATAATAAATTTCTATTGGTATTTGATGGTCATTATCATCATGATGTTCTCTTGTTCATTTAAAGTATTTCTTTTTTTTTTTTTTTGCATTATAGCTGGTTTACAGATTTCTGTCAGATTTTCCAACTGCACCGCGTGGTGACTCGGTTACATGTACATATATGGATTCATCACATGTGATTAGATATAGTTCCCCGTGCAATACAGTTGGATCTCCTTGCTTTTCCATCATTAAAGCACTAGTTATCCCTGTTCCCTCCCACCCCTCCCCCACCCATCCACTGCCCCCTTGGCAACCACAAGTCTGTTCCCCAAGTTCGTGCTTTTCTTTTCTGTTGAGATGTTCATTTGTGCACTGTTTTAGACTCCAGTTATAAGAGATTTCACATGACATCTGTCTTTCTCCTTCTAACTTGCTTCACTCAGTTTGAGGGTTTCTAATTCCATCCATGTTGCTGCAAATGACATTAGTTTATCCTTTTTATGGCTGAATAGTATTCCATTGTGTATATATACCACATCTTCCTAATCCAGTCATCTGTTGATGGACATTTGGGTTGTTTCCATGTCTTGGCTATTGTGA
>PVHT021183710.1:18209667-18250223 GCA_004024745.2 Catagonus wagneri
AGGAAATTTTTGTCTGGATATATGCCCAAGAGTGGGATTGCTGGGTCATATGGTAATTCTATGTAGAGTTTTCTAAGGTACCTCCACACTGTCTTCCATAGTGGTTGCACCAGCTTACATTCCCACCAACAGTGCAGGAGGGTTCCCTTTTCTCCACACCCCCTCCAGCATTTGTTGTTTGTGGACTTGTTAATGATGGTCATTCTGACTGGTGTGAGCTGGTATCTCATGGTAGTTTTGATTTGCATTTCTCTAATCATCAGTGAAGGTGAGCATTTTTTCATGTGCTTGTTGGCCAAAGTATTTCAATGACTGCTTTAAAGTTGCTACTTACTAACTCCAACAACTGAATACACTCATAGGGAGTTTCTAGTGATGATTTTTCCCTCCTGACTATGAATAACTTTCTCCTTCTTTGCTCTTAATTTTTAAAAAATCAATGTATTTTAGATATTGTAGCAATTTTATTTATTTATTTATTTATTTATTTTTTTGTCTTTTTGCCTCATCTAGGGCCACACCCACGGCATGTGGAGGTTCCCAGGCTAGGGGTCTAACAGGAGCTGTAGCTGCTGGCCTTCACCGCAGCCACAGAAACTCAGGATACAAGCTTGTGTCTGCAACCTACAACACAGCTCAGGGCAACGCCAGATCCTTAACCCACTGAGCAAGGCCGGGGATCAAACCTGCAACCTCATGGTACTTAGTCAGATTTGTTAACCACTGAGCCACGACGGGAGCTCCAGATATTGTAGTAATTTTAGATTCTGAAGTTTTCCTCCTGAGGGCAGTTTTTTTGCCCTTTTCATTAAGCAACTTATTAGAGTAAATCTGTAGAATCCAATTCCATTTTTGTAGATGACTACGGATTTCTCTGTTTATTTTGATTTTTTATTCTTAAGCCTGCCTCCTAGGGGGGGTTTCTATATCTGCATAGCTTAGTGGTCAACCAAGGATTATTCAGAGGTTATGTTTGAATACCTTGTGTCAGTAAGGTTTCCATCCTCTGGTGGCGCATTTGTATATAAGTTGTGGAATGTTTTCTAATTTAAGGAAGTTTTCACATTTACACTGCATTTTTGTTTTGCTTCTTTGGCTGGGCCCTTTTATTTCTCTCTTCTGCATATTCTCACAGCTTCTTTATCAGCCAAAACAATATGTGGACAGCTTGACAGCTTGGGTCTTCTGTTTTGCTGTGCCTGTGCACATGTTCATCAACTCAGTAACGTGTAGAGAAATTAAGCTGCTTTGTGACTGCCTCATTTATAGGATCTTTCTTAATTTTTCCCCCATTTTAGTGGCCCATAGCTCTTCCCTGCTGTTCCCAGATAGGATGCAACTATCTGGTCCAATGGACTTTTTCTTTCCTTCTCTTTTCTTTTTTTTTTTGGCCACCCCCTTGTCACGTGGAAGTTCCTAGGCCAGGGATCAAACTCAGGCAACAGCATCAACCTAAGCTGCTGCATTGAGAATACCAGATCCTTAACTCACTGTGCCACAAGGAAACTACTGTACCATAAATTAACTCCTCATGGACTTCTGTCTTTGCTTGCCACTGAAATTATTACTGACTGACATCATTCCTGGTATAAATATTCTGTTTTCAGGTCCAAATCAAGTGAATACCATACATGAGGAAAGTGTTTGGCTTCCATGGTTTACTTTCCTAGAATTACTATATTGACTAATCTGGGAGTGATGAGAGCAGACTGCTAAGAACCTCGCAGATTCCTACTGTTTGTATTCAAAGCCCAGTCATTTTGCATACATAAATGTTTCTCAGTTTGTTGTATGCATTTGGCTAATACTCAAATACATGCAATGTGTTTTTTTGTTTGTTTTTCAGATTTTTCCCCAGTTTATAATTGTTTTTCAGAGAGAGTTTTTATAATCTTTATTTTTTTCTCAGTTTTTATAATTGCTTTTTCCACCATACCAAAATTTCCTCTCTGCCTGTGACATTTTAAAATATTAATCTTATCTGAGAGTTACTAAGCCATGTTAGTAAAATAAATTGTACTCTAAATAGCATGCAATACTCTGTCAGAATGTTAATTGCTAAAAGAGATTTTTTCCCTCACCCAAAACTCTTTAAGTGGGAAGCTTATGTATCTCTCGCTGGGGATGTGATTTATCTGTGTTTACAATGGTTTTCCTTATCTTACATATTATCTCCCCAACCTTCATATTTTTATAACTTTATCTCCATTGAATATCAACTTTTGCAAATGATTTCTTTCTGCCTGTGATATTTTTCCTTAAGATGTCTTCATGATAATTTTTCACCATCTAATCATTGCTCAAATGTCATTGTTTTAATAAAGCTTATCTAATCACCCTATTATATTGTCACATATCTCTGATAACTTGTTTCTTGTTCATGCCTAAGTAACACTATCCATGCTTCTTTTTAGAGCATTCTCAGTATCTTATTGTATCCATTCCTCTTGATCATAGTTTCTCTTTAACTTTGGGAGCATGAGGATTTATCATTGACTTGTTAGCATAGCCATATTTCTTTTTAATATATTTTGTTATACTTTACTAACATTTCTATGTGTTTTGAGTCATATTTCTAGAACACAAATTTCATAATATAGTTTTTAACTTTGCCTAAAGCATGAGATACATCATAAACAATATTTTTAAGATTTTCCTGGGAATTAGCTATAAAATTTTACATTTCAAGAAAAGAACGAAAGAAGGCAGTTAATGGAGGATATTTATTCTACCATGTATTACACTCAGGTGACAAAATACTTTAGATTATATTGGGATTAAAACTAATGGCTGACAATCAACTACTAATGAACAGTTTATATGATTATAGTCTCTTACTATTATTTGTAGGCTAAAATTTTTAATCTAGGAACCCCTGTAAGTTATTTAAGAAGATGAAATTATAATGACTTAGTTTACACAAAAAGTCAGTCTAAAAATTTGTCACTATGAAAAAGGGCAATAGAAAGAACAAAACAAACTTGTTCTTGGATAATAATGTAGTGGGTACATGTGGAATACTTTGTATAATTGTGGTTGTATTGTTTTAAAAGGTTAATAAAATTATTTAATAAAAGATAACAACATTTTTTAACCTGTTGGGAAGTAATCCTAAAAAAGACAAGATAAAATGATTAGAAGCCTAAGGCAAAAATAAAAAGCCTAAGAGGAAAAAAACACTAACTCTTTAAAACCAAAAGAACTATGAATAGGTGAAACAACTGACTTCACTAAACTTAGAACCTAGGTTACGTAATGCAGCTCGATATCTGATAGGTTATATTGTGTGAAGAAGATAAGTTAAAGAATAGAGACAATTTCTTAAATACAGTTTAAGGCTAAAAGACATGAAATATCTATTTTTAATTACTATATCAAAATAGGAATAAGAAAGCATTACCCTGCTTTTAGATGTTAGAAATTTTGGAATGTAGTAACTTTGATATCTATCTAGCCTAGTAGTACAATTATTAACATAGTTCTAAGCCATATGGTCTATATCTATGATTTATTATAGCATCATTGGAATTTTAATATATTTACATATAATATTGCAATATTTGAGAGTATATTTGTTGTGGGAAAAGTCACGTGAAATGAATAATACCCTATGTCATAAGCAGTTATACAGAACAGACGTGTATATCAAAGACATCAAAATCTTAATTCGTGGAGTAAAAAGTAGTAACCAGGAGCTAAGGGATCTTTTGTGAATTTATAATTCCCAGATGTATAGACTTTGGAATTGGCTTATTTAACCAAATTTTAGTGACTTTTAAAGAGGGAAAGCTAGCGAATATTACAAAGATAAATGATTACAAACATAAGCAGATAATGAGAGCTAGAGATTACTACTTTTCCATCATATTACTTGACTCTATTTTTGTCTGATTCTCTGTAACTGGTTTAAACCAAAGGCCTATTTGAGAGATTATATGGCTTTGCATCCAGCTGTGAGAATGTTATATTAGCATGCAAGAAAAGCATAATGTTATTAACACAATGTTGGGCAAAGGCCTCCACCTGAGAATGTATTTAGAGAAAATATTTAAATAATACACTTTAATTGCCAGCTAAAGAACTATTAAAAATGTAGTATTTTTCTCTTTTCTTTGGTTTGTATATTTGATGCGTTCCACTTGTATTTTAGATCAAATATGGAGATTAAAAGGACATTATCATTATACTTACTTTCCGTAGAATTACTGTTGAGAAATATTAATCCTAGGTATTAAGAGTATAATTATACCACTTTGGAAGTTATATGTAATATTGATATAATCCCATAAAAATTAGGGAGAATAAATAATAAATGGAGTTTTCAGATAAAAAGGTATCTCACTACTGTGGACATGCAAACATAACTCACTGATTTTATAATACTTATTCTGTAATATTTATATATGTTATTTATATTTATTTTATAAATATTGGTTCAATAGATGTTGACTTTCCTAGAACATCCACAACAAGAAGGAATATATCCCTTATCATATATTGACTTAATAAAAGCCATCATTTATTAAACCAATAATTATAAAATAAATATAGAAATACAACAAACATTATTAAAATGAGGCAACATTACAAAATACCATGAAACTATATAGCGAAATGCCTTAGCTTTTTGAGAAGTTTCAAAAAAGGAATTGAGGAATAAATAATATTTACTATGAAACTTGATGACTAAGAAGTAAATTCAAAATGGGAGGGCTTTAGAAAAAGCACTAGGAGAAAAACTAGATATTTCAAAGAGGAAACTAAGCCTTGGAGCATTAGAGAAATGTGTAGAAGCCTGAGTGCCTCAAAAATAATTTAATAGGAAGAAAAAGTAGTACAAACTTAGACTAGAGACATATATACCAGGACATAATTATGCAAGACTTATAAGTCATGATAAAAAAAAAATAAGGTTGTTCTTTATGACCAGAGGAAATTTTTCTATATGCTTTTAAGCAAGTGTGTGACATGATCAGGTATAAACTTTTAAAATATAATTTGAGATGTTGCCTGAAGAACAGGTACACTGCAGTTATGCAAGAGTGGATGTAAGGATACTGATTAGGAGGTTATTATAGACTTCAGATAAGAAACAATGATGAGTTTGAACTAGGATGATGGGAGTGAAGATGGAAAGAAGGGGCTGCTTGAATATTTCGGTAGAACTTTTATTTTATTTGATAGTGGAGATAAGAAAGAGGAAATCAGATATAATTTCCTTCAGAATGTTTACTGGATCTTTCTAATATAGGTTAGTGACCATTTATATTCATTCTGGCCTTATCTCAGTCTTAGAAGGGGCCAAATTTTATTATCAGTATTAATTTATCTTTATTCTAAGAAGCATATAAGCTATTGAAAACAATAATATATCCTTTTTTATCTCTGTATTTTCAATGTCAAATACAGTAGGTAAGCTCTTTTGGGTGGATAAATATAAACAATTCTGGGTAGAGAAAGACATTGTAAAATTCCAGGTAATGCTTGACTTTCTGCTTTAAAACTTACCTTTACTCTTTCTGTTTACCAGAAGAAGTCTGTGTGTGAGGGTATAGAAAGTAAGAACTTAGAATTTTAGGTACTCACATGAATATCTAAGTCAAATTAATTCAGGAAATCATGGCCTTCGAAAGCTCATATTTGAAGAGGGTTTGACTCAAATAGTAGTCATGACAATTGTTAACAGAAATACCTTTAGATAAGAAAGATTATGGCATATTGGAAATAGCACTATATTAATCATCAGTAAACCTTGGTCTGATACTGACTAGTTGTGAAGTATTGAATAAAATAAATGGATTGCTGACATTTGCATAGAAAACTGTCCCTTTCTTTGTATTTTTCCATACATATGTAAATGTTCTGCCTCTCTCATTACCTCTCCTATGCTATTCCTATGGCTACATTCCACAGAGAGTTGCCAGCATCTCTCAAACATAAATAAGAGACTCAATTTCCATAAATGATACAGCCTGAGGAGTAAATTCTCAGACTTGGAAAGCAGCCACTTCTCTAGGTTTGCAGCAATGCTTCCTGCATTGCAAATCTGCTGTGCTGGGAGCATATGAAGAGGTAAAACAGCAGGCCCTTTAGTCGTCTGTAGACTGCAGGCCTGTGGTGAGCCCTTTACAGGCAGGATGGCTAGAAGTCATGCTTTAAAGGATGCTGATGTACATTTGACCATATGGTAAAGCTGTGGAATGCTGGGAAACAGGAGCAGCACAGAGCTACTTGTTGTGCCCCAGTTAGAAACCCTCTAACTTTTGTTTCATCTAAAAAGCCCAGAATAAACAATAATAGGTCAAGAAAAAAAAATAGTCCATATTTATTGTTACTAGTCATTTCACTAATTAATAATTACGTTAACTTTAATTTCTCATTTGTATTTATTTAACTCTTCCTGTGTTGAGGTTCATAGACAAAATAACGGTTCTTTATATAATCAATATATGGAACAAATTGTCAACCTACTATATGCAATAAAGTATCAACTTATAAGAAAGGAATACCATTGTAAATATGGCAAAGGGACCATTTAGTAGAAGCACTATATGTTTAAAACATTATAATTTGTCTTGGCCTGTATGGGCTGCTATAACAAAATACCATAACATTTTGAGTAGCTTACAAACAACAAAATGTATTCCTAGAGGCTGGGAAGTCCACGAACAAGATACTGGCAGGTTCATTGTGTGGTGAGAGTTCACTTTCTGGTACATAGAGAGCTGTCTTTGCTGTAAACTCATGTGGCAAAAAGGATAAGATTCTCTCTGAAGCCTGTTTTATAAGAACAGTAATCCCATTATGGAGTGTAAATTACTTACTGGTTCATTCTAGTCTTCCTCTGTGCTTTCTCTGACTTTTAAATAATTTACAGCTTCCTTCAGATGAAAAATATGCATACACATGCTGCTTATTCACTGTTACTTAAAAAATAGACCTAAAACTCATGTGAACAAATGTACATGTACCATAAATACAACATATGTAAGTATTGGTTATAAGTGGTTAAAATACCAATAAATGATGTGTGAAAAAAACGCACTTGACCCCCAACAATCTGCAAAATCCAAACCTGTAAGGATTGGCATCAAATGCCCCTAAATAATTTCTCTTATCTTAGTACACATTAATCATTGATACTGATCTTATAGATTATTTTGGAGATAAGAACAGCATGGGACACTAGCAGCAATAAATGTCAAATACAAAGGCCTTAAATTAATTTATTTTCAAAAAACAACATGAAAAGACTACTTGACAGTTACCTCACACATTTTCTGACATTGTGTCACAGTATCTCAGACTGGTAGTGATTTGTGAAGGTCCTCTATTTAATCCTTTTCTGGACTCCTAATACAGACTCCTAATACAGACATCTTAATAAAAAGATACAGGATTACAAAAGAGACAAAATAGTAGACAGATGGCAAAGGAAGGAGAGTTGTAGAAGAGAAGAATGGATAAAAGGCAATCAGTAAGAATCAGGGTTTGTTGTCCTTTCAAAACACCAACAAACTCCATTCAGTCTGTTTATAGCAGTTCTTTTTATTTATTCTGTGGTCTGGAACTTATTGGAAGAAGAAGAAGAAGGAGAAGGAGAAAAAGAAGAAGGAAAAGGAGAAGAAGAGGAAAGAGAAGGATAAGAGGAAGTGAGGAAGAAGGAGGAGGAGGGGAGAGAGGGGAAGGAGAAGGAAAAGAAGAGGGAGGGAGGGGGAAAGAAGAGGGAGGGAGAGGGGAAAGAAGAGGGAGGGAGAGGGGAAGGAGGAGGGAGGGAGAGAGGAAGGAAGAGGAGAAGAGAAGGAAGGGAGAGGGGGAGGAGGAGAAGAAGGGGGGAAGGAGAAGAAGAAACGGAGGTGGGGAAATGGAAGAGAGAGGTGGGAGGAGGAAAAGGGGAGAGGAAAAAGGAGGAGAGAAGGAAGGGGAACAGAATGGGGCGCAGAAAGGGGAAGAATGGAGGAGGGAGGAGGAGAGTAATAAGGAAAGCTGGATCACTCACCCAAGCGTATTTTGAGGTATGTTGTGTGCAACACCACTTGAATTCATTGTTCTGCGCTCAGTTCTTCACAATAGACCCTTCAAAAACTGCAAATATTGATAAGAGAGAAGGCATAGCTACCATTTATATAGATTAAACAGGATTTAACTGGCCCAAATACAAAGCAAGTGAAGACTCAAGAAAGAAGCAAAACTGACCCATCTCTCTGCTCTTGTGAAAACAGTCATTTCAATAACTGCAAATGGGTTCTGCCTCAAACAGAAAGATGGAAAGAGAAACAGAGAGATAATTCACTACATTTAAAAACTGCAAAAGTGTGTATGTATGTACAGTAGGAAATTCACTACGTGAATAAACTCTCAGTGGCATCTATGCCAAGCTACTAGAGTTATATAACTAATACTTAATGACTAAGTAAAGGTGATGCAGTTGAGTAAATTCGTATAGTTATTCAACACTTTTCCACCTTCAAGTCTATTTTATTCAAGAATTTAATCACACAAATATATATGTATGTATATATGTCTTAAGTGGTTCAAAAATTTAATTTCCTATAACACTTTTTCTACATATACAAACACAGCTATTATAAGCTTAAGAAACCATGGTTGTACAATTAAATAGAACATGGTCAATCAAATAATAATAGATTTTAAATTTTGTGGCTCTTAGTAGAAAATTCACTTTGTGGCATATTTAAAAAAAAAAAAAATCCAGGAGTTCCCACTGTGGCTCAGTGGTTAATGAATCCGACTAAGAACCATGAGGTTGCGGATTCCATCCCTGGCCTTGCTCAGTGGGTTAAGGATCCAGCATTGCTGTGAGCTGTGGTGTAGGTCGCAGATATGGCTCGGATCTCCCGTTGCTGTGGCTGTGGCATAGGAGGCAGCTATAGCTTCTGTTAGACCCCTAGCCTGGGAACCTCCATATGCCACGAGTGCGGCCCTAGAAAAGACAAAAAGACAAAAAAAAAAAAAATCCAGGATCAGTGACCAGTGGACTTCATTTCTTGTTTTGGATATAACACTTATAAGAACTTGAATCTTAGGGATCACTCTCCCCTATTTTCAATAGCCTTAGTTTCCTAATATGAAAATGCATATTAAGAAATGATTAAGTGTTATTGAGATAAATATTATTTATAATGTTTTTAAACTCTAATTGGAAATCCAGGTAAATACATCAGGATAAATGAATAATACTCTTCCATTTCTAAAATAAGCTAAGCGTAGCTTTAAGTTTGCAGTCATAGTAATCTGAGAGCCTTGGGCATTTTAAAGATTTTTCGTAATGAAATTAGGTAGTAGTTACTTTTGCTTGCCTAAAATCTTCTGTATGTGATTCATTAGGTTAAGCTTGACATTGCAAGTACAGAAGCCCAGTCTGCTGACAGAGCATTGAGCATCTCTTCATACTATCAGTAGTATGTTTATAAATGACCTGAATAAGTCTCTTTGATCACATGACTTACTCAGTGTGACACACTGTACCATGTCGCAAATTATTCAAATTGTTCTTGGAATGAATTTAATTAACTCCACCATACTTGGGAAATATCACATGCACACACACACACACACACACACACACACACTCACACACGATATATTATTTCAATTGGCTAAAAATAGGTAAACTCAGATTTTAGCGTCTTCTTATAATAGGATTAAAAACAGTTTATTTCCTTATAACATGGATATGCATAAGTGAAATTATATTATATTATATTATTATATTGTTAATATAATAATGCATTATATTTTGAATTAATAAATCCACCTTATTTCTTGCCCTAAATTAATATATATACACATATGTATACATATAGAGAAATATGCACATATTTATATGAAATGTTTTATAAGTCTGATATCTGCTGAATTTTTAATTTTGTTTTTAATGATGTGAATGTTTTAAAATTTTATTAAACCTAATAGATACATGCAAGTATATATAGCAATGGAAAGATAAACATTTTTTTAGAAATTACCTCTATATGTAATAGGCATTATTTTACTATCAATTGCTCATCTCTGATATAGTCCCTATACAACTAAAGTGCAAACTTTTTTTTTTAAAGGCATTCTATTTTGAACTTTCAATTTAAATGTAGGAGGAAGAGTGAAAAGATAATTTCTTCCTTAAGAATTATCTTTGAGTTTAGCCACTTAAAAAGTCTTAATATTATATGTATTTCATTTTATTTTTATATGCAAAATAAACTACTAACCACTACAGCAAAACTTAGATACTGTCTCTTTTGAAAAAAGTTGTGCGATACTTTTGACAGTTGCTTGATTTTCTTTAGGTTGACCCTGAACTGGTAATGATATCTTATGTTTAAGAAGGATAATCAATCTTGGAGCATCACAGTGACAACCTCAGTGACAGTTTCGTTATCACATTGGATATATATCTGAAATGCTTTTACTTATGCTGAATTAAGAGATTCTGGTAGGTTATATAAATAACCACTAGCATAGAACAAAGTCATTCATTCTTTAAAGAAACAGATAATTTATCCCAGTCTATGTAAAAATCTGATTGAAATTATCAGGAAAAAAGCATGAAACCAAAGTGATTACGCATTTCATTTTACATCATGGAAAACTGGAGTATTTGTTATTTTATAGTCTAATTATTTCTCAACTGTTTCTATAAATTCTGCAACTATAAGAACCATTATTTCTACCAGTGTGCCAAATTTTAAATTGTACATTGCTAAATTTTATTCACAATTTTAAAGCTAACTTCAGTGAAGTTAACTTATCTTTTTTTAAAAATCTTAAGAGTATTATTTTCTTTTTTCCTTTGAATAGCATGGGGTATATGGTTAAACCTTCTTTTAACTTTATCCCATTTTAAATGCATGTGGGCTCCCCAAAATTATAACTCTGACCTAGATTCTTTTGAGCTCCAAAACTTATGTATGGTTGGCTATTAATATCTCTCCTCTCTCCAGCCTCAAATTAAAATTTTCTTGAATATGATTATCATTTGGTGTTACTTACATTAAGTAAATGGGATGGATGTCCATGCCCCTGATTGCATTAGCCAAATACTGTAAGCCAAGCATTTGGAAACTCTTTCCTTTCACTCATTCTCAAACTCTAAGGCATTGCCAAGGCCTTATCAACTTTAGCTTCTAGAAACTTCCCAATTATGTAACTCACTGTCATAAATCTCAAGGATATAACATCATGCCCTATGGCCTTACCACCCCCATGTTTTTTTTTTTTTTTTTAATAGCCCTAACCCTTTGAATATGTATTATACAAATTATTCACCTTGAATGTGGCGTCTTTTCCCTGCCTGGATCCTGATTTATACAATGATGGCATTGACCTCATAAGATTTTTGTGAAGAGTAATGCACCAGTACATAGAGAGTACTGAGAATGGTGCTTATGACATTTAAACACCCTCAATAAATATTTGACATTTTTACTAAATATTTTAATTGCAGGTATAATAGCACTTTTGGCCTAAACTTTTCCAAAAACATTAAAATATTTTTATTTTACTTTTGAAATAAAACTGCTTTATGGGAGTTCCCAATGTGGCACAATGGGATTGGCAGCATTGCTGCAGTGCTAGGATGCAGATTCTATCCCCAGGCTGGCACAGTGGGTTAAAGGATCCAGTGTTGCCACAGCCATCACATAGATGCATATCTGATCCCTGGCCTGGGAACTCTATATGCTGTAGAGGCCAAAAGAGAAAAGATAAATTAACAAATAAATAAATAGAACTTTATTAACAATTTAAAATTAAAATAAAACTGCTTTGCGTTCATATCAGTAAGATCTGATAGATAATAGATAGAGAATGATAGGCAGATGATGATGATGATAGATGGATGGATAGATAACACCTGTAATGCAGATCCTCCCATATTCCTAAACAGGGACAATCCTGTTGGAGGAAGTCCTCAAGGGATGTGGCCTCCAGTTGACCCTAGACTGAAAGTGGGCAATCAAAGGCCCCTCCCCCCTTCCCCTGTCACTGGAGTGTACATTCTGCCCATCATCCCCATACTAGTTGTTTTAAGTTTCTAGCCTTGAGAAACCAAGGTTTTGCTGAGACCATCCAAATGGTATATTCATGACTGAACATAATGAAGGCCTCTAGATAAACTATTAAGATTCCAGAGAGCTGGGGTGGAGGTCTACTCTGATCCTCTTTTGTATTTTGAACAGAGAAGAATGTTTTCCATAGTATGCTGCATAGCAAGTAATCATCTGGCACAATAGCTCTAATTATGTATACAACGTTGTTGATTTCATGGTAGTTTAGAGTTGTTCGCCAAGTGTCTTCTGAGTTTTTCAGGATTCAGGATGGTAGAACAAACCAAAATATGCTAGAATCAATGCTGCTTTTATTGGGGTTTTAATGATGGCACAAATCAATGCCATTTTTCATCTATAGAATGAAATACCGGTTTTTCACTTATCATCTTGGATAGAGGAAGGCAGCACCATTCAGAGGTTTTATTTGGTATTTCCCGCTATGGCAGCTCATTCCACATTCCAGGTTTCCAGTGCTCAGGTTACTTCAATTTCTGAGTATATCAGTTCCATTCTATACTTGTGGTAGGCCTGAAAGACCAGAAATTCCACTTTGAGATAGACTTTAGCTAGAAATCCATTTACTAATCTGCCCCCTCTAAGTCCAGATTCTAATAGAAGGCATGATTATACTATGAGTCTCGGGCTATGGATGTCAGTTCTGGTCCCGTGTACATAATCCTTGATAGGTGAGGATATTTTCACCTTCTTAATGTTCAATTTTTCTGGAGCAGATAGATGAAGCCATTTTCTGTATATCATTATTAAGACATTGCAGTCTTCTTTCCTCTAGGGATCCAGTCACTTCTGTCATTGGATTCTGGACCAGCAAAATAGCACAGGTCCAGGCACGAGAGAAAGACTAACTTTTTACAGTTACAGTAAACTGTGAAAACTGCCTCAGCCTATCACTCCTTCATCCTCAGTTTTATCTGACTGCATATGTTGAGTATCATCCTTGTTGCCTGCCAATCCATTTTGTCTCCAAGCATGGCATACTCTATCAACATCTCCAGAACTCCTCATGAGGCATGTCTCTTCATTTTCCCAATTTGACTGGTCATTAAAATAACTATAGCCTCCAATCTCCTGGAGATTAAGTATTGTCACCCAGCCTCTGTTAATTCAGGACCTGTCATTCACATTATTTTGTGCCTAGGCCTCTTACATTTATATCTGACTTGCAGAGGGAAGTCACCACTGAAGCTCTTAGTGGGGCTGGTGCCTTCCTCATAAGTGCATCGCTAATGGCCTCGGTGAAAGGTGTGCCCTCTGGGCCTATCCTGTGAAACATAACCATCTGCTGGTTCTTCTGCCCTGACATTATATTTCGTTCCAGCAAATCAAATCATTCTTTATTTCTCTTAAGCATCAGAAGATCTTGAGCAACTCTACTTCACCTCACCTCTAAGTGATAACTAGTGGTGAGTTTTCACTGCATCTAGGGTTTTTGCTCTAAGTAACCCCAAGTCAACTCATTCTTATTGGTTAGTTAATCTAATAATGTCTTATATTTTGGTCCTCTTGATAAAGCACTAAAATCCAATCCCAAAACAACTACTTTGGCCCCTGTCAGTGCATGCCGATGTCTACTTTTCCTTTTATTTACATTATCTTTCCCCTTATCAGTCTCAACCTGCCCCTAGCCAGGTTATAGTGAAAATAACTCTAGTTTTGGTGGGCAGAGCTTCTGAGGGAGGGAAGTCTTTTCAGCAGAGCACACTGCTAAGATTTACTAGGGAATGATGGAGTGCTTCTGCAAGCTGTGAGGTTCAAGGGAATTCACTGTTATCCTCAGGGGTTCTTTATAGATAGACCCATCCCATGCATGTGTTAGGGCCCCATTTTTTCCCAACCAAGGCCCTGACTTTAACAGAATATATCTGCTTTGGATAAGCATTAAAATGCTTCTGGATATCTGTGATTCTATCAGATTTTCATTCTGATGCCCAGAAGTTTCTGCTCTTGACCAGAATCTTTTGACTCTCACAGTCAGTCTTCGACCGCTTTGTTAAGTACCTTGAATTTCTTATCCCTTCTCAATGAATTACTTCAACTTAGTAGCTAGCCAGTATTACTATACTTTTAGGTTTTGTTAACTACTTCCCTTCCCCTGTCCCCACACATAGTTTAAAATGCCTGAATCATTGTGCCTGCAAGAGTTGATTGTGAGAGAAATCTTTAGGGCTCAAGATGCCACCTTGCGTCATGTCCTATTGGTGGCCCTCCTATATTCAGAATTGTGTCTTCCTTTTTTCTATGGCTGTACCACACACACAAAAAAAGAATCGTGTCTTCTTTTTCTTCCATACAAGGAATGACCTAGTCAAAAATCTTTATTTTCCATCTGTTTTGTCTTAGTGCCATTTGCATTAGTTTAGGACCACCAAATAGCATGCACCTAGACAAAATGAGGCATTCAAGATGTTTACTATAGAGGAGAACAGGAAAAGAAAAGGAGAGAGTTTATACTGTAAAACTGGCCTGACACCTGTGGAAGGAAAGAAGGAGTGGAACAATGTTAGCAAGTAAGATCCTTGGATGAAGCATGGTTTTAACAAAGGTTCGGCCAAACTAAAATGGAGTTACAGTTTCCTGTTGGAAAATGCCTATATCTCACTGTAATGAATCTGTTTAAGTACTCATGTTGCGCTCAATCATTGGTTCAGAAGCCTGGGGCAAGCATCACCTCAGTGGGAATGCAGTGGGAAATCCAAAGGCACAACAGCTGGAGTCTCTAAGAAGTACAGTCCCCACAGCAGATCTGAGTGGCACATTTCCAGGGCTGTCACATATGTGCTTTCATATTTTGTATTTAATTTTATGGACTCCCCTTGTGTCCCTGCTTATGGGTATTGAGTGGCTTGTATATTGAAATTGAGGCAGGATAATGGCTGTGAAGTCTACCGGTAAGGGGGAAATGAAAACGTGCAGGAATGCCGGGGCATGAGGGGAAGGGAGCTTAGGAAGGAGAGGCGAGAATCTGTCTCAAATACATGTCTCTTACATCTCAATATTTCCTAAAATTGACCTTGTCTGTATCTGAAAGTCACATACCTGTTAACATGTTCCTCAGAGGAGCAATCTGTCACTCTAAAATATTTTATGTGAGAATGGGGAGAGAACAACACACAATATGAAATAGTCATAGAACTCAATCTCAATGTGAAAAAGAATATATACATTTTTCTCTTAAGAGTCAGGGAGCCCTCAGTCTTTTTTTTTTTTTTTTATCTTTACTTGTCTTATTTCACTCATTCAATGTCTCCCATTTTTAAAAACTCTTTATCTGCTTTATATCTTTTCTTTGAAAATCTACCTTCCTATTTTCTACATCCCTGTGTAGTATTAGCAAGAACGGTGCAGTGTAATAATCTTGGCAAATGGAAGCATGAATTCAGGTACTTAGAAATTTGGCCTGATGTTGACAAAATACTAAGCTATGATTGATTAATGACCTTTGGGATTGTGTCTATGTTCACATATCCAGCATATAAGTGCTATGGAGATCAATCTTTTGAGATACTTTTTTTTTCTTTTTTTGGCCATACCTATGGCATATGGAGTTTCCCTGGCCAGGGATCAAATTTGAGCCACAGCTGCAACCTACACCACAGCTGCAGCAATGCTGATCCCTAACCACTGTGCCTGGCCAGAGATTGAACCTGTACCTTCTCAGCAGTGACCCAAGCCACCACAGAGACCATGCTGGATCCTTAACCTGCTGTGCCACAGCGGGAACTTCTGAGATTTGTTTTCATGTTCAGTGTGAAAAACAAATAAGATCCTGGCACCAGAGATTCCATAATGCAAATATTCTGATTCTCACTTTGTAATGTGGAAGTTGTTTTGTTCAGATAATTTGTGACAGTGGGGCAAAACAACATGTCTGGAATTTTTAGAAACAAATCACCAAGGTCAACATTCTTACATACATAAAATTATATTTCAGTTGAGACAAAAGTTGTACTTCTCCACAGAAAACAGTTTTACTGTGTGGATTTGTAGTAAACTTTTATGGGAGTTCCTGTTGTAACTCAATGGGTTAAGAATCAGACTAGTATCCATGAGGATGTGGGTTCAATCCCTGGCCTTGTTCAGTGGGTTAAGGATCCAGCATTGCCCTGAGTTGTGGTGCAGATAGCAGACATGGCTTGGATCCTGCACTGCTGTGGCTATGGCATAGGCTGATAGCTGTAGCTCTGATTTGACACGTAGCCTGGGAACTTCCATATGCTGCAGGTAGGACCCAAAAAAGCCACAAAAAAAAAAAAACAAACCCTTTTATTTACCAGAAAGATATAGTGAATTCATTGGTAGGAGTGAAAAACAATAGCAGAACTTATTTATAATATATAGCATGCTAAAAGCTGTAGTTCAGATCACAGAATCATAGATTAGAGTTGGCTGCTGTATTAAAATCTATTTTTGCCACAAGTAAGCTTGTTATGAATATGGATGTATGAATGTGCTGGACTGGTCTTGAGCTGGTAGATTCAGTCCAAAGATGCAGGTAAGAATAGGTCTGAATACAAACTTTATCTGAAAAGTGTAAGGAACAGTAACGAAAACACTTTTGGCATTAGTAGGGGAATAATTCTAAATGAAAAAAGGCAAAATGATAGGTCAAGATTGATAATGGGGATCTTTCAAGCCCAAAGAAAAGTCAAACAAAAAGCTTACTATAGTTTTATTGCATAGTTCAGCCAATTAGAACCCTGAGAGGTTATATGGGAAGGAGGCTGGAGTTAGGGGCATTCATGTATGGTAATTTGCCTCTAAGCTTTTTCTTGTTTGCTGTGGCAGCTACTGTTGGCTGTGCTTTCTATCTTACACATTTCCTTCATTAAAAGGAAGCTGTAGTGATGCTTGCTGTAGGCTCCTTTCTAAGACCTTCTTAAACCAGGACAATATACCCAAAGCAATATGCGTAGTGCGGTTGCCAGAATTGCTGGAGGCATGCAGTATCTGACTCAGTTTCAACATACTGGTATTTATTTTAGTCTTAAGTCTTTATTTCCTCTTGCCACATATATTGTAAGCAGAAAGTTCTGTGGTTCTACTATCATAATAAAGTTTAAATTCCTTACTTCATTACCATTACCCTGTTTCTACCATCATCTCTCACTTGTACTATGGAAGTAGCAACCTGCCTTATCTCTGTACTTCTGAGTTTTCCCTCTCAGTCTGTTTAAAATACTGTTCAGAGAACATCCTTTCTTAATTAAAGACCTTTAATAGTTTCCCATGACTCATAGACTTCTATATTCTTTTGTTATGGCCAACATAAACCTGCCTAAAATTCTTCCGTTTAAGCCTCTGATGTTACATTCTTCTGCTTTCTTCCTCACTGTTTCTGACCCTCTGATCTTTCAAATCCTGTTAAATTTCCAGATTAGTATTTGGAAACAATTTTTCATTTCCTTTGTCTTGAATACTTTTGGCCCAGGTCTTCTAATTGCTCTTCCCTCCTCAGAAGGTAGCGTTCTTTCCAGATGTCACTTGAAAACCCTCCTTGACTACCTCATCTAGAAAAATTCTCACCAAATTGAGTTACTGCTTATAGCTTTTTAACATTTTAGTCTCTTCTTGACAGTTAATAATATCTGAAATGTTACCAAGTTTATTTGCTTCTGAGCTTATCATTCATCTGGCCATATTAAAATTAATCCACTGAGGCTACCTTTTAAAAAAATTGTCATGCATAAGTCAGAGTCCTAGGAAACAGATGGCACATTCAAAATGAGCAATTTTGAGGAGAGTTTGGGTTTAGGGAAAATACCAGTGAATTGTACCAGCACTAGTCATACTTGGAGCACTTGGCACCCCTGTATCTGAAGATGCAAAAAGTAGGGAAGAAATGGTTATTATAACAGGAGTGTTAGATGTTCAGAATAGGCCACATGGGAGGACTTACTGCTTTGGGTCAATAGATTCAACCCAGCTGGATCTCGTGATAAGGACAATAAACACTTCAGCTTTACTTCTTACCATAATTGCTTTCATTCTCAGAATAGAACTTAAACTTGTAACTGTTTATTTAAAGAAAAAAAATCTTCCATTATGAAAAAACCTGAAATTTTCTGCACTGACCAGTCAATTCTTCTCGAACAACTTTTGCCAGAATATCAAACACTTCCATGTTGCCAGATCTAATAGTTACTTCTTTGTTCTTATTCTCAGCTTCTCGGTAACATTGGTAATAGAACAATCGGAGAGCATGGTGTCTGGCAGTAATGAATTGTAACAGTCTGGTCAAGAGTTGAGGGTCTTTTCAATACATGGTTTTAGAAAAACTAAATAGTCATGTGCAAAAGATAAAGCTGAACCATTACCATGCAGTATACACAAAAATTAACTCAAAATGGATTAAAGACTTGAATATAAGACCAGAAACCACAAAAATCCTAGAAGAAAACATAGGCAATAAGCTCTTTACGTTGGTCTTGATAATTATTCTTAGGTTTGACATTATAAGCAAAATCAACAAGAGCAAAAATAAACAAGTGGGACTACATCCAACTAAAGAGTTTCTGCACAGCAAAGATAACCATCAACAAAATGAAAAGACAATCTATTAAATGAGATAAAATCTTTGCAAATATATATCTAATAAGGGATTAACATCTAAAATATAAAAATAACTCATACAACTCAATATCAAAATAGCAATCCAATTTAAAAGTGGGCACATGATTTGAATAGACATATTTCCAAGAAGACATAGAGATGGCCAACAGGCATATTAAAAATTGTTCAGCATCAATAGTCACCAGGGACATATGAATCAAAACCACAATGTGATACCACCTCACACCTGTTAGAATGGCTATTACCAAAAAGATCAGAAATAAATTATCTTCGGAGAGGATGTGGTAAAAAGGGAAACTCTGTCTGTTGTTTGTGGGAATGCAGATTGATTCAACTATGGAAAACAGTATAAAGCTTCCTCAAATATTAAGAATAGAGCTACCATATGATCCAGCAATGCCACTTCTGGGTATTTATTTATCTGAAGGATGTGAAAATACTAACTCAAAAAGATATCTGCACTCCCATGTCCACTGCAGCATTATTTATGATAGCCAAGACATGGAAGCAATCTGTGTCCCATGGATGGATGAATGGATTTAAAAAAAAAAGTGACTTACACATAAAATGGAATGTTATCCAGCCATGAAAAAGAATGAAGTCTTACCATTTGCCACAGCATGGAGGGACCTTGAGGGCATTATGCTAAGTAAAGTAAATTAGAGAAATATAAATAACAGTATGACTTATATGTGAAATCTAAAAAAAAAAAAAAAGACAAAACTAAATTCATAGTTAGAGGACAGATTAGTTGTTGCAAAAGCCAAGCAATATAGGCTAGGCAAAATAGGCAAAAATGGTCCAAAAAATACAAATTAAGATTTCAGTTATAAAACAAGCCCTGGGGATAAAATGTACAGCATGGTGATTACAGTTAATAATACTGTTAGGTAAATTTGAAAATTACTAGGATTGTAGATATTAAATGTTCTTATCACAAGAAAAATAATTGTAGTTCTATATCATGATGAATGTTAGCTAGTGCTATTATGGTGATCATTTCCATAATATATGCAAATATTGAATCATTATATTGTATGCCTGAAACTAACTTAAAATTATATATAAACTTAAAAAAGGAAACATTACATTTTTATATATTCATTTTGTATCTATAAACTTTATTGAATTTTCTGATGATTTCAACAGTTCTTTGCTGGTGTTTTTAGGGCTTTCTACATATAAGATTATGTCATCAGGAATGAGATAATTTTAAGTCATCAGGAATCAGATAATTTAAATTTTTCTATTCTGATTCAGATGCCTTGTATTTCTTTATCTTGCCTAATTATTCTGGCTAGAATTTCAGGTACTACATTGAATAGAAATGTTGAGGATGGCGATCCTGTTGTTACTGATATTAGAGGATAGCCTTTTAATATTTTACCATTGATTATGTTCTTAGTTGTTGTTTTAACTTACATGGTTTTTATTATGTCAAGCAATATTTGTTCTAAACCTTATTTGTTGAGAGCTTTTTTTTTTTTATCATGAAGTATCCTGCATTTTGTCAAACACTTTTTCTGCTTTTACTGAGATGATCACATGATTTTTTATCCTTCATTCTTTTAAGGTGGCATATCATATTTACTGATCTGCGTATGTTTAACTGCCATCAATAGAGCCTGAGGCTCAGTAGCACCATCTGCATGTAACAATTTATGTCAAAGACACAAATAATTTTATAATAAGAGTTGAAGGGAATCAATTTAATTGGCTATATATGGAATATCTCCCATTTTTTTGAAAAATTTCTTAGAAAATAACTCCTATTTTGTTTCTTTAGAATAGAATCACATATATCTGCTCTAACCCATAGTTTATTGATGTAAAAGTTTAACTCAATTAGGTAAAACTCTTATTTCCAAGTTATTTGTGGTGATCACTACTTTTACTCGCTCCTTTACCAAAGATATTTGTTCTTCTTTTTGCATTTCACAGACATAGGATTGCCCAGCATAGGATATTAGAGCCCCTTTTCATTGTATCTTTGTCTATGTTTAATACTCTGTATTGAAAATTTTAAATGTTACGGATTTGTGTGGACCTCTCACACCAAGGAGAAAGGTATATGTTTCCCCATATACTTTGTCTTGCCTGTATGCGACCCTTGTGTAATATGACAAATGAGTGGTAGTTCACTGTGTAATATTTTATAAATATGTAAATATAATAGTTACTACTTGCATTAAACTAAAAAAATGCATATATGTTACATACTTAAAATTTGAAATTTGTTTAGTATCATCTATTTCTCATATCAATTAAATATACTTGCTTATTTCATTTGAGGAAATTAATTTTTAGCATGTTAAGGAATGGTAGTTTGCCATAATTTGAATCTCTGGCTAGTATTAGAATGTTGGTGACATGCCTGGGCTTTGAAATTAAATAAACCTGAAAATAGAAGCTAACTTTGACCTTTTTATTTACAGAGGTTTTTTATTATTTATCTTAGTTTCATTTGATAAGGACAATAGTATCTTAAACATGTATGTTTAAACTAATAAGTCAACTTTTTGAATTATTAGGTTAAATAAAGGCCTATAATAGAGACACAAATAATGGTACTATAATTATTATTAATGAAAAATAATTATTCATATATTTTTATTGCTTAAGAATAATTAGATTATTTGAATAAAAACCAGAGAATCTAAGGGTATTAAATAATTGATGTCAGAATAAGTATAAATCAATTTGAGATGTTTCAGAATCAATAAGGAATTATACATCACATTAAACAATGGTTTGAAGACTTTAGCTTATCTAAACTACTTTATAAGAATTTAAATTTCTGCTGCCTATTTTAGTTAAATGATCATAGTTACTTCATACATGCATGTGAGCTATTGTTGCCTTTTAATTTTAATCCAGGCTTTCTTGACCATACTTATTATTAGAGGCAAAGGTTTTCCACTATTCTCATTCCAGTTTCTTTTCAACTACTAATGTAAAGATTTGAACCATTTTGCTCCCTTTTAAGTCATTTCCAGTGAGCTAAGTGATCACTACTTTATCTTAATCCCCATAGTACTTACAGCTAATATCTCAAAATTGAATGTTTAATTGTTCAATCACTTCGTGTAATATAGTTTTAACTCTTCTATGTAGATGTACATTTCTTCAGTTCTCACAAAGTCACATACCCCTACCACAGTCTATTTACGTCATTATTGTATATGTGATTTGAATATAGATATTTTAATATGCTCTTTTTAAGTTCTTGCTTCTTAATTATTGTGTAGTTAGAAAGGACAAATATTCTCATAGTTAAAGCCACATAAACATATTATCAAATTTATTATTTTTACGGAAATCAATGTAGGGAGTACAACTCTATTAAACAGTACTGCCCTGTTTGGAGGTGAAGGAGTGAGACAGAATTTCTCAATAGAGGGATATCTTATGCAGAGTTTCTAGAAAACAGAGCCTGGGACAAAAGCTTGTGAGCTAACACTTTATTAGACGTGCATTTCATAGGAACTGACAAAGCAAAAAGGAAGTGAAGCATGTAGATAGAACAAATACAAGAGTTACAGAGGCCTTCACAGGTTTGCAACAAATACAGTTGGGTGTTGGGTCAAGTGGAATATCGCAAGAGATGTCAATAAGATACTAATATTTCTTGGTACAGTACTCAGGGGCAGGAAGAACAAATAATTTATCTGGTGACTACTGCTTGACGTATGTCTTTTATTGGTCAAAGACTATCTAAGGAGGCAATGACTTTACGATATTTCTAGGCTGTGTTACCTGGCTTTCTGGACACCTCTGGGAAGTCAAAATTCCAGCAGGGCACCATGTTGCTATTGTGCAGAGTTAGCAGTGATTCTTGGCAAGTATTTATGAGTAGATCATCTTAAATCTCTACAGAAGGCAGACTGGACTTTATGGGGAGGAGTAGTTGCTATGAGACTATGAGTCATCACTGGGGTCTTTCCAGCCATTCCAAGAGGCCAGAAAGTGTCTGTGGCTTGGGGAGCTGGTGAAACTGGGCAGATCTGGGGAGGTTGGGAAACCAACAAATCTTGGTTCCAATACGTTGAATATGTCTGTTGTCACTAGGAACATGTATACTTTGAAAATGATTTTCCAGTATAATAGTTGCCTAAATAAAATCTACTGAAACGAATATTCAACTAAATCTTACCTAAAAACAATGTAGAAAATGAGGAAAAAAATGAAATAAAGAAATATCCTATAAAATTATCTGATTTAATTCATTTTAAATTTTGTGCATTTTAATTATCCCTGACATCTGAAAATTTTGAAAGTATGTGATAATCATGAAACATTTAAAATCACATATAATTAGATTTCTCCAACTTGGGTGTAGAATTTTATATATTCAACAATTTTTAAATCTCAAGAAAATTTAAGAGTATCATACAGAAGAAGCTTTAGCTCAATATTCTTGAAAAGAAATTTAAATTCACAAATTTAAGGACATTTAATTACATGACCATTCCTTGTTCTATGTATTGGTACAACCAATGAATATACTATGCTGATTATTATTGGTATATTGTAAATGACTCTGTACATACCATATAAAATCCGAGGTAAATTTTTGTATTATTACTATTACCCTGTTATTTAGATGAACTCTATGGAAGCTATGGTTGGCAGTCTGCCGTCATAATGTATAGCATAGGGAAGGCAACTTTATAAATAATGACTTGGCCTGCTGAACATCAGTGGCCTCTTTGATATTTTAGTAATAGAATTTAAAGGAAGTTACTTCTATCTCTGATGCAGTTCAATTTTTCCTTTTCTGATGAAGTTTTGCTGCATTAAAAGATATATATTTAATACAATTTAGTAATTAACTGAGATAATTCTGAGAAGAAGGAAGGCATAGAACTGTGATCTACCAGTTATAGAAGACTTTTAAAATCACCACCTCTTCAAAAACAGCAATATTAGCTAATTTGAGATTTTCTTTCTTTTTATATCCACCTCTTTCATGCTAAAGATGATGATGAGTTGTTAAATGGCCAAAGTTGAGAAGATTAGGAAGAAAGCAATGAATCAAAAATCATGAATATTTGCAAGCCAAATAATATATCCTTAGAGAATTTCCATTTATATCATAAAGAAACATTGCACAAAAATCTTTGGCTTTTTAGCGTGAAAATTAATTATTTAAGTTTTAATTTGATTAAGTTTTAATTTAATTTTAATTTTAAAAATTTAGTTTTAATTTAATTAAGCATTTAGTTACATTTTCCCAAAGGAAATCCAAGACCTTCTATTTCTTAATTTTCTCAAGTACATGATTGTTAGGCTTCATTATCAAGAACTTTTTCAGAGGATTCTATGATATTTAATTTTATGTGTCAGCTTGATGAGGACAAAAGGTGCCCAGAAACTTAGTTAAACATTATTTCTGTTATGTCTATGAGAACGTTTCCAGCTGAGGTTAGTATTTTAATTGGTAGACTGAATAAAGTAGATTGCTCTTCTCAGTGTATATGGGCATCACCCAATCTGTTGGGAACCTGATTAGACAAAGAGATAGAAGGAAGAATTTCCCCTCTTTCTGTCTTTTTGAACTGGAACCTTTTCCTGCCCTTAGACTAAATTAAATATTTGGTTCCCATGCTTCTTGGGTCTTTGGACTCTGTCTGGGACTTACATCATTGATTCTGTTGGTTCTCAAGCCTTCAGGATTGGACTGGAACTATATACCATCCTTTTTTCTTGGCCCTCCAGCTTGTAGCCTCCATATGCATATGAGCCAAATCCTTTTCTTTCACTCTCTCTCTCCCTCTCTCTCTTTCAACATAGATAGATAGGTGATAGATAAGAGTGAGGATGATAGATAAATAGGTAGATAGATAGATATAAGATGTAAAAGATATAAGATAGATATAAGATGCAAGATATCCTATTCGTTTTTCTCTTAAGAACCCTGAGTAATATTGATTTAGGGACTGAAACAGAATTATAAAGATACATTTTTGGAATTGGTTCTTTCGTTTTTGGAATTGAAGATCTAGTTAGATTTAAAGATGCTTAGGATTCTACTTACAGTAATAAAGGACCACTGATAATCCATGATGTGAACTGCCAATAGAAATGCACAAAATACCTACACTGAATACTCCAACCACTTAAAAGAAATAAGAAGCAGGGTAACTGTGTATATGATATTTTTGAACATTTTTGGAAAGCCAACTAATATAATAATGGAGTTGTCTTGCTATTCCTAATATTGCTGGACAAAATGATAAAGGAAGAGGATGAACTCAGAGATTTGAATTCCCAATCAAGCACCATATAAATAACTTTAATGAATATGCCCTGAAGGAGACTGTCATTTCCTTGTAGCTGTAGGGCTGAGATTGCTGGGAAGGAAACACAAAACAGAATCTCAAATTACAATGCAAGTTGAACTCTCAGCCTCCCAGAGTTTCTCCTACTAAAGTGAGGGCATTGATTGGGAAAAACCGGGGTCCTGTAAGTTAGAATGGAATCATGACCCTGATGAAGCGATGGATATTGAGGCCCTAAATATTGATGGGTCTTTGCCAGTGGAAGTGGCCTTCTCTGTCCCAGTAGTGGCTTTTCTGTCCCCATCTGAGTGGATTAACTCTGCATTACCTGAGGAAACTGTAATGTTTTCGCCTGAAGCAGTTGCAAGAAGTGCTGATTCTCTTCAGGACCCACTCCCAACACACCTCTTTGCTTTCAGACCTGTAATTGAACTCAAAACCCAGTAGACCCCTAAAGCAAAGCACAAAGTATGAACCATGAGGCAGTGTGCTGAACTCCAAAGGAACTAATTTATATAGACAGAAATCTGGAAAACTTGTAGGAACAGATACCAAGGGTATGGAATAATAGTGGAAGACACGCAAATTTAGATCAGGCCAAATCTACTGATATGGGCTCACCAAGCAGATACTACATTTAATGTTGCAGCTCAGGGAGTTAAAAACAAGTTGGTTGATTGACTGAAATAGGGACTAAAAGCTGACCCACAGAGAAAAGTTGGAAATACCAGACCCTTTGTGATTTAATATAAAGGAAAGAATTCAAAGACTTAAGGAGACTGAAATGTTAGAGTTGGTTTGTCATTTAAGACATATTAACCCACATGGGGTGGATCCAGAAGACATATTTTCCACCAGTATTGTGCAAAATTAATGTTTGAATGTTGTCCAGGCATCATTGGACCATTCTGTGTCACTCTTCTCTGTTGTCTAGATTGTACAGGAGGAACATCAGGCACTAAACTGGTAAACCACAATACAATGAGAGTAATTGGATCTGGAGGTGGCAGGGACAGAGCTGGGCCCTTAACCACCAGAGGTAAAGTGAGTACAGTAGACGCAAAGCTGTGTTCAGAATAGTCTAATTTCTACATACTTGTGACATTGGCTAGTTGTTCATGGTATAACTAGAAGTGAAAAGATAAGAAACCTACCAAAATATGACCTGGTTTGTATATACAGAAACAGTACTAGATCAAGTGAAAAAAAAAAAAGTAGCATGCATCATAAAAACAGTCTCAACCCTTCAATCTTAGACTTGAGCCAATTAGCAGATTCAAAACCTCTTGAATGAAGGAAAGGTGAGGTTCCCTTGAGGAAGGATGTTGGTATACCTCCAGAAATGTATACTATTGATCTTTTTCCCAGCCTTCCCCAAAGGGGCCCATGGCCTTTTGCCAGTGTAATTGTACATTAAGGAAAAGGGAATATTCAGACCTTTCAGGGACTACTGGATCCTGGCTCTGAACTGGTGGTAATTCCAGGAGACTGAAAACTTCACTGTGGTTCATGGTCAGAGTAGGGCTTACAAAATTTAGGTGATGAATGAAGTTTTTGCTCAGGTCTCTCTAATGTTGGGCCCAGTGGTTTTTTGAACCCATCCTACTGTAATTTTTCCAGTTTCTCGGTAATAATTGGAATAGATAAACTCATCAACTGACAGATCTCCACATTGGCTCCCTGACCTGTAGAAGCTGTTAGAACTGCGTCTATCTAGGAGTAAACCTGAAGCAATACTGTAGCCCAAAAGGAGTGCAAAGATTAGTGCCACCATCAAGGACTTGGGTGGTGATTCCTACCTCGTTACCATTGATTCTGAAGGGCACGGGCAGTGTAGAAGATGACTGATTTTGGAGAATAGCAGTAGTTTATCACCAACTTAACCGGGTGGTGATTCCAGTTGTCACTGTAACAGAAATGGTTTTATTTTTGAGTAAATTAACACATCTCTTGGTACCTAGAAAGAAGCTATTGATCTGGCACATATGTTTTTCTTTATTCTTGTTAATAAGATCCACCAGAAGGAATTTGCTATCAGCTTTCAAGGCCACCTGCTTTGTCCTAGATTAGGCATATAGCAACCCTTCAGCCCTACATCATAGTTTAGTCCCCAGGGATCTTAATAACTTTCCTTTTTACAAGTCACACTCATTCATTGCATTGATAAATGTTATTCTGATTGGTTCTGATGAGAAAGGATGACAACTATTCTAGACTTATTGATAAGATATGTACCTGTGAGAGGGTCGGGAATATATCTGACTAAAATTCAAGGGCTTTCTATCCAGTGATATTTTTAGGGTTGAGGAGTGTGGCTTATGTTGAGATGTCCTTTTAAGATTAAGGATAAGTCATGGCATCTAGCCCCTTCCTTATACAGCTGTTTTGCTAGAACAGAGAAATGACCTTTTGAAGACTCAGTTACCGTGACTGCCAAGTGGCCACACCCAGCAGCACTGGGGCAAGGTCCTCCAGAAGGCTGTATATATGTGCTCTGAATAAGCATCAAATATAAGGTGCTGTTTCTCCCATAGCCAGGATTCACAGGGTTAGGAATCAGGGGTGGCAATGAGATTGGTACCATTCACTATTACCCTTAGTGGCCCACTAGCAATATTTCTACTTCCTGTTCCCATGACCTTATGCTCTGCTGGCCTAGATTTCTGAGTTCAAAACAGAAGAATGCTCATATCAGGTGACACAATAATCCCTTTGAACTCTAAGCCTACCCACCTGATCACTTCGGAGTCCCTATGCCTCTGAATCAATAAAGGGCATTTCATTGTCAGCTGTGGTGATGGAAACTGACTATCAAGGGGAAATAGGACTGCTACTCCACAATGGACAAAAGAAAGACTATGTCTAGAATATAAGAGATTCTTAAAATGTCTCTGGTATTATCATACCCTCTCATTAAGTTGAATGGAAAACTGCAACAATCCAATCCAGTCACTACTGCTAGTGACTCAGGTTCCAGAAATGATGGGTTTAACTCACCCACCAGTTGAAAAACCATGACCAGTTGAGATGCTTGTTGAAAACAAAGGTAATAGAGAATGAGCAGAAGATAAATATTGTTATAAATATCCGTTTTGACCATGTGACCAGTTACAGAAGCAAGGACTGTAATCTTGACGAGTATTTCCTCCTTTTTTTACCATTAGTATGTTTGTGCATATGTGTGTGTATAGTGCAAATATCAATTTTCTTTCCTCTCTTATCCTGCAATAAAAGATATATTTACTTTATATTATATTTATTTAAGTTAAAGGATATTCAGAAGTGTAAACATGTCTCATAGACTTTACCTCCTATACTGAGGAAGGATTAGATTGATTTTGGTTTTCTATAGAATAATTGTAACATGTTACATAGAATTATGACCTTGGTATTTTCTTTATTGGAGATTAACTATGGCTTAAGGACATGCATGTGGGTATAAGCTACTATGGAGAACCCTATCTGTACATATTTATTTACTATAAAGTATAAAGATCATGAACTCTATGCTTATATGAAAGTTAGACATGCTAGTTGTACTTGTATACTTTCAAAGGACTAATACTTGCCATTAATTGAAATTAATATACATCCTAAAGAAGAAAAAGAATCAAACACTACCCTTAGGAAAAAATGACAATTGAATAATCATTAAATGGTCAAGGAACTTTGCAAGGTCCTTTGGTTCACACATTTTTATTTTAAAGGGTTGGAATGGAATAGGTCATGATACAGTTTCATTAATGTACAGTTACCATTGTTTTCTTTTATTATTTCCTTGAGTTGCCTCCGAATTGATAAATAAAAACTAAAAAGCATGTTTGTTTTCAAAAAGGATAAAAGTTTTTTAAAAAAGAAAAAAAAACACTTTAATGCTCCTGCAGTCTTTAAAAAAACTAATTATTTGTAAACTTTCCAATTTAAAATTGATCTCACAAAAAGGAGATAGATTGCATGAAAAATATCCTGAAAAATCAAGATCAGTTGGGCTCATCCATTCTTAAGAGGTTGTTGTGTGCCTTGCTTTACTTCACCCCACTTTAAAATTGTTTGATTTCTACCAATAAGCCATTTTTTCCCTTTTGTTCAAATGGGAGCAATATAGAGTTCTGATCTGACTTGGGATTGGGATCCTTAATAAGTTCTCAAACAGTATTTTTACATTTTTTGAGCTGGTAGAAATCAATATCATAAGCATGTGGAAGATGGAGTTTGAGACAAGCCACGGTGTAGAGTTTTCTTCTAAAACATATCAGAATCAACTAGTGGGTTTGACGGTCTGGTAGCCTCCTAGGACCTGTCTAATTCAGTTTCTTCAGACTTCATTAAGACTGGGTTTAAAAATCTATAATTTTAACAGATGCTCTAATGATTCATACCCATACTAATGTTTAAAAACCACTAGCCTAGAAGAACACTGAATGCCACTTTCCCATTTGTGTGCATGTGTGTGTGTGTATGTATGTGCATGCCTGGGCATGTGTGAGATAATTTCATAGCCATCTCCTATTTATAAATTTGGAATAATATTGTTTTGGCAGAGAAAATTTTCCTCTTTTTTTCTTATATATTTATTTTGCAATTCCAGTTCCTAATCCTGTATAACAGATTACTCCACATGAGCAGTTTAAATGAAACATTTTATTTAGTCCATAGTATTTTGATCAGGAATTTGCAAAGGGCTTAGTTGTGTCTGTTTTGCTTGAAAGAGCTCATGCAGTTGCAGTAAGATGTTGTCTGAGACTGCCATCATCTGAAACATAACAAGTCTGGTCATCCAAAACGGTTTATTCACGTGCATGACAGTCGATGCTCTTGGCTGAAAGTTCAGTTTGGGCTGTTAATCAGAGCATCAAATTGTGGCCTCCTCCATACCTGCTTGAGACTGGTAACTTCTACTGTCTAAGAGGCTTGCCTTGTAAGTAACACAGATATTTATCCATGAAGTGTCTAAGTTCCTGTTTACCATCCCTTAAATAGATCCTCTCCCATAATGCCTCATTTACACTTAATTGCCCACATATGTGTACCAAAAAATGTACTAATGGATTTTTTTGAGTGTCAAGATATTACATTCTGAAGCTCCCATTACAGTTCAGCTGGTTACAAACCTGACTAATATCCATGAGGCTGTGGTTTTAATCCCTGGCCTTACTCAGTGGGTTAAGAATCTGGTGTTGCCATGAGCTGTGGCATAGATCGCAGAAGCAGCTCAGATCCTGTATTTCCTTGGCTATGGTGCAGGCCGGCAGCTACAGCTCCAAATTCAACCCCAAGACTGGGAACTTCCATATGACCCAGCTGTGTCCTTAAAAAACAAACAAATGTAGCAGCAATGTTACTGCTTCAAAATGATAAGTTTTGAAGTACGCTAGTCAGTATGATCATTCCCTTATGAGCCTGCTGGTTTACTAATACACAGTGGACCAAATGACTAGGAGGGAGTCATATCTTCAAATTTAGTGGGTCTAACTATGTGCTCTGGAGAAAGCTTCTCCTTGTAGTACCTAGAAACATTAAAACTATAGAGCTCAAAGTTACAGGAACAGAGACATCAGATTACCCAAGTGGGCCACTGGGGGTGATGGTGAGTAAGGTCAATCCTATTTGAAATGTTCAAGGTCATCTAACCAAACATCCTACCTCTTCCCTTTCAGGGCTCTGACCTTGACTTAAGAAACAGCCTTCCTCTGAGAATTCATCCTTTTTGAAGTTATGCTCTTATTTACTTAAACATCTTCAATTCTGTCTGTAGATGAGTGTTTCCTTAAATGTTGATTGGCTCTCTGGGTCTTGAATTTCCATTATTAACAGATTATTTCATGAATCAATATTACTTAACAATATCAACCCAAATTTCATAGTCATTTTGGTTACTATTTTCCTTTAATTCTCAAATGTTAACAATATACTAGATTCTATTACCCCTACTTCACATCCCCATTCACCCCAGGTAAAAATCTTGGAAGTCTCACTGCTACAATTTTCTAGGAGTATCAATCAGTTACTGTCATCACTGACGGGATCTTCATTGCCATATGGCCATTTAGTGGTCCATTTCCAGAGTTCCATTGTTGTACTCTCCTTCCTAGGACTATTCCTTGAAACAGCTGTCTGAGGTTGAGTTCCTTGGAGCTTTAGACAGGAGTTCTTAAAGGTAGTGATTTGAGGACATTCTCTTATAGAAGGGGGATTAAGGGAAGCAGAGTAGGACAAGGACAGACTGCTAAGGAAGTAAGTGATCTTGGCTGAAGACTAGCTTCAGCCTGATTTCAAGGGAAGCTCTGCTGTACAAACTATGCTACAGAGTTACCTTCATCTTAAAGCAAGAGAGTTGAGACTTTTTTTTTTAAACCACTCCTTTTGTTCAGTCAGTCATTGGTCTGACTGTCCCAGAAAGCAGGTAATCATAATTTTGGTGGGGTGAGACAGCTCCTGTTTGGCTGCATCAGTTCTCCAGAGAAGGTGATGGTTAAGAGCCCTTAGAAGCTGAGTGATGTATGCAAGTAATAAATGAGAAGCCATGGGTGACACCAATAACGTCACTAGTGAAGCAAGTTTCTGGAGAAATGACTGTTTTTTTCTGTGAGAGGAGGATATGATACAGTATTTCTGAAGGGACATTTGGAAATGAGCTATGAAAAGATACTAAAGAATTTTGTGCTTTGAGTACTTGCAAGTAACTCAATTCAGGATAGAGACCTTAATGCTCTTTAACAAAGCAAATCTACTGGGGTGAAATGTCTTTATGAACAATATGCATATAAATATGTGCATATTCCTATTCAAAGGTGTTCATGAAATGTTTATGAGAATAAAACTTTTGAAAGTTAAAATCTCAAGAATGAAGGATTGTTTAATTAATTCCATTAATTTATTGTTTTACCTATTACTCAATATTATAGAAATATCAATAAATCCTTTTGTTATTTATATATCTGTGTTATATACATGGAAGATAAAATAAGCTGTTGATTTTTTAAAAATAGTTATCTATTATTTTATATCCCTTAGAATACCTCCATATAAAAACATATAGCAAGGATTTCTCTTTGTGGCTCAGTGGGTTAAGGACCTGACATAGTGTCTGCGAGGATGCAGATTCGACCTCTGGCCTTGCTCAGTGGGTTAAGGATCTCCAGCATTGCCACAAGCTGCAGTGTAGGTCACAGATGTGGCTCAGATCTGGTGTTTCTATGGCTGTGGCACAAACCAGTTTTGCTGTGGCTATGGCATAGACCAGCAACTGCAGCTCTGATTTGTCCTCTAGCCTGGAAACTTCCTTATGCTGCAGGTGCAGCCATAAAAAGAAACAAACAAACAAAATTATATAGAGAAACTCCGTAAAGAAACATATTTGAGGACTTTTAATATATTCTAAAAAAAAAGTATAAAACTCAAAATAACATAAGATTCACGAGTCTCATAAGATTCACACCCAAAGCTTAAAAACAGTTAATACCTGGATGATATTTTGAGCATAACTGGCTCTATCCAGATGATATTTGTATATTATTATTTACAGAGGGTGTCCATCATGAAGGAGGGAATCCATACCCTCCAAGATGTTAAATATTATGGTATTACTCATGACCATATATTTTTAATTTGGCTTATGTTTACAAAGAAATAAGGAGCAGCTTTTCCCTAAATCAGAATCGTGTTGAATTATCTAAGGAATATTTATTAATATAAAAGTATGTGATTTATATGTTTTCAATATGCTTAATTTCTGTAACAATTACAATTAGTGTAAATTTTTCTTCATCTCAAGCATCATTTCAGTCCATTCTAATGAAATAACTTCCAATGTTTGTAACTCACAAAGAAAGGATAAAATTGAATTCTAACACAAAATTTTATTCTTTGCAAATACATGACTAAACTATTTTTAAAACTGGCATAAAATTGCAGATATACAAAATGAATAGAAGAATGTAGGACTGGTATCATATGAAGGGTAGCCACTAGCATCTAGGAAGACAAAATTCTTTCCGCACATGGGTCCAGATGGGTGGATGCTTAAAAAAAGTTGTTCTTTTGCTGACTTTAGGATTAACAAATTTCATCACTCTAGCTTGTGAAGTGACAGCACACTATTGCTAGCTTTACGATAGATGGGTAAATATTCTGTAGCTGTAAGTAACAATTTGGTGTGAAATGGCTCTTCAAAAAGATTTTTCATTATCTAAATGATTGGAGTCTATTCCACTTTTTATTCTTCATAGTAAAAATGGCACGGAGACTGACCTTACATCCCCTTCTCTCCTTAGTAGTCTTCAAAATATAGATGTGCTTGAAGATGTCATATGTACATATGTATATATTCTATTTTCTCACATTATTCTCCACCATCTTCGATCACAAGTGACTGGATATATTTCCATGTGCTGTACAGAAGAATCTCATTGATTTTCCACTGCAAATGCGATAGTTTGCCTCTACTAACTCCAGACTCCCAGTCCATTACACTCCCTCCTCCTCCCCCTTGGCAACCACAATTCTGTTCTCCATGGCCATGAGTTTATTTCTTTTCTGTAGATAGGTTCATTTGTGCCATATATTAGATTCTGGATATAAGTGAAATCATATGGGATTTGTCTTTCTCATTCTGACTTACTTCACTTAGTATGAGAGTCTCTAGTTCCATCCATGCTGCTGCAAGTGGCATTATTTGTTCTTTTTATGGCTGAGTAGTATTCCATTGTGTGTATATACCACATCTTTTTATTTCAGTCACCTGTCAATGAACGTTTAAGTTGTTTCCATGTCTTGACTATTGTGAAGGGCACTGCTGTGAACATAGGGGTGCATGTATCTTAAAATTGTTAAGGAAACACAAAAGTTCTCAAATCTTCAAAGCCATCTTGAGGAAGAGCAAAACCAGAGGCGTCATACATCCTGATTTCAGAGGTCTTTATTACTACCAAACTAGAGTGATAGAAACAGTGTGATACTGACATAAAAATATACACATAGAACAATGGAATAGAATGGAGAGACCAGAAATAAATGCCAACATATGTGATAAACTAATATACAGACAAAGGAATCAAGAATACTAAAAGGGAAAAGGATAGTGTCTTTACTAAATGGTTTTGGGGAAACTGGATAATCACATTCAGAAGAATGAACTTGGACCCCTATCTTAAACCACTAACAAAAGTTAAATCAAAATAGACTAAACACTTATAAGACTTGAAACTGTAATAAAACCTTAGAAGAAAACATATGACACTAAAAGCACAAGCAACGAAACCAAAAATAAATTAATGGAACTATATCAAATTTAAAAGCTCTACACTGAAAAAGAAACACTTAACAAAATGAAAAGGCAACTATAAAATAGGAGAAAGTATTTGCAAGTCATGTATCTGATAGAAGGCTAATATCTAAAATACATAAACTCATACAACTAAAATTTTAAAATATGATTAAAAATGGGCAAAGGAACTGAACATTTATATGTCCAAAGAAGATGTACAGATGCCCGCAGATACATGAAAGATGCTCAATGTTACCAGTCATCAGAGAAGTGCAAATCTAACCTGTAATGAGATACATCACACCTAAAATGGCCATTTTCAAGAAGACAAAAAAATAGCAAGTGTCGTGGAGCTTGTGGAGGTAGGGGAACTCTTGTACAATGCTGCTGGGAATGTCAATTGATACAACTACTATGGAAATCAGTATGGAGCTTCCTTAAAAACAAAAACAAAAACAAAAATAGACTCCAATATGATCAAAAAATCTCACTTCTGGATATATATTCAAAGAAAATGAAACGGGGTATTGAAAAGGTTATGTGCACTCCAGTGTTCATTAAAGCATTGTTCACAAGAACTAAGACATGAAAACAAGCTTGGATGAATGGATGCAGGAGGTGTGCTATATTACACGTGGGTTCTTTTCAGCCATGAAAAAGGAAATCCTGCTGTTTGAGAAAACATGCATGGACCTTGAAGGCATTATGCTAGGTGAAAAAGTCAGACAGAAAAAGACAAATTTGTACACTCTTACATATCTATGGATTCTAAAAAAGCTGAATTCAGAAACAGAGAGTAGAGTCATGGTGTTCAGGTGCTTGGGTGGTGGGGGATGTAGGGAAACATTGGTCAAAGGGTACAAAATCCCAGTTTTAAGGTGAATAAGCTCTGATGATCTAGTGTACAGCATAGTGATCATAGTTAACAGCACCTATATACTTAAATACTTAAAGATTGCCAAGAGAGTAGATCTACTATTCTCAACAAAAAGAAATTGTAATTATGTTAGGTTGATGGAGGTGTTAACACCACTGTGGTAATCATTTAGCAATATATAAGTGTATTACTGCATGTCAAACTTATACAATACATATGTAGATATATATCTCAGTAAAGTTGGAAAAAAATAAATGCATGTATCCTTTGACTAGTAATTCTAGATTGTGATATATATCTGGAGAAGCATTTATATATGTTAACAAGGAAGTTCATAAAAAAATTACATAATACATTAATTTTATTAATAATACAGCTAAAAGTATAAACAAAACAAAGCAAAAATGTAAAGAAATATCCTATATAAGTAATTAACAAATAACAAATAGTTATTCATGTTAAACAGCAGTTAAGGAGAATAACTATACTTATAATGGATTAATATATAAAACTTTAGAATATATAGTATTCAATAAAATAATCAAATTATAAACAAAATGTACAGTAACATACCCTCTATAAACTGTCATACAATATTATATGCATTTGTATATATAAACATATATTCTTAAATTTATTTGCACCTATATCGATATCTATCCATATATTTATCCTGATAAATATAAACCAGAGTAATGACTTCTAATTCTGGAAAGAAACTGAAATTGAGTGTGGCTGTCAAAAGGAAATTTAGCTTCATATATAATATGTGAACTTCCCTTTTTTAAGAGGATAACATACTCATGTATGATTTACATAATCAAAATTAATTTTTAAATAAGAGGAAATTTAAGTGAATTGCCCAAGGTAAAAAAGCTAATTAGTGCCCAAGTCAAGATTAAAACCTAGGAATTCTGACATTTATGATATTCGCTAATTTTCTTATGCTACATTATAGCCAATGACCAATTTTCATTAAGCATTTCAATAGGAAAGAAAATTAAATATTAATTATGTCCAAATTAAAATTGGGTTAAAACACATTCTTCCATCTATGCCATATTTTGTATTAATTAAATGACTTTGCCAATATAAAAGCTGGTTTTTGGAAGAAGGTTAATGAGGCAGTCCCACAAATTTGTAATGAGCACAGGACAGGTAACGTCAATCTTCTAGGCTAGAGGTTTTCAAACATTAATATACATAAAATCATTGAAGCTTTTGTTAAAATGAGAGGTTTCCAAGTCCAATCATAGTAAAGTTTGAAGTAGCTGATATAGGCAGTTCCTAGGAGGCCATAGGATATATTAAAGAAGTCCAATTTGTAGGTCAAATCATTGCTGCCACCAGAAAGAAAGGGAAAAAATGGCTTTCCGGTAGAAACCCAATACTCTTAAAGAAGTAGAGGACTGGAGAGTAGACAGAGAGGGACATTTCTTAAGAAGGGTGGAGTCCTAGTGATAGAAAATTATTTTTTAGGTATTATTCCCTATATGATACAGCGTGTCTCCTATTCATGCAATCAGTTTTATATTGGGACATTCTCACTATATCAGGTTAAAACAAGCAAAAAAACCTCATAACCTTCGTGTCCTTGTTTCCTTTTTTTGATTGAATTTTTTTCTCCTTTTTGGGGACACACTTTAAAAATAATCTGTTATTTATCAATTCATAAACATCTTAAATAAGGAAATTTGATAAAATGGAACAGTAAGAGCTACACATTAGTAAGACAGGAACGTGGCTTGCCCCATTCCAGTCCTTTAAAATATAAACATGCAAATCTTGCAAAAGGACATTTTCTTCATCATTCATCTCATATGTGCAATGATCATCTCTTCCAAAAGGTAGTCTCCAAGTAATTTCTGTTTACTCCTACCTTATCCTTGTGCTTTTGTGATTAAATGTTTTTTTTTTTTTTATTGCAGATTACCTTTCCTTTATGGAATAAAGACTGATTTAAACTCTTGGTTCTTTGAAAGTGTACTTTGATTTCAAAGAGAAAAAAGATAACAATCAGATTTTCCTAATTTATCTGAAGAGGGAGAGTAGATAATACTTGTTTTTTACATAATAATTGAAACTTTTTCATGAGCTATATTAATTCTATAAATATAACTTTTACTCAGGTTTTGGACAATCAAATTATAGCCATTCTTTGTAAATCCATTTAAAGTCAATCATCTGGTTGAATATATTTTATTATAGTACAGATTACCATAGTCCTCTCAAAGACTTATCCATTTATTCCTCTTAAAAAAGGAAAAAAAATTCTACTCAGTTTTTCAAAGCACTTGGCTATGGTAACAGCATTGCTGACTTAATTAAATGCAGTAAAGCTCTAGTGGCCACAACCTGTTGCAGGCTTTTGTAAGCTCTGCATGTATTTTTCTAGAAGGCAAATGCAAAAGAGCCATTTTTATCACTGTCTTATTATGTTGCCATTATATGCAACTAAATTTACTGCAATACTCCAGACCAAAATAATATAAAGTTTTACAACTGATTTATATAGAATATGAAATCTGTGAGACATTTGACCAAGAGATCAAACTAATGCTTCTGTGTATGTAGAGATACAAATACTAGAATATTCCAATATATATTTTCCATATTAGTGTATATATGTTAAGTATTATAGAATTATGGTAGTTACAAACCTTTTCTGTTTTTAAAATTATAGCTGACTTTTATTGAGTGCTTACTCTTTTTTATTTTAATTAGTTAATTATTTATTTTGGCTGCACCGCTGGCATGCAGAAGTTTCAAGGCCAAGGATCAAACTTCTGCCATAGCAGTAACAGTGCTAGATCTTTAACCCACTGGAAGGATCTCACACAAACCTTTTCTTCTTGGTTATTTTCTTAAAGGTTGTTTGTTCCTTGAGGTTCTACATCTTAATGTCATGCTTAATCCCTTATTCAAAATGCATCATTGTATTTGTAAATTTTTTAAAATATATTTGTTTTTTGGACTCATCTAGGGCATGCGGAAATTCCTGAGCCAGGGATTGAATGCACACCACAGCGACTATGGGAGCCACAGCAGTGATAATGCCAGATCCTTAACCTGCTGATCCATCACAGAATTCCTGTATTTCTAGTTTTAGAAAAGCTTTTCTTCTTATATTGCTCTGCAGTATACATAAAACACATAATGAACATAGATGCAAAATATAAAATATGGAGACTATATACACTGAATATATATGTGAGAAGATGTGAACACAGAGGTATGTATAGGTACACACACACACATATATATGCACACATATGTTAAATGGTATACTCGGCCCAATCAGTCTTTTGTTGATAATTTAAAACTGACAGTGGTAGGAGTATTTATATCACAGACATGAGCAAACATTAGAAATCCGGCTTTTGTGGGGATTTTATTTATTTTTCTCTAAGAAAACTGGGATTTAAACATGGTCAGTATGCATACATTGAATTGTGTGTTTGAATTCATTTGAAATAAATATGTATGTTTCTGATCATGTAAGTTAATTGTTGCATGAAATGATTGGGGCACTTACAACTCTTTTGATCTCAAACATTCAGCTCCAGGATCTGGGCTCAAATCTTCTGTCTAGTGAATGGTGGGTAACACAACTTCTATGCTGAGCTGCCTCTGCTGTTTAGTAATTTTATTCATTCACAACCTACCACCATCAGGGGTAGTGCTCTTTTATTAGGCATTCTTTCAGAGGAGTTGATTATGTTTTGGCAAATTTCAAATACCTCAGAATTATTCAAAGCATTACTTTTTTTTTTTTTTTTTTTTGATTAGGATATTTGTTCCCGCACAGGTTATTCCTGGCACACAATGTAACCTGGTTTTCATGTTTCTGATTTTGTTTTTGTTTTTAAGACATGTTGCTCTAGTCAATGCACAAAGCAGTTTTAACCATGTACATTATCTTTCCAGATCACTGGTGTAGAGAAAACAGAACCGCCACATTTATCTTTTCTACCAGTTTTTCACTTCTCAGTTTCATAAGAATGGTTCAATTTGAAAATATCGATCACAGAACTCACTCACAGGGATATCATATCAACTTTTCTGCTCACAAGAAGCTCATCATCTACTTTGGATGTAGATACCAGATAGAATCAGATAGAATGGGGTATTAGATAGAACTGATGATTTTTTTTTTGATGTTTCTTAGTGTAGAAATAGGGCATTCTCATTCTCATTCGATCACTATGAGCTCTATCAGGTAAAAACAAATCCAGATGAAGGTAAAGGAGAGAATTTATTTGAAAGGATTATAGTAGTGGAGAGGTATTATTGCAATAAGCAGAAAACTCCAGCTAAACTGAAAACGTGCAAGAGTATCAAAGGTGAACAGAAAAAAATGGTTTTATTTTATGAGGAGGAGTAAAGAAAGCTAGACAGAACTGGATGTGGCGGATTGGATAGTAGACCTGAGAATACTTTTCCCTGCTATCAGCAGATTTTCAGAAGGGTTCTTTTGAATAGGTGGTGTTCAAGTTCCACTGCAAGATTTTGTCCAGATCACTTGATGGAATCAAAGAGTTTACTTAGTCATTTATGGGACACACAAAGATTATTTGGAGGCTCTGTGTCTGGACTTGGCACAAGTAAACAAGGTGGTCATTTGTGAATGTTTTATCTAAATAATATGAGGAGGGTAATTCTACGTAGTAAAAATTTTTGAAGGGAAAAGTAAGGAGGAGGGGCAGATTTGGTTTTATAGGAGCACAGGGCTCAAGTAAAGTTCAACACTGTCAGCTCTATTTTTGTAGATTGTCAAATAAAAATTTTTGCTATTGACAAATAGCGTTTGATACTTAAAACTTGATATATAGCATCTTGTCTCACGTTTTTTTATTTTTTTATTTTTTATAATTATTTATTTTTTTGCATTATAGCTGCTTTACAGATTTCTGTCAGATTTTCCAACTGCACCGCGTGGTGACCTGGTTACATGTACATATATGGATTTGTCACATGTAATTAGCTATAGTTCCCCGTGCAATATAGTTGGAGCTCCTTGCTATTCATTCATTAAAGCACTAGTTATCCCCATTCCCTCCCCCCCTCCCCACCCCTCCCCCGCCCCCTTGGCAACCACAAGTCTGTTCCCCAAGTTCGTGCTTTTCTTTTCTGTTGAGATGTTCATTTGTGCACTGTTTTAGACTCCAGTTATAAGAGATTTCACATGACATCTGTCTTTCTCCTTCTAACTTGCTTCACTCAGTATGAGGGTTTCTAATTCCATCCATGTTGCTGCAAATGACATTAGTTTATCCTTTTTTATGGCTGAATAGTATTCCATCATATATATATACCACATCTTCCTAATCCAGTCATCTGTCGATGGACATTTGGGTTGTTTCCATGTCTTGGCTATTGTGAATAGTGCTGCAGTGAACATGCGTGTGCAAGTGTCTTTCTCCAGGAAATTTTTGTCTGGATATATGCCCAAGAGTGGGATTGCTGGGTCATATGGT
>PVHT021183710.1:18253653-18421851 GCA_004024745.2 Catagonus wagneri
CCTGACCAAGGAGGTGAAAGACTTATATGCAGAGAACTACAAAACATTAATCAAGGAGATCAAAGAAGATACAAAGAAATGGAAAGATATTCCATGCTCATGGGCCGGAAAAATTAATATTGTAAAAATGGCGATACTACCCAAAGCAATCTACAGATTCAATGCAATCCCTATCAAATTACCCATGACATTTTTCACAAAACTGGAACAAACAATCCAAAAATTTATGTGGAACTACAAAAGACCCAGAATTGCCAAAGCAATCCTGAGGAACAAAAACCAAGCAGGAGGCAGAACTCACGTTTTTTTGCATATCAACCAGGTAGTTAGTGGATTGTTCATAAAAATAATGCGAGATGAGCAGATTCTTAAGCCAAAGCTGAAATTTAATGTACTGGTGGTGGGAGGCAAAAACAACTTTTGAATTTATTTCTATGGCTTTATTTGCATAGCTTCCTGAAAGTTAGCAACTTTTATTTTTCTTGTTTTAATTATTTTATTTATCTGTTGCTGAAGAGCAACCGCTTCAATGTTTCATGACGTAAAACAACAATGATTAATTATTTTGCTCACAAATCTGTAATTTGAATACTAATGGGGAAAGGTTTACTATTCCACACAGTATCTGAGGACTGGAAAATCCACTTCCAAGATGGCTTGCTCACAGGGCTGGTAGTTGGTGTTGGCTATTAGCTGGGATCACAGATATTGCTAAAAATGTGGGGCTTTGTTCCAGTCCCAGGAGCTTAGAGTTCTCTGGAGTATGGTGGCTGTATTCTGAGGGCAATTATTCTGAGAGAGAGAGAGAGAGAGAAAGGGAGAGAGAGAGAGATGATAATTCTATTGACTTTAATGACCTAGCCTTGCAAATTATATAAGTTTATTTCTACCAGACTCTTAATGGGGGAGTAACAAAAGTTGACCCTGGCTCAGGAGGAAGCGACATATGCTCCACCTTTTTATCATGAAATGGCAAGTGTCTAAAAGATCATATGAAACTGGAAATATTTTTATGACTACTTTGATAAATTATAACTTAAACTTTAATAATTGTGTTCCAAAAATTTTGCTAGGAGAAAATGTTTTAAGGAAAAAGACATCCCGTAATAAAAATAAACTTAGATGTGAAAGGTGTGAGGTAGATGTGGGAATATTTTCTAACATATATTTATTTTGCTTCTGGAGAACAATATTCATAAATTCTCTGTGCTTACTTACTGTTTATATATTCCATACCATTTTGACTCATTAATTTAGAGTTTATATACAAGACATAATTTTCTGTCCCAAATTTCAGAAAGTTGATACATAGATTTAAAGCTCTAGGGATCCATACATCCTTGAATATCATGGTTAGGAGTTGGTCATTGAAATAACTTCAGTAATTTGAAGTTAATAATATGCATGAAGAAAGTTATCACTGAATACCTTTATTACTGTTTCTATCTTAAAATTCCACCCATTAAGGGTAAAACAAATTTTCTTTATCATCATCTTTAGGGAGCAAGAGCAAAATGTTTTCCATCCTTGAGTTTGAGCTTTTACTTACTTTCTACTTATCTCATCATCTTCCCTACAATTTCATAAGCTGAAAAATGAAGCCCTCCTAGAAATAAAACACAGCTGTTGTGATTACATTCAGAAAGTCCAAAATAGATATTACCACATGTATTTACTGTAAAGGCTCAGTAATGTTTCCAAGAAAGCTGTGAGAGGAGAAGAGAAAAGGGAACTAGCTTTAAAATGGTAAAAGTCTGAATTACAGAATATATTCTACAGAAATTATTGATATATATGCATTAATTACACAAAATGGTAATAAAGTATTTCTGGCTTTATATTAAATTAAAGTTAAAATAACAAGTTCACAAATTTTACAGAGATAATTATTAACATGACTACAAATTCATAACATTAATTTACTACTGAGCATCTATTATGTGCAATAAGATTTTTTTAGACCACTGCAGATATACTTACAAGATAAGGAAATATCATTTGAAGGCAGATAAGCACTTTCAAACCTTCAAGAGAAGATATTTTTTTCTAGGACAGTTTTAGAAAAGAAAAAAAAAAAACAGCTTTTCTATTTATCAAGTTATTATAACATCAAAATCAAGAATTGCTAAAAATAGAAATTAAAAACACTACTAGAGTTTCCACTCAGGTGCAGTGGGTTAAAAATCTAGCTGCAGCTGCTCGGGTTGCTGCAAGGTGCAGGTTTGATCCCTGGCCCTGCACAGTGGGTTTATGGATCTGGCATTGTTATACCTAGGCCGTAGGTTGCAGCTGTGGCTCAGATTCAATCCCTGGTCTGGGAACTTCCATATGCATGGTGTGGCCACAAAAGTTTTTTTTTTAATTTTAAAGAGGATACTGTGGACCAATAAAATGCATGAGATAAATGATATTTTTCTCTCCTATTCCCACCCTTTCTAGACCATTTAATATTTATTTGTCTTTTTTAACAATACAATAGTTTTATAGTTATAAAAACAATGTGAAGTTACTTGCAGTTTAAGAATGAGTAAATAAATTAAAACTAGCATGGGAAAAATTCAGAGTGCTTTAAAACTTTTAAAAATGGAAGGAAAAGTGACCATTAACTTAATAAGCAATTTTATAAGATGATATGATAAACTTAAAATATATTATTTTGTATATTTATGAACACCCATTTATAAAACTTTAAAGTTGTTATTTTTAAGCAGTTAAGCTTAGTAGTTATATTTTCTTAAGTTTTAGTAAAATTTTCTCCAGTTTATAGTTCTTAACATGCAAGAAAATAATAGAGTATTTTCCTAAGGCTAGGAAATAAAGAAGCCTAAATTTACCTTAAAAGATTTTGATTTAAACATTGTAAGGGCTTGGAGTTCCCGTCATGGCTCAGTGGTTAACGACTCCGACTAGAAACCAAGAAGTTGTGGGTTCGATACCTGGCATTGCTATATGGGTTAAGGATCCAGCTTTGCCATGAGCTGTGGTGTAGGTTGCAGACATGGCTCGGATCCTGCGTTGCTGTGACTGTGGTGTAGGCCGGTGGCTACAGCTCCAATTAGACCCCTATCCTGGGAACCTCCATATGCTGAAGTGCGGCCCTAGAAAAGGTAAAAAGACAAATAATAAAGATAAAAAGTAAGTGCTATGTAACAAAAAATTTATGGGGCTAGAAATAATCTATAATAGAAAACTAGAAATAATTAATTGGAATTTATTTTGCTGTGAATGACTAATTAATGAATATAACCAAAATAACTTAGATGTAAGCCAATAAACTTACACTATTTAAAAATATGTCCCTTATATTAAAAATTTTAAAGAGTAAATAAATTAATACAAACTTACACTGACTTCACTCTTCTTACATAGACAATATGAAGGGGGAAAGAAAATTAATACAAGTAGGATTTCAAAGATCATATATGTTTCAGTGTGTACTAACTGAATTTCAGTGTGGGGTTTAGAGAATTTTGATATATTTTCCAGTACCTGTACTGATAATATGTTGAATCACCAGATAATGGGATCATAAACAATGTTATCAAATAATCACTTACAATCCTTTTTTATTCAATGAATGTGTTCACTTATATTGATGCCAAGAAAATAGGTGAAAACTTTAAGATAGATAAACTCTTTCCCTGGTAAGAGAGCAGGAAAAAAATCTATTAAAACGCAACAAATCCGGAGTTCTCGGCGTGGCGCAGTGGTTAATGAGTCTACTAGGAACCATGAGGTTGCGGGTTTGATCCCTGGCCTTGCTCAGTGGGTTAACAATCTGGCGTTGCCCTGAGCTGTGGTGTAGGTTGCAGACGTGGCTCGGATTCTGCGTTGCTGAATCACTTCAGGCACTGGACAGTGAACTGTGAAGAATTAACAGGGTAAATATGAATTGATCAGAATAAATATTTGAAGTAATAACAGCGATTTAGCCTTTTGTTATTTCAGGGTGGCACCTGCAGCATACAGAAATTCCCAGGCTAGAGGCTGAATCAGAGCTGCATTGACTGGCCTACACCACAGCCACAGCAATATCAGATTAGAGCCGTGTCTGAGACCTACAGCGTAGGTCACAGCAATGCTGTATCATTAACCCTATGAGTGAGGCTAGGGATTGAACCTGCATCGTCATGGGTACTAGTCAAATTCATAACCCAATAAGCCATAATGGAAACTCCTAGCCATTTTTTTTTTCTAAATTAATAAAGATGCAAGTCCGCAGATCCAAGAGGCTCATTACAGTCCAAGAAAGATAAATTTAGAAATTAAACCTGAGCACAGAGTTAAATTGCTTAAAAAAAATAGGGAAAAAGTCTTCTAAGAAACCTCTTCCAAAAAATGTCATATTCAAAGGAAAAATATTATGGAAAACAACTCTCATCTCCAAAAACAGTGGAGGTCAGAAAATAAGAAGTGACATCTTTAAAGTATTACAAGAGAAAAAAATGTCGCCTTAGAAATCAATATTCAATCAGTATTCCCTTCAATATTTAAAAATAAATATATATTTCGACAAATAAGAGTTGAGGTACTATTTAATTTTTATAAGTATGGAAAAAAATTTAAGTTTAAAGGGAAATGATCAAGGAAGAATTTGAGATCTCAAGGAAAAAAAATAAAAAGATCCCCAAGTAGTTAATATATGAGTAAATATAAAATAATATTATAATTTTCTTCAAAATATTATTAAATACTTAAAAATAATAATGCACTGAGGTATATACAATATACATAGAAATAAAATATATAAAAGCAATAGCACAGAGTGATGAGAGCAGGGTATCATGTAAAAATAGTCAAAGGCAGTCCTGATTTTGCAAGCTGAAACTGGGCAGAGTGATCTTGAAAATCAGATATATAAGGAAACTTTAAAAATCCTCTAACATCTAATGTTTAACCCTTTAATATTAAAGTTGTTCACACTTTTGCTTCTTCTTGTCATATAACTTAGGATGTTGTGTGAGCATCTTTCTTTCTTTTTGAACTTATATCATAATGCTTTCTAAGCAAGAATGGGTTTTCCATATTTTCCCCTTGAACTTTAAATGTCATGAAATATCTCCAAAAAATTTTTAGTTTTTGCCAGAGTCACTTACTCTGGGATATCTTTATCCTTTTTGTCACATTTATTTAATTTCACTCAATATGTTGAAATTCACTTTCGTTGAGTTTCTCTGGCTGCTCATTGAATATCTCTCAAGCTGTGTCAGTGTCAACATTCCTGTGGTCATCTATTTTTTTCTATAACTTCATTCTGTTTTATTCCAACTTAATCACAGCTTCGTAGCTTTATTTTTTGCTGCATTTTCAACTTTGTTACTTACTCAGTTCCTTTTATTGATCATCCATCTTGTAAGATGACACATGGTTTTATCACTGGAAGACAAGAAAGCAACCCAATTAACTACATGCCTATCCTGTCTGTGAATGACCAAAGAGCAGATGTGAGGTTGGTACTGATCATGAAACACTCCTATCATTCACATAGTACTTTGTGGACCAGGAGTGAGCTAAGTCTTTTGTTTGGTCACAGTCAATATGCTGCGGTCTCTAAGCTGTAAATGGGGAGTTGGGGCCTCCTGCTATTTAAATCAAGGTAACAGAAATTCTTAAAATATCAAAGGTGTGCAAAGCAACGACTGACTGTATGCTCTTATTTCATATATTGTTATAAGTCTTATAAGATTCTTCTGTTGTACACAGACTGCTTTAATGTTAACTTGTGACAGATTGTGATAAGTTAAGAATTTCTATTGCAATCCTTTCAGCACCACTGAAAAAATATATATAAAGATGTATGGTTAAAAATCTCATAAAAGAAAAAAAAATCTCATAAAAGAGTTAAAATGGAATACTAAAAAATAGTAAATAAACACTTGATTAATCCAAGCAAAGACAGAAAAATGTAGAAGTGTGGAGGGTATACAGATAAAATAAATTGGAAAATGGTAGGCTTAATGGCAATATTGTCAGTGATTAAATTGAAATCAAATGTAGTAAATATTACCTTTAAAAAACCAGAGATGCTGTATAGCACTGGTAACTATATCTACTCACTTATGATGGAGAATGATAATGTGAGAAAAAAGAAAGTATACATCTATGTGTAACTGGGTCACCTTGCTGTACAGTAGAAAATTGACAGAATACTGTGAACTGGCTATAATGGAAAAAAGTAAAAATCATTATAAAATTAAAAAAAATAAAAAATAAAAACCAGAGATGGCCAGAATGAATAAAAAGATATCTAGCTGCATAGTTTTTACAAGAGACAAAATTTAATTTTAGGGGCACAGATAAAGTGAAAAAGGATGGTAAATGATGTGTGGTACAAAAAACAATATTTACAGCCTGATATATTAATGCCCAATAAGTTAGATATTAACAAAGATAGAAATATTTTACAGTAACAAAAGTGTGAATTCATCTGGAAGAGATAATAGTTCTAAATGTGCATACATTCCATAGTTTTAAAATACATGTAATGAAAATTAGATATTGAAGATTTTAACACTAATTTTTCAGTAAATTTTTGAACAAGTAGACAAAAGTTATTTAGGCTATAGAAGACTAAAACTAATTTTACCTAGAGGTATTTATGGAGCACCATACTCAACAAGAACAGAGTATACATTCTCTTAAACACACGGGAAAGGGTCAACAAAATAAGCTGCAGTCTGGACTGTCAAATAAGTTTCAATAAGTTTCAAATAATTAAAATCTATATCACAGAAATTGGAATCTGAACCCAAGTGGACATAAAGTAGAAAAATATTTTTAAAAATTAGAAATTTCCATTGTGGCTTAGTGGGTTAAGAACCTGACTAGTAAAAAAAAAAAAAAAGGACCTGACTAGTATCCATGAGGATGCTGGTTCGATCCGTGGGCTCACTCAATGGGTTACGGGTCCAGCAATGCTGCAAGCGATGGCATAGGTCAAATATGTGCCTCGGATCTCGTGTTGCCATGGCTGTGGCATAGGTCAGCAGCTGCAGTTCTGATTTGACCCCTTGCCTGGGAACTTCCATATGTCACACCTGTGGCCCTAAAAAGAAAAAAAAAATTAGAAATTTCCCAAATATTCAAAAATAAATCACTATGTTCTTTTTATTTTCTTGTATTTATATTGAATTTTTTGAAATTACAATGTTTTGTTAATTTCTGCTGTACAGCAGTCATTCAGTTATACATACACACACACACACGTATATATATGCACACTGTTTTTTAAAAAATATATATTTTCAGTGTTGTTTATCACAGAACACTGAATATAGCTCTCTATGCTATAGAGTAGGACCTTGTTGTTTACAAACCACTGTATTCTAAATAACTATGGGTCAAAAAAGAAATCAGTAAAAATCAGAAAGTATTTTATGCTGAATATTAGTGAAATAGAACAACAAAATTTGTAGATGCAATTAAAGTGGTGATTAGAGGGAATGTTTATACCTCAAGGTGTATAGATTAAGAAAAAATGAAGAAAACCATTTAAAAATCAATTTATCTACATCTCTGCCACAATAAGCTGGAAAAAGGATAGCAAATGGAAAGAAATAAAGTAGAAAGATTAGGATGAGAATAAGTAACGTTCAAATTATAAGTCCTAGGAAGAAAACAGAATTGGAAGTTTTGGTTAAGAGTAAATTGAAAGGGTAGAGGATTCTCTAAGGAGATGACATTTGATTTAAGAACTGGGGCAGGTGGAAGGAGGAGAACAGGAAAAATATGGAGGTGTGTCATTCTTGGCAAAGAGAACAAAAGACAGATAAGTCAGCACACACACATACAGAAAACAATTTGTGAAGCAAGAAGAACCACTTAAAGTGTATGTGGTCACACACTTATTCTTATGTACTGGTGCTCTCTACCCATCAGCTGTCCCTTCAGTGTGGCCCCAGAATGGGCACATGCGACACATTTCAACCTGACCTGAAGTCTGAAACCAATCTGAATTGACCCATATCTTGAAATAAATTTGCTTTCATGGGTACACCTATAAGCAAATAAATAATGGTTTGTTTTGATAGGACACTGAGATTTGAGGTGATTTGTTTGCAATATTATTGCTGCAACAAATTTATTTATTTATTTATTTATTTATTTATTTATTTATCTTTTTGCCTTTTATGTAGAGCTGCACCCACAACAAATTTATTTATTTATTTATTTATTTATTTATCTTTTTGCCTTTTATGTAGAGCTGCACCCACAGCATTTGGAGGTTCCCAGGCTAGGGGTCTAACAGGAGCTATAGCCGCCGGCCTTCGCCACAGCCACAGCAACGCGGGATCCGAGCCGCGTCTGCAACCTACACCACAGCACACGGCAATGCCGGATCCTTAACCCACTGAGCAAGGCCAGGGATCGAACCCGCAATCTCATGGTTCCTATTCGGATTCGTTAACCACTGAGCCACGAAGGGAACTCCACTCTCTTTTTTTTTTTTTATATAATTTTTTCCATTGCTTAATGAATTTTATTACAATTATAGGTATACAAAAATCATCACAACCCAATTTGATAGCATTTGCAACAACTCTCTAACACAAATGATAACTATCCATGGTAATTACTTGTACTGAAGAGTAGGAATTTAATTATAATTGTATTGTGTAGGGTGATAGTAGAATATACTACACTATAGAGAGTTCTTCTTAGACTTTGACAAGCATACAAGAACTCTTGAGAACTTATTAAAATATGCATTTAATGGCTTATCCCCCAGAGAATATAATTCATTTAATTTGGCTTGGAGATTAGTAATCTATTTTTTAAAATATATCACCCATACTGATCCTGATGAAATTGTTTACCTAGGTACATCTATACTAAGTAAGCCAAAAAATGCATTTTTAAAAATACCATTTGTCTTTATTATCTTGAAATATTTTATTTCTTGGGCAAATATGTGTTATAAGGGAATGTACACTTGATTCCTCTTTTATTTTTGTTTGGATGAGGTTTTGGTTCCAAAAAAAGTGAACTCAGTATATTTCGATTAATTTGGAATATCTACAGGCAGCTTTATTCAGAATATTGGTTGGCCTTATTCATCTCTGATCTTTCTTGTAGGATAACGTTTTCATAGCTAGACTCTAGATTTCAACTGGCATTCTAGCAGATGTTCTTCTTTTTTTGCCCTTTTGATATTAAGTTAAATCATCTGGTCAATATTATATTTCAGTGGTATGAAAGCCTTATCATTTATTCTCATGTTATTTGTATCTTTCATTAGGGAAGCACATTTTTGCCCAAAATGTGTCCTTGAAAGCTTAAGAAATACGATGTAAAAATGAGGAAATCTGCCACTTCTGTTTTCTTTTCAAATAAAAAGTCTTGTGTGATAAGTTTTCAGAAACACTCAGTTTTTCATTTTCTAGCAGCAGAAGATTTGGTTTCTAAAGTTTTGAAGTAAAAACCCTTGACTTTCAAATTTGAATTTTGGAGAATTAATTGCTGCTAGCAAGTTTTTTTTGTGTGTGTGTGTGTGTGTGCTATTTTACTGCTTTATTTCTCTCTTTTTTCTTTATACCGCCCCACAATATGGGAGGCATATATGGTGAGTTATGTATTTAACAAGATCCACACCTGTATAATAGCTTGGTTTCTTTGTCTTTCACTATTCAAACATTTAATAATTCTGAGTAACAATAAGCCAACAGAATACCAATAGTATACATAAATAATGAATGAAAAGCTCAAGAATAACAATTTGCTTTGTAGTTGCTGTGCTTCTCCTCACTATTTGACAGTTCATTGACTAAAGTATTAATCACACCTTCTTTCTGTCCTCCTCTGCAGTGGTTGAGGAAAATAAAGAACCATCAGGTGAGGGCCAGCCAGTCATTTGAATCCACAATGTGAGGATCGAGTAAAGGCCAAAGTATTCTGGGTAATAAAATGTGATTATTAAATTCTTGTGAAAAGGATGGCACTCTGATGGAAGGGCATTATATTAGTTCAGACTCTACACCATTGTCACAGACACAAGGAGACATGAGGATATATGCCTCTGAGGAAATCAGTATCCATTTTAACGGGCAATTCTTCTAAACTCAATTTTCTGCAATAATGACTAACTAGAGCCTTATACTGTGATACAGCTCTGCTCATCATGGTCTCCTTGAAAAGTCTGATTGAATTTGCTTTCAGTTCTTTTTCCTAAACAAATTCTCCCTTGAGGTCTGACTTCTAGAACGCAATGCACATTCCAAAAATGCATCTGTTTAATATAGAGTCTATCTTCCCAAACTTCTTGTCCTTACTAAAATTAAGGGTGTGCTTGTCACTGAAGGTAGAAGAAAACTCTTGATGTTAAATATCTCTAAGACAGGAAAGAGAGAGAGAGAGAAAGAAAAAGAAAGGAAGAAAGGAAAAAGAAAGAAAGAGAAAGGGAGGGAAAGAAAAAGGGCGGAAGGAAGGAAAGATGGAAAAAAGATAGCAGGTTTGATTAGTATAACTAGCAAAATGGACTAATTTCAGTAGTTTAAATCACTACATATTGTTTTCAAATGAAGTGGGTTGGTAGTTTATATTTATTATACAAGTATTTACCTCTTATTGAGAACTTTTTTGTGTGCTAGGAGTTGTTGTATGGCAGTAGTTCAGGATATTTGAACTCCTGATATTTATTTGGCACATAAACAACCAGACAAGGATCATTGTTCATCTTTCATACAGACAAGTGTAGTAAGTGACCGAATTTAGGCCAGTGGAATATTGTTGGGCAGAAGTTACATGGGACTTTTTAGGAACCTTCCTTAAAAGATAGCAATTGTGCAGGAACTCCTGTCATGGCGCAGTGGAAATAAATCTGACTAGGATCCACGAGGAAAAAATGACAAGTTATGAACAGTTCTTATCCTCTTCTCTCATGTGTTGTTCTTTCCTATAAACTGGAGTATAGACATACTGTATGTGAAGGGGAAGATGTATTGGATCATGATTTGTTCATGACCCAAGGGAAAAGCCTGGGTGTCCGAAAACTTTACAAAACAGAACAGCCACATCAGCACCAGACTGCTTGATTCCAAATGATTTCAAACTTCTACACAAAAGAGAAATGAGCTTTCTTTTGTGATTACTTGTTTTAAGTCATTGTTTTTCTGGATCTCTGAGCACAATCCTAGCTTATACTTTATATATATATCATCTTATTTAATGCTCAAAACATAGCTATAAGAACCATTAGTATGCCTATTCTACCATCAAAGAGACTGAAGTCCAGGGAATGGATTAGTTTTCTCAGTGTCCTACAGCTATTAAATAGAACAGCCAGGTCTTTATGTCCAGGTGGTTTCATTCTAAAGACCAGGATCTTAACAATTATAAAAGATTATCTTTCTGCTCAAACCACACACCCATCTGCACTGGGAAGCTGAAGCTTCATACCTTGTTAGTCTTGCACTTCACTGTTTCAATGTTCAGAAATGTTATCACCTTAAGACAGAAAGGAAAGAGATTTCAACTCTGATGTAGCTGAGATATTTCCCTTCAGATCCTCCATTTTTTATTGCTGTATCAATAGGTTCATGGATGTTAGCATTAGCTTTAAGGAAATGACATTGTTTTAGATTCCTGTCTTTCCCCTTGTGATTGAAAATGACATTTCGTACCTGATCATCTGTTAATAATCAACAGCCTTTTTCCAAACTCTGAATCCTGAAGTAGAACCAAAAGCAATTCAAATAAGTTGCTTGAGATTCTGAATTATAAATGCTATTTTTAAAATAATGATATTTATTGTTTAGTTTTCTTATTACAACTGTAGTATGCAGCTGCTTATAATATTTTAAAATTTATGTGAAATAAAATAACCCACTGTTGTGGCTCAGCAAGTGAAGGACCCAGTTTATTTAAAATAAAATAACCCGCTATTGTGGCTCAGCAAGTGAAGGACCCAATATTCTCTCTGTGAGGATGCGGGTTCAATCAGTGAGTTAAGGATCCAGAATTTCTATAAGCTGCAAAGCAGGTTGCAGATGTGGCTCTGAGCTAGTGTTGCTGTGACTGTGACAGAGTCTAAAGCTGCAGCTGCAACTGCAGCTCTGATTCATCCCCTAGCCTGGAACTTCCATATGCCTTAGCTATAGCCCTAAAAAGGAAAAGAAAATTCATATGGATGAGTAAATGAACTAAGAAAATATATTTTTATTAATGGGTTTAGACTGCATTTCCCCATTATCTCACTCTATTGCTTGGCCCTAGATTTGATTGTGTTCATTTTGGTATCTTCAAGAGTAAAATTATTTCACTGCTGTGTCTGAATCTCATGTGGGGGGTATCACAAAAGAAATTTGACCTGGAAGAAGTATAACTATACCGAAGAAAAGTCTAAACTGGCAGAACTCCTCTCCAGCAATGGTTATACTAGACTTGGCGTCAATTGCTATCAGTATCCGGAAGCCCACACATTAATTCAGATCAAATGCTTTAAACAAACATCTGTAATAAGCATATTTTCCTTGGAGATTAAGAAAGGCAAACATGAGAGCAATGAAAACAAGTTATAAAATTAGTGTGACCAGGAAAGCATCTCTTGGAAAGGGGTTAGAGTAGTCCTCTCTTATCTGTGGTGGTTACTTTTCAAGTCCCCCAGTGGATGACAGAAACTGCAGGTAGTGCCAAACCCTACAGACAATACTATATTCTTTCCTATATATACATAAGGTATGATAAGATTTAGTCTATAAATTAGGCACAATAAGATATTAATGTACACTTGATCTTACCCTTGGGCTAAATATTTCTGTCATTTTTGGCCATAAAACTAGTTTGTACTAAGATCTATTCTTTCAGAGTTCCTGCATGGCTTGATGGGATAATGATTGGGTATTGTTTCTATGGCAGCTTGGGTTCAGTCCCTGGCCCGGCACAGTGGGTTAAGGATCCTATGTTGCGTAATCTGTGACTCTGATTTGATCCCTGGCCCAGGAACTTCTGTATGCCCTATATGCAGGTAGGACTGGAAAAAAAATATCTATACTTTACCCACTGAGACAAAGACAGTCTTGGAAAGCACCAGTATTCTCTGTTGTCCTTGAACTGAGCATTGCCAGGCTTCAGTAGTGCATTCATTAATAAGAGATAATTTCCTATAGGCTCACAGTAAAATCTGACTCCCTTAGACGTAAAGGATCTTGGCTCTTCCCTTTGGAAGCCCATGCTTATAGCCTGTTCATTAGGTTTCTGTTGAGGAAGAAAGTATATATTCCATGAGGTAAAGTTTTGTAGGAACTCTTCCACTAATCCTATAGCAACTCCTTCCCAAAAAGAGAGTGCATAATCACTATAGTAATTTGGGGAGAATAAACAAAGCATGCTCCAGTCAACATCTTTAGGTACTCTTATTCAAAGTCCATTTACCTTCAAGACAAATACATTTTACATATATATATATATGTATATATATGTGTATATATATATATATTGTATATATGTATTTTTTACTATTATATATTTTTTACTATTATATATATATATTTTACTATATATATATATATATTACTATATATATATAAAAAATATATATATATATATTTTACTATTGATGAGGAACCTGTATATTCTGGTTCAAAATCCAAAGGGAAATAGGAGAATTTTTTTTTTTTATTGATTTCCTAAGCCGCCAGCACTGGTTTCTGGAATCCCACTCCAAATGTCTCAAACTGATGGAAAATATTCTTCCATGTGCATAAAAAGAAAGGCATTTAACAGAATCAGCAACTGCTAAAGCAAGAGTTTGCAATTTTACAATTTATCAGTGTCTCAAGCACTAATCACTGATTTCTCCCCACTTATTACACACAAAAAATTTTATTCTCAATAATAGTTGCCATAGACTACAAAATTTATCCTTCTCACCCTATGGTGCTGAGGGCTTTCATAGGTCATTAATTCAGTTCTCCCATATTCTAAGGTATGAATTTGTAATCAAAATAGAAGAATACTTCCAAGTTCTTTATATTTTCAGTAACTTTGTTATTATGGAGAGTTCAGCAGAGATATCAAATTCTGGAAGCAGACATAATGAAATTTCTCTATTATCTAGCTCATTGACTCTTGGAAGTTTTTGGCAAGTTTCCTCATCTATAAAATGGAGATGATAATGTTTTTTTTTTTTATCTCACTGATTTCTTATGAGTATTAAATGCATTAATATGTGGAAAGCTGTAATAACAGTTCCTGGCACACAGTATTTGCTCAATAAATGTTAACGATTATTATCTTCCACTGAAAGATTATAGGGATCCCAGAAGTAATGTTGGACAATTTTTCAAATGAATGGAAACGCATAGGGCATATAACAATAGTTAACCCTTTTCCACATCAATCATTAATATGTTTTTCATAATATTCATTCTTTACCTCAATACTGAAAAAAAATATTTTTTTTTCCTTTTTTTTAGAGCTGCATCTGTGGCACATAGACGTTCCCAGGTTAGGTATCTAATTGGAGCTATAGCTGTCGGCCTACACCAAAGCCACATCAATGCCGGAGCCACATCAATGCCAGATCAGAGTCATGTCTGCGACCTACACTACAGCTCACCACAACGCGAGGTCCTTAACCCATTGAGTGAGGCCAGGGACTGAACCGCAACCTCATGGTTCCTAGTCAGATTCGTTTCTGCTGTGTCACAATGGGAACTCCTGAAATTATATTTTAAAAACAATCCAAGAGGGCATATGGTACCTTTTTAATTTAAGTATTGAGAATGTGGTAATTCAAACTCATTCTTATTTTCCCAGAGTTAACTTATGCTTCCTTTATAAGGGAAACTGAAAGTTTCATCATTTATTAGTAATTCTTCAGTAAGCTGCCCTAATATTTTAATTTGAGAAAATGCAATTTTTCCAAAACTTTCTAGGAAAAGATAGGAACCATGTAGTTATACTCTACATTGTTTTAAAAAAGAATTATATCCACATATTACAGAGAGAGAGGAAAATAATGACACCTGGCCTTAAATTTCCTGTTGCATTTCATCTTCTATAACTTTGTTGTTAAAGAATCTTCAAAATCAAAGTTCTCACACGTTAATTTGGAAGATAGCATTGGTGAACTATTTTTTTACAGAAAAAAATCAGAGGAGACATATGTATATCTATCACACTTCTATTTTACTGTAATTAATGACACAAAGAAGCTCTCTGAGATTTTTAGTACCTGCCTCAGGAAAACATACATATTTTTAAAAGATGTTTATCTTTTCCAACCAATGCTGACATTCCTTATGCACATCTAGGGCCTGGATATTCCATCATCATTGCTGTCTAGTTAGTGATCAAATATCAATCTCTCTCTTCTTAGTTCCAAGTCCATACTTCATGAGCTGGCCTATAATGAGCTGAATCTGATAAATATTTTGGCCAAGTGACATGACTTTAAACTTTGTCAATAGGAGGAACTAGAGAGACACTGTAGATGAAAGAGCCTTGTCTTCAGGGTTCCAGTATCCCACTCTGGGCATGTTCCTGCAGTTCATAACCGTGGACAGTATGTGCTGGCCAGCAGTGTAAGGCACACCAATACACAGGTCACCTCCCTGTAGGTAGCAAGCATCTCCCAGTTTCCTAGCAGGAGCCTTCTATAAACTCTTTCCACTGTGTAGCCTGTAAAGAAATTTCTTCACACTCTGGAGAGCCAAATTTAAACCTTCTGCAAGGAGGCCTGCTTCTCAGTTCTGGGTAGGTAGCGGGGGCCCTCCATATCTGTTGCTTTGTTAGATGCTCTGCCATAGCCCTAGAGGATGTGGCTGCTTGTTCCATATGCTATTCCTGAATTATTTAGAGTTTATTTTTTCCCCAGAATAATTAATCCCCTATGAAAGTTTATAAGCTTGTTCAAATTAGTATGTGCTTTCTGTCTCTTGATTGGATACGGACTGATACAGAAGTGGAATGAGGAATAGCATGATCCCAGAAGATCAGTCTGAAAAGATGGAATTTGGGAACTGATTTAGTCATTCTCCTGAGCTTGAACATGCTAGGGAGACTCCTGCCAAAAGGAAACGAGGTACTAGTAATCTGTGGCATGTAGTGACTTAACAGTCAGCCAAGATATCATCTGTGATTGACTGAGATGAAGTGTCTGCTGAATCAAGTCCCTTGAGAGCCCAATGGTTGCTACACTTTAGTGTATGGCAGTAACAGTGACTACAAAGACTGTGCTGGAGTTTCCTAAATGCATTGAAGAGCTTATAGGAAGAAATGACAAGCTTAGGAATTTTAACTCCAATTCAAGTCATACTCTAAAAAACAGAGAGCTTCCATGACTGTTCTAAAATCAAAATTCCAAAATCAAATGCTAAATTTAGTTGCAAGTGTTGCTGAATTCCAAACTCTACATTATCCCCATCCCTCAGTGTCAAGTTATAAATACTATGAACCAGTGTTCAGTTGTAGAAATAAGGAGCAGTCTGCCTAACTTATCATTTCCGTGTCTTATTTCTGTGTACTTATAAAGATTATTCAGTTTCCCTTTATTTCTCTTCCTTTTATATTATTTTATAAGTAACGCTGATGACAATTAAAATTATAATTTTTTCTATATATTACACAATGTCAAGAAAAGATTGTAATTGACAGTAAGGATTGAATAGGAATAAGCGACTCTTAGAAATGGAGACTGTACTTGAGAATTTTGTTGCTTGCTTTTAAGAGAGGATGAGCATGTTGCTTCTATTGGAAAAGCTTTGTTGTGCTGGAAAGAGGAGTTTGGGGAGGTTTTGTATTGCTGTTTGGCAGTTTAAGTATGGGAAGAAAAGCATGTGAGTAAGATAAATTTGGATTAGTTTGCTCAATATGTGTTTCAAACTGCTTATTGTGTGCTTTCTTATATTGCAGAGGCTAGAAAGCTAAAGCAAGACAAAACAAAATAAAAATAGTTTTCTAGATTCCTTTGAAGTATATAGATGTGATTTTTCGTTTGCTGAGTCAGTTTCACTTCTAAGAAAAATAAGCTGCTTCAGAGGAAAGCAGAGATGGCAGGTTCCGGACCTAGTCAGTGCTGCAGTAGCTTTCTGATTGCGCAGGTATTTCCCGATGTGGCAGGAGCTGTGGCCTTCCCTTAGGGACCTGTTGCACATTGTGGGGCTTTGGAAGTCGTTGCTAAAAGCTCAGCCTCAGGTCTGTTCTGTAGCCATCCCAAATATTTTGAAAGCTTATAATAAATGTCCATCTGCTTAACTATTCTGGGACAGGGTAAGAATCTGTTCTCTGTAAATGACTTGTGTGCAAAGACGTGTCTAAATTTATAATCTGTATACCACCCATGTTCTAGGATGTCTTTGATGCTTTCCCAGCTTTTATGCATGTGTTTTCCCTCCACATCAATCCTCTTCTAAACCTCTTCATGCCTAATTTAATTTCTCACTTATATGGATTTTTGTCAAATACTTTGATCATTTTGAACTCTATGCTATGTGGAATTCCTAGGCCAGGGATCAGATTCAAGCCAACGGATCCTTAACCCACTGTGCTAGGCTGGGGACTGAACGTGTGTCCTGGCACTCCAGTGACACCGCTGATCTCGTTGCACCACAGTGGAAACTCTAGATTTCTGATTCTTAAGAACCATTCCTTCTGTCATTAAACTCTGGTACTTTCAAATCGAAATGTTTGGTGTCATAACTGTTGTTTATGATGTAGTCTTCAAGGTACTGTTTGAAGCCAACAATATGTTTTAAAATTGAGATCATAAATGTTCAATTTGATGTTTTTTTGACAATTGTGATACCTGTGTAAACACCATGCAAAAGATAGAGATATTTTCATCACTCTGTAAATTTTCCTCACATCCTTTCCATTTACCTCCAAGGCCCCACTATAGCCATGGTTACTCATTTGATTCCATCATCATACTTAAGTTTTTCTTTTTCTTGACCTTAGCATAAATGCTCTCATACAATATAATATATTCTTTTATCTCTGACTTCTTTCTTTCAACATGGTATTTTTGAACATCGATGGTAGCAGGTATTGTTTGTTTCCTTTTTATTATTGAGTAATATTCCATGGTATGAATATACCATAATTTTTTTCAATTTATAATGATTTTTATTTTTTCCATTATAGCTGGTTTACATTGTTCTGTCGATTTTCTGCTGTACAGCAAGGTGATGCAGTTACACATCCATGTATACATTCTTTTTTCTCACAATATCATGCTCCATCATAAGTGACTAGAAATAGTTCCCAGTGCTATACAGCAGGATCTCATTGCTTATCCATTCCAAAGGCAATAATTTGCATCTGTTTTTGTTTATTCCATTCTGCTGTTGGTTATTTGGATGTTTACAGTTTGAGGTGGCTATGAAAAAAAGATGATATAATCAGTTTTGTGGACATTTCTCTAGGGTAAATACTTAGAAGTCAAATTAAACAAGTCTTTCTGAAATACTTTAGGCTTTTATCTAGGAAAAGCTTATATATACATTATTATATATGTTAATATACATACATATATAATAATGTATATATACTTACATATATCATTTCATATATATATGAAATTAGAACAAGAATTTGCCTTAAGAAATTAGAATAATTAATAAATTAATTTGCCTTAATAATTAGAATAAGAATTCTATCTATTTAGACATCCAAATTTATTAATGCACATTTTCACAGCTTTCACCTCAAAAGATATCCAACAGGGGTTAGCTCTTCTTCTGTTGTAAAGAAAAATATTCTTGTTTGTTTTGAGAGAGAGTTTCAATTAGTCTTCCTCCAGAAACTTCACTTGAACAACAATGAAATATCCTTTTAGTTATTAAGGGTATACACAGAGAGAAAGAGATTAACAACATAGGAGGGAAGAAAACAGCAAAAATCGTGAACCTGGAAAACGGAGAGATAGGCAATACTGATTTAGCGTATCTGAGTAATTCTGAAGCATAAGACTTGTAGTAAGACTCCAAGATACAACTTGATTTCTTATGTGGAAACCTACAAAGTTGCAAACTTCTGCAATGCTAATTTCAGATTTATATCACATATGAATTTGTCAGCAATTAATGAGTTTCAAGATTCAGATCATACTTTCGGTTTTTAGGAAGTTAATATGGTACATATACTATATAATATACAATAAACACATATGAATATTTCCATAAAACATAAACATACTGATAATAAAAGAAAGATCATATATAAAGAAATGTACTAAAAACCTGCACCTTTTGGATTGTCATATAAGGATATTTGAACTTTCTGACAGTATAGAAAGGAGGACTTACCAAGCCATTTTGAAAGCATTAGAATGCCAAATTTCCTGCCCTGTTCTCAGTGACACAGCTGATCTACCTCACTAAAAACTTCTCATTTAGAGATGATACATTATAGAGGCATTTTGGTTTAGAACCCTAGAGATGCCTGAGACTGGGAGAATCATTGGTAATAGGAATCAGATAAGAAGTTGTAAGACAAGCAATGCATTCCAGATTCAAAGGGGGGATTATTTCAGCCTAGACTACTATACCCACCTTAGCTGTCAATGAAACAAGAGTAGAATAAAAACATTTTCAGATGGGTAAAGATATCAAAACGTTTTCTATTCTCAGGAAGTTACAGAAGGACTTGTGCAACAAAATAAGAGAATATAATAAAAAAGCACATGGGTTATGGAACCAAGGGATAAAATATGAGACCAGAGGAAACCATCTCAGGTTGATGGTAAAGGAATTTAGGAGTATGAATGTTGTGCAACAAACCTCAGGAGCAACATGTTCAGCAGGTCAAAATTTCTAGAAATATCTACAAGATTATAAATGTAATAATTCTGGATGGTTCTGAATATGTTGTTTATACGTACATTGAACTACTGGAGTGTGAATTACTGGAGTGTTACTTGTGAAAGAAAAGAGATATTATCTCAGTGCAGTATCCTGTCTCTGCTGTAAAAACTCATAATATAGAGAATTTGTATATATTCATAAATTATGCTATGCTTATTTTTGTGGAAATGGATAAGCAGAAGTATTGTGGATAGTGAAGGGAGAGGAATAAGGATTGCGAAGGAGTGCAAAATCATTATTTTTCCAGGTATAAAAGTATAAATATTGATCGTGGTATTCTAAAATAGAGATATAACATACCAAAAAGAAGAAAACTAAAATTATTTGAAATGGTTGCTTCTGGCACGCAGGAAATAGGGGAGGATCATGGGAGATGCTTTTTCCCATTAAATCTTTGTGGAATTATTTGACTTTAAATTCTGTACATCTATACTGTTGTTAAAAATGTATTCTACCCTTAAAAAAAAAAAAAAGGAAGGGAACTGTGAGTAAAGAAATAGGGCATAAAGATATTCTGTGGGACTGGCCAAGCTCAGCCTTGTTAGGCAGACAGGGAATTTATGAAAAGAATAATGAGGACACAAAACCTAGGAAAATAGTTTGGGGCTCATTGTGTAAAATGCATGTCAATGTTAGAAAAGTTTATTTTAAATGCTAGAGGCAATAGGAATCAGAGAAAGGCTTTATATAAAAGGTATTCAAACTTCCCAGGCTTCCCACACTCTGTTTCCTGAAGAGCAGGCACGCTCTTCTCTCCTTTCACCAAATAGGGATTTAGCAGGCACATTTCCCATTCCTATATTAAGATCTTCTTTCTGGTTACTAATAATTTTAGGGGGGAATGAAGGATAGGTGGAAGCAAAGCAATATTACAATGTAATATTATATTGACCAAAATATTTACCCTAAGGTTTTGGAGGCCCTTTGGGGAAGTTCCACAGACTCCCATGCCACCAGGTCTCCATTCAATTCCCTACTCTTTGATTATGCAAGTGCTTAAAATACTGTAAGTACAGAATCAATTATCAGTCTTTGTTCATGCAAATGTGTTCTGCAAATTACATCTGCCTACTTAAATTAAACCCCCTCTCTGGACCTACAAAAAAAAGGAAAAAAGGAATGATGCCGCTTTATATTCTCTTTAACTGGAGGTTCTCTAACATTAAAGCACATAAGAATCAATTGGGAATCTTATTTAAAATGCAAATTGCAGAGCCCCATCTCAAGAGATTCTGATTCTGTAATTCTGTTCTGGTACTCAGCAATCAATCAGCTCTCTCTCTCTCCCTCTCTCCACACCCTCCCCCCGTTTCTCAAAACAATCCAATGTACTTTTTTAGATAAAAGACAATATTTTCTGTGTGGTGGTGGTGGGGGACAAACTAAATGTCATTATGCTTTTGTAATGGCATTCAATGCCATTCTTTTGACACTAGCATTCTCTCTGGCAGTGAGACTAGGAGGAATAGTATTAGCTTTTTTTGGCAGCTAGATTCTCTACTTTGACTCTGAACCGAAGCTGGATACCCTTTTGGGGAGAACAATGTTAAAATAACACTTTATTTATCACACCATTAAACACCCCCAAAGAAGTAGCAGAAAATGGATCACACAGTTCAGTCGCTCCTTGTCCAACATCATCTGGGTTACAGTTACATATTAATGTCTTATCTTTAAAGGCAGCCTTTAAAATAGGTACAGAATTTCTTAAGGAAAGATGGATTCTGCAACATCCTAAGCCGTGGCTTTCCTTCATATTATAAAATTCTTACAGTGTAACTAAATTGGAGAACTCAGTTTATTGGTTTTTTTATACAGTTTAAACAATCTCAAAAATTCCACCACCCTCAAAGAAAAGACTCATGCAAACAGGTTCTTTTCCTCATGCAAAATAATTGGCAATTTTAAAGATAATATTAGAATCTTTTTGAAATAGTTTAGCAGAAAATTAAACTTTAGGAGAAATTAAGAGAATGTGGAAAATGAATCTACAAGGAGCAAAAATAAAAAGGTTTGAAAAGTGCTTCTCTGCAAATAAAATAAGACATTTCCTTAATTAAAAGAGCAAAAAAAAAAAAAAGACAATCATCAAACAATGTAGAATATTCCAGATAATTTTGGGTCAACTAATTAGTTTGCTAATTATAACTTCTTAGCAAATTTCACTTCCACCTTTCTTTGTTTCTTAGCAGTTGACTAAATAGTGTCGCCCAAATGACCCACAATGTAGAGCAAAGCTGTAGGGAAATCTTTCCATAATTTCTCTTTATGGTCATGTGCCTTACTGAGCAAAGGAGATATGACAGTCCAAATTGTGCCACGCTTCAAGTTCAAAATACACATGTTCTTTAGAAGACTTATTATGAAAAAAATGTATGCATTCATTTGTATTTATATTATATGCTGAAAGGATAATGGATATATATACATATATGTGTGTGTGTGTGTTACTCATTTTGGATATTTTAGGTTAAATAAAGTACACACTTAAGCTTAATTTACCTTTACTTGTTTTAATATTACTGATAAACAATATAAAATTACATACATGGCTTGAGTTATAGTTCTATTGAGCAATAGCTTTATAAAGATCACATAGAAATGAGCCCTTTTTACATTATACTTTGAAATGGTATTAACAGCACCTCCAGTCATGTCTGTTCATTCTTCGTATCATTTTATCCTGATGATGTGGTTTTGAATGAAGCCACAGCTGCAGTAGAAATGCATGTAGCAGTGGCTAAAGCCTGTCTTCCCCTCTGTCTGCCTGTTTTTCCTCTCCTAGGGGTCAGTCCCCTGCCCTGCCCTTGAATTTGAGAGCTAGCCTCTTCTTTGTCTCTGCCCTTGAAAATGATGCCTCTGTCCTAGCTTCTATCCTTAGAGCACTCTTCTCTTCGGATGTTCTGCAAAAACTGTTTCTACAACCTTTAAAAAAAAAAAAAACGATAAATTCAGTTTTATTTTTTACTCTGAGCAAGATTCAAATAAAAAAACAAGAAAAATATCAGCTATTCCTAATCATAATTGCAACAAATTGATATTTAGTTTGAACATTTTTATTTATCTAATCTATCAGTGTATCAGACTTAACTGAATTGGGAGAATATCTGGAACTCCTAATTGCAGGGATAAGAAATATAAAAGAGTAAGATTTTTTTTTTCCCTAGGAAAGAAGTGGTTTGCTAAGCAAATTAATAATGTAAAAGTTTTTCAGAGCTAATTACAATTTTTTCTTACTTGATCATTAAAGCAGTTTCCCTCTGCTAGGCAATATTTTGTTAACCTAGTTAGAATGTGCAGTAATAAAATGGAATTTTTAAAAATATGGCCTATTATTCTGTCATCATTTTTCTATTCAGAATGAACTTTGCTAAAATTATAAAACACAAAATAGACTTTACCTTTTTAAAAATGCTCTTTCTTAAAAAAAATAAAACAATGAAATTGCAAGATGATAAGTTTTATTGAATGCTTAACCAAAATTTGAATATATTGTCCTGAGGTATAGCCTGAGGTTTGGGCAAAATGTAACTTTAAGATACACACCTGAATAATGAAGATTGAAATGTACTTCTACCTTCATAGATAATATAAAGAAATGTAACTCTGAAATAACATGCATTTTCTTTTAGCTGTAATCTAGACCAATATGCAAAACACATATATAAAATGTGAAATCATCACATTTCAATGCATACAGTATTTTCTTTTCTGCAGTTATAATTGCTAATCCTTCAATAATTTTGTCAGGCAGAAAGTATCTTACTCGAGTCTCCTCAAACTGCTCAAAATATAGTGATTTGATAGTAAAGAGCTACAGAGAAGCACTGATCTTAGCATGAAATTCCCTGACATGAGTCAAGTCAGGCTAGTATTTCAGCAGTGAAGGCTGGACTGAAGCTGAAGGAAGAAGCCATCATGCCAGGTGGTGTATGGAAGGCAGGTTGCCACTGGAAGTATCACAATTTCCAGGGCTCTGTGGTGCAAAGGCATGCAAACTTGTCAAACCAATTATTGCAGAGCTCGGCAGCAAGATGATCAAAGTCCTGTGGGTAGTGGCACAATGGACCTGAGGCATCAGTCCATTCTGATTTGGACAGCTGCCTATTGCAAAGCTAGAGAATAAGACTCAGTAGAAAGGAGAGCTGGTTGACAAATACTGGGCAGGTAGGTGGCTAGGGTCCTGTCCAAGTTCACAATTGTCCATTCCTTACCCACTGACTTGGCTTGACCAAAACTTAGACAAGCCTTTCTCTTCCCCATAGGCCTCTTAACTTTGGCTCACCCCCAAACTTTGGCTTTCAAGCAAGCACTAAGCTGCAGGACACACTCATTCTAAGATCTGGTTAAGCAAAGAGAAATATTTCCTGTTGAACTGTCCCAGTCAGGCTGTCGGCTGGCCTCTATCCACTCGCCCAACTTCTGCTCAAAGTTCCTCCCATCCCTGCTTATCCTTGCCTATAAAAGCAAAGGCTTTTTCTGTTTTATTTATTTGTTTGTTTATCTATTTATTTATTTATTCATCCATCCATCCATCCATTCTTTTATTTTAGATGCTTGCAGATGCTGAAATCAATAGTCCTTTAGAATAAAACCTAACTTTTCCTTAGTCTAGATTTATTTTTTCTTTGTCTCAATGATGAGTTCGCCTCATCTTTCCTTCGTCCCCACCATTCTCTTGCCTCACTTGCCTTCTTGTCATAATCCATAGCTATCTTGAATGAGTAATAAGTCCAGGAAAAAAAATTATTTCTTTTAGGTCTGACCTATTTCTGCGTATTCTTTAACTCTCTTGGGAAAACCCTCAAATTCATTTCTCCTCCCTAAACCCCAGAAAACTCCTTCTATACTTGTCTCAGCTTATAAACTTCAAAAAGTTTCCTCTGATACATGTAATTGATTAGCTATCTGGTTTGTTGTTGTTCCCAAAGCTTGTTATGCTTAGCCCTACTGTAGTTATTCCCACACTGCAATACAAGCATCTGTTTCCTTACATCTGTCCTCCTAGTCCCAGTAAGGGCCAGGCCAGTGTCTTGTTCATCATTATCTCTTAGCATAGAGCCTACCACTTCATAGTTGCTCATTAGTATTTGTGTTTAAAATTATCAACTAAATGAAATATTGCTTAGGAACCCCAATTCACTAGAAAACGAGCATGCAAAGTTTTGACAAATTAACCAAAAGCAGAAGACAAATTGTGTCTTATACATGAAACCTTACACATGAATGGCCAGGGAATCCGGCAAAAGAAACACTTTAGGTCCAAAGCATTAAGACTGCATTGAGATCAACCCTACAATGTGATTTGATTGAAGCCATGTAAGCCATCACTGCTCAAGTTCTTCTTGACTTAGAAACTAAGCAGAGTCTTAATTTTGCAGTTGAGGGTGGTATTGGCAGAAGAAGGTATTGAGATGGGATAGTCCAGCCCTGCTTATTTTCATTAGTAACTTAACATCATATTTCATGCTATTTTCACCAGCCTAAATGCCACTCTAGAGCTATTTCAAACCTATTTTAATTTCCTATTTTCATCTCTCCAGTATTCCCATCTACCTTTGACTGATTCCAAAATTTGTGAACAATTCTCAATCTTTATTGTACTCCTTTTTTTTCCTATCTAAATGAAATCCCCAGCCTGTGCCTTTTTCTTTTTTAAATTAAACAGAGGCCTAGAGTTGGGAAAAATTTGAAATTTCAGCCTTCTGATTTAAAACTTATAAACTTTTAATGAAGTTACCACCCAAGAGACTGCTTTTCTCACAGTACCAGAATAATGCAGATTGCAAAGCTCCATAGTGATAAGATTGCTTTGGATGAGTTCTTTAAGCTGATTAAACTGGGCCACCTGTTTTACAAAGTCCACTTGGCATCAGATATGTTTTATCTATTTAGTCAGGTAAAATTGCCTCATTTAATTGCCTTGATGTGTTATTCTCTGACCAGGACAATAGGATATGTCTTTATAGAAAAAATGTCTCAAAATGTTCATTCATTCCTTTTAAAAACAATACATATAAAGTGTATATATAATGACCATCAAAAGTTGTTTTAAAAATTACTAGGCATAGGTTATTATTACAATTAATGGACTATGTTCTGTTGAAAGTAACATTAAACTATTATAAAAATAAATACAAACTATAGAGCAATAACAAAATTCCAAAAGAGAGCATATTATAAAATAGAATTTTGAATATTGAATCATAAGTTAAATTACTGACCATGAGCTTTATTTTGTTTGAATAGGCATTGGCTGTATTTTTATTGTTTTCTTTGTACAAAACAATCTTCTCACAAAGAAATGTGATTATTTGCATTTAGTCTGAAATCTTTTTATGATCTGGGTTTACTACAGTGTATCACGTTATAGATACAAATTATTGGTATTACTAGTATTATTTTCTTTCTTTTCTCCTAACTTATGTATAAGAGTATTGGTTTTGCAAACTGACTCCTCATATACGGGACTGTAAGAAGCAGACCATTCCAGATTGGCAAGTGGCAGATTTATTGACAGAGGAATTTACATAGGGAGTTTTTTTGTGGCTTCAAGACCAGTACATCTCTGCACCTGCCTGCCAGTATCTTCGAGTTTATATAGAGAACTTAAATGGATTCATTCATATACGCCACCTAAGTGGTCTCAACAGCACATTACTATCTCAAGGCTGTGTCCTTGGCGGCTTCTGTTGTAGGGAAGGCAAACGGAAGGCACATTCCAAAGTCAGGAAAGGGGATGAGAAACCAACAATTGTCCAGATTCTGCTCTAAGATCAACCTAGAGTCACATCCTCTCAATGACCACCGCCAACCTCAGCCATGTGCAGATTTTACTCAAAAAAAAAAAAAAAAATCCTGCATGGTATCCACTTTGCTCTTTGGAAGATATTTCTAGGGGCAAAATAGTATGTGGTGGAACAGGAAAGGGATTAAAAAAAATGTACACAATTCTGCCTGACTTCTTTCCCTAGTTTGTATCTGGCAGTCAAAGCTAATATTCAAGCATAACCCTGAGCTAGATGATGGGGAAAGTGTGTGTCAAGGGCAGTCCTGCAGGGGAAAGGGGAAAGGGAGGTAGTGACCGCTGAAAAGAACTAAGCGCTCCTGAACACGCCTTCTACTCTTGTTTCTCTAGCAGGAACAAAATTGAATGAATGAATTAATTATATGAGCTATGTCTCTTATTTATATGTATTGCAAGCCAACTATAGAGGAAGCACTGGTCTAAGCGCTAGGCATAGATCAAAAGAAAAAAAAATAGAAAAAATCACTCTGTCTCATGAAATTTAGATTTTCCCATCATTACAATGAAAGCTTTTTAAAACTGTACTTCCCCCTGATCCAGTCCCCAAGTTGGACTGTGACAAAACAATAAATACCCATCTTCAGTCTGTGAACCATTATAAATTCACATCATGTTTCTGCACCAGGATGAGTAGTTCATCCATGGTCAGATTGCACATTTTGCGTAATCTACAATATACTATGAGCATCTATGCTATATAGTCCTTCCTTTTAGTTCCAAATTATAAATCATGCTGAAAGACCTAATTTCTAGTCGTATGTCTAGTGGTTGCTATAAACTGCTCGTTGCAATTGCTCTTTAGTTCCTGAATCTATAAAATGTGAATTGTGAATGGTAATACAGTAAAATTCAGTTTTTCTGAGTGGGTCAAGATGAAGGTCATTCCATAAAAATGTATCTTTCACAAGAGTGGTGAAACATGTGGGCCATCTAACTTAATAATTGTAAAGGGGAAAACCAAGGTTTTCCAAAGTCTGTGAGTCATTGTCTGCTCTGCAAAGAGGTTCATTGTGTCTTTTTAGTTTCCACATGTAAGCAGTAGCATTGCGTGTTGCTGTCTAATTGTCTGACTGGTTTCACTTCGCATGATAATTTCTAAGTCCATCCATGTTGCTATAAATGTTGGTAATTCGTTCCTTTTAATGGCTGAGTAACATTCCATTGTGTGTATGTACCATATCTTCCCTATCCACTCCTCTGGGCATTTAGGTTGTTTCCATGACCTGGGGTGGGGGAATGCACTGTGGGTTTGGGATACAAAATTGACTTGTGATGATTTATGTACACCTATAATTGAAATAAAATCCATTAAGAAAAAACTAATAATTGTAAAGGGGAGTGAGAGGGGGAAGTCGGTCTTCTATTGAACATTAACAATAAAAACGGACAATGCATATTTCTCTTATTTTCTCATGCTGTATCTTTTGTGAACAAATCATGATGCAAAATAACTCAATTACAAAAAATAAACTAAAGGTCCTTGCTACTCTTAAATTTTACTGTCTGATCACATATTGTCAAGTTGTTATTCTCATTTGGAAAGTTGACAGGCGTGTAAGGACCAGTTTTACTCTTTCTCCCCTTCCTTCCTCTTTTTTCTATCAGTATTCTCTATTAAAACTGCAGGCTCTTGAGAGATGCAGGCTTACTGAGCCAAATTTCATGAGACACCTGTTAAAAGGTTTCTCCCTTCACACTTCTCAGAAAGAGGAAAAACCCTCCAGGCCATATTCTGTTGTAGTTCAACTGCATCTGACACATGGAAAGATGTTTAAATATTAGATTTTTAAATGAATTTTAAAAGCAAATTAATGACTATAGAGAGAGGCTTTTCTATAGAGGAATATTCTTTTATTAGTAGTTAAGGCTAATGCACCTTCATTTTTAATTAATAACCTACATAAGAAGAGGCTGTTTTATTACTGTGGTCTCTAATCAAAATTGATTTCTTAAATTTGCTAAAAACACTAAGAATTTTGAAGAAGACCACTCTTTTTGGATTCCTGACCTCGGGTTTAATGGGAAACTGAAAAAACAGGAAGAGGAAAATAGACCAGATTGCCATAAAAGCATTGATATATTAGGATACAAAGTAGAACACCACACTCGCTCACACACACACACACACACACACACACAGAGTGAAAGAGAGAGAGAGAGAGAGAGAGGGAGGGAAGGAAGGAGGGGGAGAGAGAGAGAGAGAGAGAGAGGGAGAGAGAGGGAGAGAGAGGGAGAGAGAGAGAGAGACACAAAGTGCTTATATGGAGATCAGGAAGAGAAGGTCATATTGGAAGCATGCTGGTGAATATCAATAGAAAAGAAAGGTAATCTATTGACAGAGCTTACAATTCATGTTGGAAAAAAGTGACTATATTTGTGAATGTTTCTATAACCGCCATGAAAGTGACAGATGATAAAAATATCTACAGAGTTAGGAAGGTAAATGAAATATTGACTCTCAGATCTTCTGTGAAGAAAGGGCAGAGTCCTGAAGCATGTGGAAAGATTAAAAACCCAAAGATTCTATTACTTCTTATAATAAAGCTTGCTGCACAAACAATATATGTACACAACTGAATAGGAAATAAGGGTATTTTCATTATCCATGGACAATAGATTTTTGCCAAACACAATAGAATTTGATCTAAAAATTCTGTTGAAGTACTGGTCTTGAAAAAATAAAATTAATTATAGCTTGTAAAATCATAACTTATTTTATTTGCAATTATAATGAATATATGTGAGTAGATGTGGTATTTTTAAAAGCTATTTATCACTGTTTGATAACATTATAAAAGTCACCTCAAGAGCTATATAGGAGGTTCTATGAAATAGAAAATATTTATCACTCCTTTATAAAATAAGAGATTACCTAAGTAGCATTTTGTTATCTTTATTTTTGGTTTTGGTGCTTAAATAATTGTCTAGGATTTTACTTTAGGAAAGAAAAATCTCACCCTGACTAAACTATAATAAAAATATTTAGGAGTTCCCCTCGTGGCTCAGTAGTTAATGAATCTGAGTAGGAACCTGGCCTCGCTCAGTGGGTTAAGGATCCAGTGTTGCCATGAGCTGTGGTGTAGGTTGCAGACACAGCTCAGATCCCACATTGCTGTGGCTGTGGTGTAGGCTGGCATCTACAGCTCCGATTTGACCCCTAGCTGGGGAACTGCCATATGCCACAAGTACAGCCCTAGAAAAGGCAAAAAGACAAAAAAAAAAAAAATTAAATATTACCACACTCAAAATTGTACTAGCATAACATTAAATGTACTTTTATCTTCATTTCTATAAGAGATGCCAACAAATTTAGCCACTATTTCTTTTGAGTTTTTAAAACTCAATTTCTTCTTATTACTACCTCTGCTATGTTTAGGTAACTAAATAAAAGTGCTACTTTTTGTTTCAAAATTTGATTTAAAGGAAGGAAATCACTCTCTTACGTAAGCAGATCTGTTTAGAATTGCTTCTGCCTGCTTCATTCATATATATGTGTGTTTCAAAGTATATAAGTGTGTAAGCACCTTTCAAAAAAAGAAAATTGTCTTTATTTCTTCATGGACCTGAAGAACGTAGGCCTGGTCTATTCCCATTGTAATCATTTAACTAACATGGGCTCACCTGATTTCATACGAAATCCAGGCTCTTTTTCCAAAATTGTGGCCTTTGTAAGAAAGCATATGACAGTTGTAAATAAATTTTATCAAAACAGGTCACACAGTTCATTTCAAGAATGAACTCCTAGGATTATACTCTTTTTGGGGGTTATATGGCAATCTGGTACACTTTCCTCTTCCTGTTTTTCAATTTACCATCAAATGCTAAGTCAAGAAGCCAAAGTGAACACTATTCCTCAATTAAAAAAAAAAAAACTTAATTCCATGAATGCATATATTCTTCTACAACATTACAAAATTGAAATATAACTTCTTGCTATACACATGTGTATATTAATATATGTATATGCCCCCATGCATGAATGCACACATGTATAAATATATCTTGTATATTCCTACACATTATTCTTACATAATATATAAACATATGTATATTTTTACTATTTTGTTTTAAGATGCTTTCCCTTTATTTTAATGAAGGAACCAATGCAAGTTGTCTAAGTACTCCTTTTTAAAACTACATTGAAATTCTACTGTTTCTTATTACTCTCATTTCTCTATGCCAAAGAACATTTTTAATTAAGGTTATATGCATCCAGGGTGATTAATAATCTGCAGATTAATTGCCACCACATGATTGTAAGATGGCTACTCCAGAAAGGTTATAAATTATGTTCAAGTTCTAAATGCTAGGCCATTCAAATTGAATTGAAAAAAGGTGTAAGCTGAGTAGTGGAGAACATGGAGGTAAAGTGAGGGCAAGAAAATAAATAGTTAAAAAACAATATTACTTTAAAATGCTATAATTATTCCATTTTACTTATTTTGATAAACTTATAGGTATGAAAATATTACTAAATATAACAGTAACAAGTCAATTCAGTTGACTTTAGAAATGTCTATATATGCAGAGGGGCACCAGTGTGTTTTTTTAGCCTGATTTTTCACTTGGCCTCATAGCTTGTAAACTATGTCACTATCTTAAATTTAAGAATCAGTTATATAATAAATGTAATTTCAGGTTTTCCAATACCATGTGAGTATGATGGAAAATAATGTCAGCATTTTAAAGTTAATTAGTCTTACCATAAGTCATATATTGTTAGGTAAATCTTCTCCTGATGTTGCCCTTTTATTTCTATCAGCCACACAATGTTATCTGTAAAATTTTGTTATAAAAGATATGTTTTAACACTTCCAGTACTAACTTCCATATTCTGAGATCGGTTTTAACTTGAGTAATATTATTATACACATCCAAAATTTGTTCCCTATAGGCCTTGATTAGAAGAGTTGGTCTTCATATGGTCATAGGAGTAATACATAGAATTTTAAAGCAGGTTATAAGAACCCAGTGGTGACTGGACATAATTTTTTTCATGTCCTTCTATTTCCATATGACTTTTAAAGGAAAATATGATTTTATATAAACCTGCAATAACAGCAAAATTAGAGCAGAAATATTTTACCTAAGAATCCTAAAGGACTACATCTACAGAGTTTATAAGGGACAGATGTAAGGCTAGGAATTAATATTAAAATGGAAGTAACTAAGTTAAATATAAAAACCCTATTTTATAAAGACATTCATACATATACATTGAGGGGGAAAGGGGTAATATAGATAAAAAGCAATAAAATAAAATAGACCAAATTTTATTTTTGAATAATCATAACAAATGCCATTCTTATGTATTTACTGAGATGTGGCTTTATTGAGATATATTTTCCATACCACAAAATCTACCCAGTTAAATTGTACATACAGAACAGTAGTTTTTAGTGTATTCAGAGTTGTGAAACCATCATACAATGTAATTTTATGTATGTATATATGTTTGTATTTATTTATTTATTTTGCTCTTTAGGGCCACACTTGGGCATATGGAAGTTCCCAGGTTAGGGGCTGAATAAGAGCTGCAGCTGCTGCCTGCACCACAGCCACAGCAACGTGGGATCCAAGCTGTGTCTGCAGCCTACACCACAGATCAAAGCACCACAGGACCCACTGTGTGAGACTAGGGATTGAACCCACGTCCTCATGGATACTAGACAGGCCTGTAACTGGCTGAGCCATAATGGGAACTTTACAATGTAATTTTAGAATATTCCAGGAGTTCCAATCATGGCTCAGTGGTTAACAAATCCGAATAGGAACCATGAGGTTGCAGGTTCAATCCCTGGCCTTGCTCAGTGGGTTAAGGATTCAGTGTTGCCCTGAGCTGTGGTGTAGGTTGTAGATGCGACTCGGATCCCGCGTTGCTGTGGCTGTGGCGTAGGCCAGCAGCTACAGCTCATGTTAGACCCCTAGCCTGGGAACCTCCGTATGCCGCAAGTTCGGCCTTAGATATGGTTTAAAAAAAAAAAAAGAATATACCAACAATTCCCAAAGAAATCTTGTCCATATTAGCAGTAAATCTCCACTCCAACTCCTCCTCTCATTCACCACCAGCTCTAGGAAAATACTACTCTCTGTTTCTATGCATTTGCCTAATCTGGAAATTTCACACAAATTTCATAATACAGTATGTGATCGTTTGTAATTAGCTCCTTTTACTTAGTAGAATGTTTTCACTCATGAGGTAGCAATTTTTGATACTTTATTCTTTTTTATTGCCAAATAATGTCCCTTTATATGTATTTACTAAGTTGTGTTTTTCCATTCATTAGCAAATAGATATTTACATTGTCTCCCATCTAATTTGAATAATGCTGTTATAAATATCTTTGTACAAGTTTGGTGTAGACATGTTTTCATTTCTCTTGGATACATACCTAGTAACTGAATTGCTGAGTTTTATGGTCACTCCATGTTTAGTATTTTGCAGAACTATCATTTTTTTGCCAAGTGGGTGAACCATTTTAAATTCCTATCAAGAATTTATAAGATCATTAACAATTTATAAGTTTTCCAAAACTTGCTATTTTCTGTATTTTTTAGTATAACCCTCCTAGTGAGTGTGGAGCAGTATCCTATTGTGATTTAGATTTACATTTCACTATGTTGAACATCTATTCATGCGTTCATTGGATGTGTGTGTGTATGTTTGGAGAAAATACTTATTTATTAAATAATTTCTTCAACTGTGAATTATTTGTCTTTGTTAAAGTTCTTTATACATTTTTGGTATACGTCTTTTGTTAGCTACATGATTTGCAAATATTTTCTACTCTGTTGAGTATTTTTCATTTTTTTGATGATACAAGTTTTTAACTTTCAAAAAGTCCAAATTATTTTTTCTTTTGTTGTCTATTGTTCTATTGGTTTTGTTTATTGTTTGTGGTTTATCCAATGAACTATTGCCTAATCCAAGGTCGGGGAGAAGACATATTCTTGTTTTCCTCTAGGTGATTCGTAGTTTCGGCACGTAAATTTAAGCTCATGATACATTCTGAGTTGATTTTTGTGCATGGTGTAAAGAAAGGGTTCAACTTTATTATTCTTTTGAGTATCTAGGCCCTGTTTCTTAAAAGACTTTTTTTTTAACGTTGAATTGTTTTAGCACCTCTATGAAAAATCAACTCACTATAAATGGGAAGGTTGATTTCTAGACTTTTTATCCTGTTCCATTTACCTACATGTCTTTCTTTAAGACAGTACTGCAGTCTTGATTACTGTATCTTTGTAGTAAGGTTTGAAATCAGGAACTGTTACTCTTCTAATTTTGTTCTTTTTTCAAGTGTTTTGGCTATTCTGGATCCAGAATGACATTTTAATTGTAATTACGTTTCTAAATATCAGTAATATACAGCTTCTTCAATAACATGTAGTAATAGTGAACATACCTTCCTTTGTTAAGGACCGTACTTTTTGATTTTTTTTTTTTCATCAATAAAAATGGGGAAATATTTACTCTGGCTGCATCACAGCACATATGTGGGGGTAACTATAATAAGGTAGGTGAAAGAAATTTATAAATCATAGAGTACTATATAAATATAATTGGTTTTAGTTAATATTGTTAATAATAATACATCACCATTTTTTTCAAAATATTCTAGAGCTATTATCGAATGAATGTAAACAAAAAGCATATTAGAATAGTTGCCAGGAAGAAAGGCCAAATATTATTAAAATTACTTTATGTTTTCTTTCTTAATATATTTTATATCTATAGTTTTTCAGATTTATAATAACAGCACTGTCCAGAGTTGATCTTGGCCGTGGACATTATAATAATGTCCTTCCTGAAGTGACATTTATTATTACCTTTCAATATTTATTTACTCATGCTTCTTACCTTTACCAAAATTTCTTCCTTTATCTCTGTTGGTACTGTATTTCTTCTCAGTCATCACAATATTTTTCCACCTTAGTTTTGGCATCCAAGATTTTAAAAAATGTATTTTCTTAATTATTTTATCTTTGACTAGATTTAATTGGTAAATGATTGCTTTTTGCTATTGTTTAAAGAAGAACTTGTAGGTTTTCTATCCCTGTTTTAAATTTTGAGAATGTCTGTCTTTTGACTTACATAGTAACTTTTAAGGCCTATCTTTCATGGACTTTTGTCTTTATAACTTTGTTGACTCTTCCATTGTCTTTTGTAATTGGGCTTCTACAAAAAAAAAAAGACAGAAAACAAACTGGAGAAATTGTGCATCTGCCTTCCATTCATTCTTTTTCACTTATTCTTTTTCTCTCTAGATGTCAATTTCTTTTATTTACATTTGACAAAATCTTAGCAATCATATTTTGTTGTTTGGAACTTTGCACTTTTGGATGCAGGGAAAGCTCTCTGTTGTCAGCTACAGTACACTCTTCATTATATTAGCAATGATTTATTTGTGATGTTGAGGATTTGTTAAGTACTGTAGGCCAAGGATATATTTATTTAGCTAGTAATGTGGGTATCTTGCTTCAATAAGCATTTCATGGCTTTGGGTTTATAATTCAATGCATAGCACTGGGACTTTGACTTGCCAGAGGGTTGTCCCAGTTATTTATTTTCCACGTTTTACCAGTTTCTTCCACCAAAGCTGTTTCTTCTATTACCTAATTATAAGACAGAGGTAATGAAGACATCCATGAAAATTATTGATTTTCAGGTTTGAGGCTATTAATGAGAATTTTGTTCTACACACCAGTGTAACTTCTGGGTATGGGAATGTGATCAAGAGTCTTTCCATAGTGTTCATATTGTCTTATTCATCTCTCTCTCTCTCTCTCTCTCCCTCCCTTTCACTCTCTTACCACTGCTTGCTGAAGTCGATGTGATCATTTTTTTTTCAGGTACCGTGATGAAAAACTGTGTGTGCAAGTAGGTGCTTTAATTCACTGTCTCAAATGAGTACAATTTGATTCTAGTAATTTTATCCTTTCGCTTAAGAATATTAACTCTTTATGTTAGTAATTTTGGTTGTATCTTGTGTTTTTCAAGTATGCATGTGTATATAATTATTAATATGCTCATTTGTTGATGCCAGTCCTATACAACTACCTAAGAGATTTATCTATTACACTTTATATTTTTATGCAATATTTAATTGAGTTCAGGTTGTTTTACTTTTTCTCTCAGAATAAGCTATGTTATGTTTTGCTAATAAGCAACTCTAGAATCTCAGTGGCATTACAGCCAAAGTTTATTTTTGCTCATGCTTTGCCATGTTGAGTTTGAGTGACTCTTCTGGACAGCTGATTCTGTTTCAAGGCATAGAACTCTGCACTGCTTTAACCTTATGGCAATTCTCTGTCAAGATATGCTACCACAATCACTGCAGAACTGGGAGAAGAATGCTGTAACTTGTAGGCAGACTTCATTGCTCAAAGGAAAATATGTGGCAAGACTTACTTCAAGAATATGGGTAAAGGAGTTCCCTCGTGGCTTAGTGAGTTAAGGATCTGGCACTGTCACTGCTGTGGCTCAGATTGCTGCTGTGGGCATGTGTTTGAGCCGCATTAAATAACACATATAATATAATTAAATTTTAAAAGTATTCACATTATTTCCATCTTATAACTGGGACAGCAAAGAAAATGCAATAAGAGTATAGCATCTTCAAAAGAGAGTATACCTCTCTTTTCCAGAGAAAGAACGGGACCATCACAACTTCTTCCTAATGCATGTCCTTTTTAAACATGGATGTTTAAAGTAAAACATAAATTGTAATACCCCTAAGAAAGGCAACACATTTTCCTCAAATTAAAATTAACTGCCTTATTTAAAAAATGACTAATATTGTTTTATTATTTTCTCAAAATTGCTTTATTTAGTACAATGAAGGTCAATAGATGCTAAAGATAGGACTTTTTCCAGTTTCAAAATCTTAGTCTTCTTTTAGTTAAGAAATCACAAGGTAAAACATGAGGCATGATTTAGAAAATGCTTAAGTGCTGAGCAAACGCCACGATTAAAGATCTGTTAATTTGGTTGCCTACTAATTATAAATGGAAACAAAAAATATATAGTAATTTTTTCAAGAAGAAACAGATATTTTATTAAAACATCTTAAGTATGTATATAGGTGTGTTCTTTGGATTTCATGACATGGTGCTGAAATGTAAACTAAAAATTTAAGTTCCACATTAAGAAAGCAAAGAGGAAGAGGAGGAAAAGAAGGGAAGCAAAGATAATTTCTGAGGTTGCAGGAGTGCCAGATGTCATTTTCAGAGTTGTCTTTGAATGCTCTATCTTTTTCGGTTTTCTTTGTTTTAGAAAATGTCATGTACCATGAGCTGCAGCTTTGCTCTAGTTTTACTGCCTGTCATAGTCCAGCTGACAGAGCCTGTCTTTTTACCACCAGTCTGAGTTCAACTATTCTGCTGACTTCCTCACAAAGTGTGGAAAATGTATTACAAGGCTAGGTGCATTTTATGCTTACAGCTATCGCGGCAATGTTGGTAATAATATACTGACAGAACCCCAGGCAATGGTTATATGTGACAGAAGAGAGTAAATACCTAATCTCAATATATACCATATTGTATGTGAAAATATGGCTTAGTAAACAGCTCTGTATTACTCCTGTGAAATTCTCCATTGGCAGCCATCATTTCCAATGCTTATATTATTTATTATCTCATTCATTCAAACAATGAAGCAAACACAGATTTTGTGCATGTATGATTTGAAATGTATATTTAGATGTTAAAAATGTGATTAAAAATATCTTCCAAGATTTAGGGCCTACGCAGTAAATGGAATATAAATATAAATATAAATATAAATATATATATATATATGTATATATATATCAGATTTTAATTTTAGGAAGAAAAAAATTTGCTTTAATATAAAGTGGTGAAACTTACGTGTTTTTGTTGTTCTTGTTGTTGGTGGTGGTGGTGGTGGCGGTGGTGGTTTTTCATTTGATCGTTTGACTCGGCCCACAGCATGTAGAAGTTACCAGGCCAGGAACTGAACCCTGTGCCATAGCAGCAACCAGAGCCAATGCAGTGACAAAACCAGATCCTTAACCTAAAGTACCAGAGGAAATTGGATAAACTTTTGTTTTCACTTTTAATATTTTTGTGGTTTTCATTAACAAAGACAAAGGTAGCTTAAAGTTTCTTCCACATGCAGCAAGGGGCAGGATTCATCAGTGTTCGTATAGCATTTTCAATCAGACTCCCTGTGTTTAAATCCCATCTCTAACAGTTACTACCTGTATGACCTTGAGCCTTGAGCTCATCAGTTTATACTAAATTTTCTAATCAGTAAAATGGAAGAAATAATAATACATATTCCCGAGAGTTGTGGCAACAATGAAAGGAATTAATATGCATAAGATAATTGAATGCGTGCCATGTAGTAAATGTCAAGTAAGCTTAGCTATTGTTAGCAGGAGAGTCTGTCTTATCTCTTCTTCAAATGCCTTGTAAAGTCTGATCCTGTATTTCAAAGGCATTTGAGTCAAAGCCCCTAATTCTGGCACTTAATATCTTCTGTTTCTTGAACACTATTTGTTCTTGAACATTAAAGAATTGAACAACTTTGGGGATATCTGAGGTTATTCCCAAACTTATATTCTGTCTTGTATACTAACTACATCACTAAGAAAAAAAAACGCACCAGAGTTCCTGTTGTGGCTCAGCGGTAACAAATCTGACTAGATCTGTGAAGATGAGGATGTGGGTTCAATCCCTGGCCTTGTTCAGTGGGTTAAAGATCCTTTGTTGCCATGAGCTATGGTGTAGATCACAAACACAGCTTGGATCCTGAGCTGCTGTGGCTGTGGCATAAGCCAGCAGCTGAAGATTTGAGCCCTAGCCTGGGAACCTCCATATGCTGGGAACCTCCATATGCCCTGGGTACAGCCATAAAAATAGAAAAAAAAGAAAGGAAGGAAGAAAGGAAGGAAGGAAGGACATAAAGAAAAGCACCATCTTTCCTTTCTTCCATCCATTGTTTAGTATCTTAATCTTATCACCAAACTGCCTAGATTTATTCATCCCTGATTCACTGACTATTAATTCTCACTCCTAACCTTTTTTGCTATGTGCCCTGGAAAAGTAATGATATTATTAATAGTAATCTAAATTTTCAACAGTTTTGCAGAAAGCTTTCTCCACTTTATGGCTGTAACTGAAAATCACCTGAGAACAGACTATTCAGATATCCCTCCTCTGACTGATTCCTCTTTCTCTAGCAGATCCTAAACTAAATGTGTGCCTTAATTTGGCATAGGAGGATGCCAGTGGTATCCTTCCTGTCTTCCTTTGAGCCTGATCCCTGCAAGAATCTACTTCACAAATTGTCTCTTATCATTGAAACATGGCTTCAAGTTCTCTGCAAGTGCTATCAGTCACTTCCTTCATTTATTCACTCGTCCATGCAGGACTTCATTCTTTACACATTAATTGAGTATCTGCTATGGAAGATGTCAACTATTTAGCCCCTAAGGCAGACTTTTACCATGCATTCATGTTGTTCCTGAGGTATGCTGTTTGAAAGTTTAATTCCTTTACTTATGCTTTCCTCTGTTAGCTAGAAAAATAATATCTTTTAAAATGTATTTAAGAAATTAATGCAATCAGAATTTGTTTTTACGCATTTTTACCCCTAATTTGAGAGAGATACCACTACTCTTCATGGAAAGACCATGTTCTCTGTATATCTATTACTATGTTTATCAAATTATTTTAAATTATCTTCTTCTAGATTAAAGGATTTCTGCAGGAAAGGTTCATATTCATATATCCAAATCCTAGTACTATGGCTGATATTTACTAGAAATTCAAAAATTAATTGAGTGTAAATGATATGTATCAGTTAAAGGAGAGGTCTAGTGTTCCCTTTATCGTACAGATACATTTAGGCTGAAGCATCTTGTATTTGACTCCCTTCTGTATCCCTCACATCTAATTGTATAGTTCAACACTCAATATGTTTGGATAAGTAAATATTAGTCTGATTTTTCAAGCACAATAAAAAGCTTTTAAGAGTTCTCTGGCGGAACAGGATTCGGTGTTTCACTGCTGTGGTTCAGGTCGCAGTTATGGGGCAGTTTTGATCCCTGGCCCCAGAACTTCTGCATTTCATGAGCACGACCGGAAAAAAAAAAAAAAAAGCTTGTAAGCAAAGATTGTTATATGGCAGAGATTTTCATTATTTGATATCCCCTAATGTCCTTTATCAGTGCTGGAAGCATAATAGTTACTCAAAATACTTGATACCTCTCTGTATAAAAACTTGTGATGACAAGCCTCACACTGATGTTTTGCAAATTTCAAATTAAAAATACTTCAAGATACTTTTATTAAAGATGACTACTTATAGCCATAAATGAAACTGGGGCACTGTGATTAACGTAAAAGACATAGTTGGGGTTCCGAGTGCCTCATTTTTTTTCTAATATATAGTTCTGACAACAACAACAAAAAACTGCCATTTGCCATCTGATTCTGCAAAAAGGAAGTCACTAGCCAGTGCAGTTGCTGAACTTTGACACCACTTTAAAGGAGTTTAGGGCAGAGATCAGGAATGAGGCACTTTGTACTCTGGAAGAACTGTCAGAACAAGCCTTCAGGTGGATGTTTTTAGGAGAAAATATTATGTACCCAACATCGTACATCCTCTCATAACCTAGAAAAGCACTAAAATAATTAACAGAAACATCTGTTCCTCCTGAGTAGCAGCAATCTTTTTATGAAGATGTGTTCTTGACTGCAAATACTTTCTTTGCCAAGATCACACATATAGCAATTTCCACCCTTACCTCTGTGGAGCAGTTCCTCAGAGTTATCTCAGAGGCTATCTCCAAGGACTATCTTATAGTCCTAAGTTCCCAAGTAAAAATGAATTCACAGCTCTCATGGGTTTTTGGGTGTGTGTGTGTGTGTGTGTGTGTGTTTTCAGTTCACAGTTATGATCCAACCTTGTCTGAAATCTGAAAATTAAAATAAAATCATGCTTTAGGATCAGCTTTTACCCAAATATGGAATATGCTAATTTATCTTCGAGATTCCTTTGAGAACAATATATATGTTAGAATCCTTTTTTAGAAGTTTTACCATTTCTTTTAATTATAAATGTTTATTTTCAAAAATTATGAAAGATATGGTTTGTGTCCTTTTAGTGAAATATGTTTCTGCTGTGTTTTCTCAATAGTTTTATCAAGAGAGGCTTACTCTGTTTATTACAGTTACCCTGGTAATAAAGAATAGAGGATATTTTTAAAGTTAAGGATACAAGCAGGGTGAGCAAAAGATGATTTGGAAACTTATTTGAGCCAAAGGAAGATATTTTAGGAGATAATCTCAAAATATAAAGAGAGTTAAAATAATGCAAAAAAATATGAGGAGTTCCCATTGTGGTTAAGTAGGTTAAGAACCTGATGCAGTCTCTGTCAGAATGTGGATGCTGTCCCTGGCCTCACCCAGTGGGTTAAGGCTCTGATGTTGGCAGCAAGCTGTAACATAGGTTGCAGATGTGGCTCAGATCCAGTGTTGCCATGGCTGTGGAGCAGGCCACAGCTGCAGCTCTGATTCAACCCCAGCCTGGAACTTCCAATGCTACAAGTGTGGCTGTAAAAATACAAAAAAAAAAAAAAAAGTAAAAATATTATATAGTACTTCAGTTGAGTAAGTGATCGTATGCGTATTTCTATTTTATTTATTCTCTTTACCCTCTATTTGTCTGGTCCATCAGAGAAGGGAGGTGAGGCAATGTGGGGCAATAAATGCTCAGTTTAGTACTTAAACACACTACAAGCAAGTCTGACCAAGAAAATATTATAGTCCCCATGGCTTGACTAAACTTCAGGCAGGCTTCTTCTTGACCTTGCTTTTCTAAGAGCATTTGCTTTAGGAAACTTACAATTATAAATTATTTCTCTGCCTCTTTTGGATATAAATCTTCTGCAGTCCAAAAATGTCTTTCTCAAGAGCCTGGGAGCTTTCTCTTTAAAATGTAATCAAGAGAAGTTCCCTGTCTCCAGGCTCTGTGGAGGAGTAGGAGCTTAACTTCAACATGTGACAATTAGCAAACACAGATGCCCTAAGCATATTGCCTAACTAACCTCCTAACTAATATCCTTCAGTACTCTTTCATTATCTCATTCCACCTTTTAAAAATTACTCCACATTTTGCTCTAGTGGAGTTGAATGCAGTCTCTCTCCTTGATTGTGATAGTCTTGAAAAATGTCTTCTTTTTCTGTTTAACTGATCTGGTTGATGCAATTTTTCTTAGGTTCTTAGGTTCAAGGCCAGTTGTCCAAAAAATATGAAAATTCTGTTACTCTGGCTAATGTTTTTCTCACCTGTATATCTTACTTCCTGTTTTCAATGAAAAATTAATCAGTTAATCTACAAAAGAAATGGAAACTTATTTGAGCCAAATTTGAGGGCTATAACCCAGGAAGAGCATCTCAGAAAGCTCCGGGAACTGTTCCACCTGTTAGAAATCAGAGCACAGTTGTATAAGTTTTTTTTGAGTCTGAATACTATACATCAAATGATGTATCATTGCCAATTTACACAATCCAGATCTAAGCGTCATCCTGCTGGGTCAAAAACTCTTATAAGATCAGGAAGCAATGTTATCTTTAAGGAGCTGTCTTGCTGATGCTGGGAGAATATTGCTCTTCTTGGTTGAGAGCACCTCCTGCCAATGGAGGAGGTCTGGTTCATGTATAATACAGAGACACAGTACATAGTGAAGGGAAGCAGAGACCAAAAGGCAGATAAGAATTTTTATTAAATTTGTCTCATCTTGCCATAAAATATGAATTTTATTTCACAATATTTTCCTAATTTGTGATGATTAGTATTCATATTGTCTAATCTCAATCTCAAGTAAAATAGATGGAACAACTCTGCAACTCACTCTCTACTTATAATTATTTTAAACCAAGTTCTTTAAAAATTTTTTTTGATCTTTCAATAAGGCTATGAGAAGTGTAAGTTTATCAGGAAATACATATGAGTACATGCCTGAAGGCACTTTAAATGAGGAAAGCAATTTGAGTTCCTCAGACCTGACCTAAAATGTGTTGCATAAAATACAAATTAGTTAACCCACTTAGAAAAGATTCAAGCACTGAGTCTAAGAGGCATGAATCTTGAAATGTACTTAGGGTGAGGCCTGGCCTCAGAGTCAGATCTTGGTCAGAGGGTTGCCAACCAAATCCAGGATCCGTTGTAGATTAGCTTGTGAACAGGTAGAGGTGGACTTCAGGCTCTCTTAAGATTATTTTCTTTCCTCCTCCCTCTTTTTTAGGTCTCTGATTGAAGCCTTTATTTCAGAATCTCTCACATAAACACTTTTACTGAGCTGACCTCTTCATAAAATCATTGCTCTTTATTTTTACCAAGCCTCTCTACACCAGACCAAGGCTTATTCATTCTCTGTTCAACTTCTGGGTTCTGCTCACTGGGACAATCCAATAAGTTATGTGAATAAGTGAACAAGTTAAGTTGCCTTTACAAGTACCATATTTGTGTTTTAAATATGGTACTTGTAAAGGCAACTTAACTTGTTCACTTATTCACATAACTTATTGGAGAGAGATTTAATCCTAGGATGAGCATACCATATGTATTGATTTTTCCAGTGCAGTTAATAGTCTGAATTTTGCCAGTGTAATTATTCATAATATGCCCTTTTACTCTCAGAAGTGATCCAGTCTGGACATAAATTTAAATGGTCATTCCCTCTATTAAAATATTAGCATTTTCACGTACCTAATGATGGAAGTTTCAGATAGAAAGGCAAATTGTTAGAGAGAAGACTGCCAGATTCTGGGGCCTTAAAAATTATAAAACAGGGGGCATTTTCACATAATTTATAACCATTGGAATCCAACATTCTGGTGATTAATTGCCTGAAAGTTATCAGGCCCTAGGCACATTACTTGTTACCTGAGATGACTGTCCAGGCAGATTTGAGGGGACTTGTCACAAATATTCAAAAAGTCAAAATATAGGAGAGGGTAACAGTTGAAACCTAGAAAAGCAAATGAAAATATTGTGAAATAATAATTGTAATTAAAAATTTTATAATGCTTATAATTGCCAGGCATTGTTCTAAATATTTTACTAATGTCAACTCATTTAATCACAGCAATAAAAGAGTGTAATATTATCATTCTACCTTTTTTTTCCCCTTTTTGGATGCCCTGTGGCATATAGAGTTCCCAGGCCAGGAATCAGATCCCAGCCACACCCACAGCTACTGCAGCTATGGCAACGCCACTGGATCTTTAACCCACTGTGCTGGACCAGGGGTCGAACATGAGCCCTGGTGCCACAGTGGGAACTCTCTTTCTACCCATTTTATGGATGAGAAAGCTGAAGCAAAGAGGGTTATATACTTACTCAAGTCACTAAGAAGTAGTGAAGTTTGAAGCACAGATAGCTTTGTTTTAAATATGTGTGATCTAAGACATTATACTTCCTTTCAGGAAAAGAAGAGAGAGAAAGAAAGGGAAGAGAGAGGGAGGACAGGGAGATTGATTTTGCTTTCATCCACAGTGGATATTAGACCTGTGTGTTGTTCTTTGTATCTCCTGATATCTACTCTATTTATCTGATCCATTTCTTCTCCCACCCTTGACGTACCTCAGCCTGGTCTACCCTTGAATTGCCTTCTCCTATTCCCCACTCAACTGTAGTTTCCATCTTACCTTGGTCTCAGTTTCCAGGAAAAGATGTCAGACTATCAATTCCTTCATGTTAGATGGGAGTCACTGATTCCAGATCCTAAGGAGGAAGAAAGAGCAAATCATAAAGGAGTCTCATGGCAGACTATTAGATGATGATAAATGTATGCCAATAATCACTACTTTTGTACATTATCTTAATAAGAATTTTTTTTTTCATCTTCTCTGCTACAATTTGTATTTTCAAAGATCTCTTCTATCTACCTACCTTGAGAATCTGGAGATTTGGGGACGAATGGTGTTTGTATGGGGCGGGGGCTGCTATGCAAGAATCTACATGATGAGAGGCAAAGACACTCAGAGCATGCATATGAGGAAGGCAAACCTTTAGAAATCACTTAATGAATTCTGTTGAGCTGAAATATAACCATCTGCCCTCCTCTAGAAGGGGTGAGCTTGTCTTATGTAACCATCCCTCCTTAATTCTTCTATTTTCAGTGTGTATTAATAGTCCATTCTATTAATATACTATCAGTACATATCTGGATCTATATAAGATGAGGCAAATGCTGTACTCTATGAACAAACTGAAATCAAGGAAAACGAGGTAAAATATTCCTAAGAATACAGTTCTATAAATCACACATTAGTGGCCTATATTTATCTAATTTGACATGATTATAAAAATAGACGTGTCACAGCATTTACTGGCATCTTTGCTCTTTATTTAATCTACCAAATGTAAAATGTAAAGGAAAATAATTTTTGCCCTCTTGTACGACACCAGAATTTCCAGCCAGGTGAAACAGTACTGACTCTGCATGTAACTGATTTTAAAGTGGTCAGGTCTCCAAGATGCTGTGGGGACACCTGGAAAGTTTCAGGGTGTTGCCTGTTAGAGGGAGGGTCCCCTACTGAAGGTTACAGTGATTTGAAGTCTTTCATTTTAAAAGTAGAAAAATGATGCAATCTGGAACAATGAGATTGAAAATATAAATAAGACCAATAAGTCCAGAAGGAAAAAAACATTAAGCCAAGAAAAGGAATTATCAATATATGGACCAAAAACAGAGACAAATATCCTTTTGACTTGACGACACTTTTGACAGATTTCTATAGTCTCAAAATATATGTGTCCAAAAAAAGTAGACTCTAGAAATATAATCTGATTTGATAAGAGTAGAGTTTTATTGATCAGTGAGTAACAAACGGAAATAAGGATTTAAATTTGTTAGCCTTTGAATTTTAAACTCATCAGGAAAATTTTGAGTGGGGTTTAGTGCAGAAGCAGTAATATAGGAGTTAAGAATTTAAGCTATGGGAGTTCCCTTGCAACTCAGCAGGTTAAGAACCCCACATGGTATCCATGAGGATGCAGGTTCGATCCCTGACCTCACTTGGTGGGTTAAGCATATGTGGTTGTGGAAAGCTGCTTTGTAGATGACAGATGTGGTTCATATCTGGTATTTTCTTATATGTTACGTAGGCCACTGCTCCAGCTCTGATTCGAACCCTAGCCTGGGAATTTTCATATGCCACAGGTGTGGCCATTAAAAAAAAAAAGAAAAAAGGAAAATTAATTCAAGCTTTGAAAATGTAAAAAGTCGGAGGTTGAATTCTAATTCTACCATTTACTAGCTTGTTAAACAATAATTTTTATATTCTTAGAATAGAGTAAATAATAGATTCTCTTTCAAAAAAAAAAGAAAGAAAAAAGAATTCAAGCTTTGAAAATATAAAAAGTCAGAGGTTGAATTCTAATTCCACCATTTACTAGCTTGTTAGACACTAATTTTTATATTCTTTGAATAGAGTGAATAATAGGTCCTCTTTCATGATCTTTGCAGGTGTTGAATAACATACTACCTTTTACAGAGAATAATATAAGTAGCAGCATACTTATTATAATAATGTATTTAAGTGTTTTAATGAATAATTTTATGGTATTGATTAAGTATCATTGCTTTTGCTATAAAAAATATTGAGGTTTGTAGAACACTGTCATCAACTCAGCCTCAAGGATGGCTTTTTTCTTTGTGTTCCATCAATTCTTTCTGCCCCTCTTGAACATATAACCTCTTTATCTACACTGTGGTACTGTCATATTTATCTTATGTTGTTTCTCACCAAAATTTGTGTGATTTTTATTTATTTTTTTAAGATCACATTTTTTCATTCTTATGACATAAGCAAGGAGAAAAACCTCACATTTGTACTAAAAATTCCAACTAGACTTAGGAATCCAGTCTTTATTTGTAATAGAAAGCCCCAGCCTCCTGATTCTGTCCAGTGCACATACATGTCTACACCTGCACTCACACCTTCACACTCGGGCCGTGCCAGGCTGCCTGCTTTTGTGCGGTTCCTGGACCAACGGTACTGCCTGTGGAACTGAGATAAACTAGCTCAGAATACTAACCTAAGAGGGTCTAACTTAAGTAAGGTATAAGCAGAGGCCTGATTTCTAGACCCGTGCCCCACTCTCACCTCCCTTCCTGGCAAATGTTCGAGGTTAAGGTCCCTCCTTAGCTCCACACACAACAGCGTAGTAAAGGGCTCTCCTTGGGGGTGGGGGGCATAGTCCCCTGCCGGCAGACATTCACTCTCAGTCATGAAGGGAAGGGGGACCAGTTAACATCTATGTCACATTTATAAAATAGGAATTACATTTTGTTTCCAGAAGGAGCTCCAGTCCCTTGGAAAAGCTGCCTGACACAGCATTTGAGCCTCTTCTTCACACAGGCATAACTTAACTATACAGCTAATTTCTGGTCAGTAGCATTTACACTCTACCACCTCAATGAACTAAGTTTCAAGGAATTTAAAAGGCAATTTAGCTTAAACACAAAAATAATTTTTTTATTTTGTTAAAAAATGTTTAAACATTTTTTTCTCTTAATTTAGATACAAGCATTCATACTTCTCCCAAAGAGGATGGGCATGGCAGCAAGGCTCTTGAGCCTAGGGTACATGGTTTTGGAACAAAGGAAGAAGAAAGGAAGGGGCAGGGGGAGTAAGATACAGTTTGAAAATGTAGTTTATTATTTAGGTTTTCTAACTTATACTATGGGTGATCTAGCCTACAGTGAGGTTAGGCAGGTGGGGAAAGAAACAGAAGGAAGAGGGCTTTGCTTCTCCTAGGCCCCATCCTCCTAGGCTGCCAGCCCTTAAAGTCAAAACACCATTTTAAAATTCAAGACTTGGCACTTGTAGCCATAAAGCGGTGCTACTTTCCACATTCAATTAGAGAGGCCCCAGAAACTTGAGAAACAGTTAAGTCTGGCACTACCAACATGCTGCCACTCATACAATTCTTCTTCCAAACTCAGTTTGATTCAAAGAGCAATAGACATGAGCATCAGACAAAGTAACACAGGACAAGGCTTTAAACATACGTTCCTGGAGAGGTAGACAAGCCCAGTGAGGCCAACAGGGAAGGTGGGTGAGGAGGCAACTGAAAGCAGCAGTGGGCATCCTGCCTTTTCCAAGATCTTCCCTCTCCCAGAGTGAGGTGTCACCCCTGGATATGCCAGGCTAACAGTCTTGAGCCACCACACCTTTGGGGGCCAAACTGGCAGAGAGGATTGGAGATGAAACAGTGGCTCAGACTTGCAGGAGCTGCACCCACTGGGATCTCCAAGGCAAAGCTAGATTCAGGATCATTTTAAAGGGAACTGATCCTGCAACGAGTCGGTGAGGGATGAAGCAGCAGGAATGGGGGAGCCAAGTCCTCTAATGGGACAAGAGGGGGAGAAGCACTTTTTATAGCCAAGCCAAGCAAGGTAAAGCTAGAGGGATAAGCCACTTCCCCCAGTCCCATCAAATGCATATCAGAGATGCAAGTGGTGAGGGCTCTACCTGTGACCCTCCAGCAGAGGGGGCTCTCAGGGAAACAGCGGGAAGGGAGGTGCCTAAGCTTATACACTATATGAGTGGCAGAGAAGGAAGAGGGCTATGTGTACAGGTGTTTCTTTAGTTCTCTCCAGCCTCGCCAGTGGAACTGTTCAGATAAGGTCACAGGCTTCTGCCCTGCCACATCCTTCCTGCCTCCCCCTCCCTCAAGAGGTCTGGGACTTCTGCTTCCTGGAAGGAAGGGAACAGCCCTTGCTGCTGCCACTCCCACCTGGTGGCTGAGGTCAGACTGGTTCAGGGTACCTCAGCTTTATGGACTAAGAAGATGAGAGGCTCTTTCTGACAGGTGCCAAGGTCCAGATGTGGGTGGGTGGGGGGAAGGGCCAGGGGCTAGTTCTTGTGAGTGTGCTGCCTCCAGGCCTGTAGCCCTTGCCGAGCCCCTGGGAGCTTGGATCCTACACCAACAGAAAAGGAAGGGGGGCTGATCTGAAAGGTCCGACTCCAACAAAGCCCTGGGTGGGTATGGAGGATGCCCCAAAGGAGAGGCTGCTGCCCAATGTACCCACCCCAAAGGCCAGGGGCATTCTGATCGAAGGTGGGCATAGAGGTGCCTCCAAATACAGGTCTGCTGTCCAGTGTGCTGGCCATATTGAAGGCAAGGATGTATTCTGGCTGGATGGGCCCAGGCTGTTCTGACTCAAACCTCCCTCAAAAGGGGTTGTGCTGCCAGCGGTCCCACTCTCTCCTGCTCCAAAGCTGAAGGCTCCCGAGGCAGAGCTGGTGCCTGGGGTACCCACACTGATCCCAAAACCTCCACTGCTGGCCAGGGATGCTGATCCCCCAAATGTGAAGGGAGATGGTGTCATGCTGCCAAACACAGAGCTACTGGTCCCACTTCTGGTGGTATGGGTTGTAGCTCCAAAGTCAGAGGTAATGGCTGCACCAAAGGAGAAAATGGCTGTGGTGTGGCCCATGGCTGGCTGGGTGCTGGCAAGATTGCTGAAGGCAGAGGCTGTGGCTTTCAGGCCACCAAAAACATACTGCATGGTGCTGCCAAAGGCTGGCTGGGCTGGGCCTGTCGCTGGAGTTGCAGTTGGGGTGGAGGCTGCACAGTCCAAAAGTGAAGGAGCTGCCAAAGCTGGGGACAACGGCTGGCTTGGCAGCCCCCTGCTGCTGCCCATAGGTGGTCCCGAAGGTGGGCTGGGGCTTGGCTCCTGGGTATGATGGGAGAGAGGTCTTAGCACTTGAGCCAAAGGGAATGTTATATGGTGAGGTGGTGGTGCTACTGAATGTTGTATGCTGAGGTGGTGGGCTGGCTGGCGGTGGCCAGGGCAGAGGTTGTAAAGGTGCTGCCAAAACCACTAAAGCCAGCAGTGCTGCTGCTGCTGGCGGCTGTCTGAGCAGCAGTGGGAAGGACTAGCCAAGGTGGTGACTGCTGTTGAAGTAGGCATGGCGGGAGGCTTGCCAAACTGGAATGTAGAGCCCATAGCTGGGGTGAAGCTGGCACCAGAGGCAAGGCGAGTCCCAAAGAGGAAGGGCTGGGAGGTGGAAGCAGTGGTGCTAGTCATGCTGCTCAGGTTGCTGGTCACGCTGCTCACACATTAGCTGAATGTGGGCATCAGAGCAGGTCTGTGGAGATGCTGGCTGTACTCACAGAAGCTACTGCAGAAGTGGCACTGATCTGGCCGGTGAAGAGAGGGGAGCTCATAGTAGTGGCTGGAGGAGCTGTTTGCTAGAAGGAGAAGAGAATTAATATGGGCACTGATGCAGGTAGCCCCTTGGCACTAAAGACAGGTTTGAAGGTGAGGGATGGGCTGCTGGTAGTCGTGGGCAGGGCTGAGTCTTAAGATGCTGTGGCTGTGAACCTGGAAGGGCTAGAGGGCCAGGGCCCTCATTCTTGCTTTTGGGAGGAGATGGAAAAATGAGATTGAACATGGGAGATCCTGAAGACACAGCAGAAGCTGCAGAGGCAGGAGGGTTAGCAGGTGGGGTGTTCAGCATTCCAAAAGGAATGTTCTCCAGCAGGGTGGGAGTTGGGGCAGCCAGGGCTTGGGATTTGGCAGATGTCTCAGCCTGAGGGGCTGGAGGTGACTTGGTGGTGTCAATGCTTGGGCCTATGGAAGAAGCAGGGGGGGGGGTCAGTCCTTCCCTGTTACCAATGGAGTTTAAGAATTATTGCGCTGGAGGTGGGGATGCTGCCTGTGTACATGGCTTGTCGAGAAGCTCAAAAAGAGGTATGTGATCTCTAATTTAAGAGGTCATCTGAGGTCTGGGAGAGACTGAGGCTTAGGCACAAAAGAGGCAGGGACTCCATTGGCCACCGACCGCTCAAATGGTGAATGTCCACTCCCACTGCTATCATGGCACCTTCTTTTATTTTCCTGGCCATTAGCAAATATTTGGTCTTCCTCCTCCACTATCCTTTTCTTCCTCTCTTTGAGGGCACTCAGTACAGGCTCCTTCGCACCTGGATGTGGGGCACTAGTTGATGGTGAGGACAGTGTTGAGCTGGTAATCTGCTCTGGTAACAGGGAACAAGTCAGTTTGCTACCTGAAGGAGCAATGCTCACTGTCACCGGGCTGCACGCCATTCTGGAATTAAGAACAGATAACACAGTCTTCCTGGGACAACCATTCCAGCACACCGTGGGAAGTATCCTCAGCAAGTAATATTGGGCCTGCTGGATTGGATATCTTCTTTGAGGTGTTATTATAAACTGATGTGATAAAGTCCCACAACCCCGGTGGGAAGGCCTCCTAGAAGGTCGGAGGGAGGGGTGAGTATGAACACGATGGGGATGGACTGGTTGAGCTGGCGGCGTGGTGCGGGCAGGTGGGCGGCAGCTGGACCTCTCCCGCAAGTCGCTGGCCTCTGGGGTGGAGGCAGGCTGCAGGGGGCCGGGCTTGCCCAGGTAACTGCCCGTGAGGAGCAGTTCAGCGGGGTCATGTCCTTCGAGTAGGCTCCGCGGCTCTAGGAGATTTCGGTTTACTGTCGACTTGGCCCGAGGCGAGGTGAGCAGTGTTTGCTGATGGCTCGCGTTCCAAAGGAGCTAGGAGAAGGCGCGTGGACCTCGGCGCTGGCAGCTCAGTCCCTACCAGAATGCGGTGGCCCCCACAGCTAGCCAGGCCAGCTCAGCCGCCGCCAGCACCAGGTATGGCACGAGACCGAGCAGCGCCCTGCCGGCCGGCCCTCCGCAGCCCCAGCCCCGGTCCCAGCCATCCCTGACCAGCCACCGGTCACCTCCTCCAGCTGCCATAGCTGTGGGAGACATCCACAAGTGATTTTAAAACTTGTCTGCCTGACCAACCTCCATGCCCAGCTTACATCATTAACAATCTATCCTAAAACGATAATGGCATTGCTTGACTAGAAGGTATCTTTGGTCTACAACTCCGTAAATTATGCTAGCATTTGCTATACAAACATTAATGGCACTTACCCAAACTTCTGGTATTAGATTAAATATGTTATCTCCATTTCATTCTAAGAACAATCTAAGTTTTATAGTATTATCTCTTTTTGATAAAATTTGCAAGTAACATCCTGACGATGAGGGCCATCAAAATCTATTCCAACCTCTGACTCTTCAGTACCTTCTTGACATTGTTTCTTTCCTTCTTTATTTCCCATAGCAAATACTGCAGGTATTTGGAATATCTTGCATATCCTAGAGTCTCTTTTGCTCTTCCACATTTTTGTGTCTTTGAACATCAAGTTCCTTCTGCTCAGAATTACCATCTGTAATTCTCTCTTTGTAGGGTCTAACACTTTATTAGAACCAGAAGAGTTCTCAGTGTATGCATAATGTATTTATCTTTACTATAGTATATATACAGTGTATGTGTGTCTGTGTATTTGTATCTGTGTGTAGTTTGCTTGTTTGTTTGTTTTTATTTTTCTAGCCCTCTAGAGTAAAATATCTTTGAGTATAGTCATATAGTCAGAGGTTCTTATTTTATTTTAAAATTTTAGGTCATAGTTCTTAGCACTATTTCAGACACACAGTAGTGTTCAAAAATAACTGCTTTAATTAGTGAGTAGATAAATACCACTCTATGATATTGATGTTTGGTACTATGAGTTCAAAATACTAGGCAAATTATTGCCACTAGAAAAGATCATTGTGCTTGCATCTGGCCATTATTTTTTTTTAATTTTATTGGAGTGTAGTTGACTAACAGTGTTGTGTTAGTTTCAGATACACATCAAAGTGAATCAGTTATTCATACACATATATCCATTCCTTTTCAGATTATTTCTGGCCTTTTTTTTTAAATTTTATTTGAGTGTATTTGACTAACAATGTTGTGTTAGTTTCAGGTACACATCAAAGTGAATCAGTTATTCATATACATATATCCATTCCCTTTTCAGATTATTTCCCGATATAGGTTATTACACCAAACTGAGTAGACTTCCCTGTGCTATTCAGTAGGACCTTGTTACTTACCTATTTCGTATATAGTAGTATGTATATGTTAATCCCAAACACCTAATTTATCCCTCCCGCTACCCCACATTTGCCTTTTGGTAATCATAAATTGGTTTTGAAATCTTTGAGTCTGTTTTTGTTTCATGGATAAATTATTTTGTATCACTTTTATTATTATTAGCCATTATTATTTGTAACCACAGTTCCAATTTGACCTTGACAGTTAAAATAATTAAGAACTTTGTTTTCTGAATTGACATTTTAAACTTGACTTTAACCACAAAACCTAGGAAATATTAAAGCCTTTCTTCTTAATAGATCCCAAGTCTCTTTTTCATAATATCACATTTTTGGCAGCTGATACTTATGGAATAAAAATGATGTGAATCTAATAATAAAATGTATTCTGGCCAACTCTATTTCCTACAGAATACTCTATAAAATAAATTATAATAAACCAAACTCTTTTAGACAGTAATGATGGATAATTCCAATTTATCTTATTTCATGAATAAAAATATACCTATCATAAATCCTTTCTTTTAACATAAATGACTACTATTAAATTTCTGATGACGCTACCTCCCACATATTATCACCTGAGTATCCCTAAAAAGAAGCTGAAATACATTATAGATGATCTCATTCTTAGCATTCATATTGATCCATACACTGCATCTGACTTATTGAAATAATTTATCTTCCTAAAACATATTTTATTCAATGATTGGAATACTTCATATTAATTTATTACCATGTTGCAAATGCCTACTACATTTAAATGTAAAAAAGCTATCTATATTCATCCATAAACAACAAACATCCATTGGTCGCATAGTGTGGAAAATGTATACACAAAATATAAAGATCATGAAAAACTTTGACACAAATTTCAATGATATATTTGTCCTCTATTATTTTCTCTCTCTGTTACCATTTTTTAAAATTCTGTATCCTTAAGTTTCTGGTCATTTGTGTATCATGTTTTTTTGTTGCCATTAGTAAAAGTGTATAAGATAGGAGACGAGATAGGGAAACTAATTTTTTTTCAGCATTTAATATGTGAAAGGCACTGCACGTGAGAATTTATATACATTGTTCCACTTATCAAATGAATGTTATTACCCTTCATTTTTTTTTCAGATGAGGAAATGGAGGTATAATAACATGTACATAATGCCTTTTGTGTTAACATACAGGTGGTATAGTTACTCAAAGAAAAAGCCATTTTAAAAGGCTGACTTAGGTCAATGAAGCCTTCATGAAAGAAGCAATGTGATGTAAAGATATGACATTAGACTTTGTGTTACGTAATAAGGAATAGAGATTTTGTTTAAGGGAAAAGCTGATGATAAACTTTAAGTGATTATATTATGGATGATGAAAGTGTATCAAATGCCAGATGGCAATATGAAATTTATGTTATTATACATGGGATTTTTTTAAGGTCTTACATGGTGGTCTAGCATGTATTAAACTGTGTCTTAAGACAATTTTCCTGAGAACAATAGACAATCTATTGGAAGAAGAGATGGGCAGCAAATTGATCATTTGGAAAATTTTGCAAAAGTTCACTAAAGACAGTTAATGAAGGAATAAACTATGGCTGCAAATTTGAGACTAGAAGGAAAATATAAATAAATTTGAGATGAGAAGAATTAAAAATGACAAAATGTACACAAAAGTTATCTAGAAGTGGGAAGATAAACAGTTTCAGCGACAGCTTCAAGTTTCAGAAGTGGACTTCAGGAAGAATGGTCGTGTTATTGGTCTACCTAGGAAAGCAGGAGGGTCTATAATAGAAGCAGAGAATTTGGAGTTCCCCTTGTGGCTCAGTGCATTAAGAACCTGATTAGTATCCATGAGGATGAGGGTTCAATCCGTGGCCTTGCTCAGTGGGTTAAGGATCCAGTGTTGCCATGAGCTGTGGTGTAGGTCGCAGACGCAGCTTGGATCCCATGTTGCTGAGGCTGAGGTGTAGGCCAGCAGCTACAGCTCTGATTTGACCCTTACCTAGGGACTTCCATATGCTGCAGGTGCAACCCTAAAAATAATAATAATAAAAAAAGACAGAGAATTTTGCTTTCAGTTGATAAAGCAATTTTCAGGATCAGATATATGGTGGTTAACTAAAGATGCTCAGAAACTAGTTTAAGATTTTTCTTCCAGAGGGGAGAATCCAGGCTGTGAAATGACCTGAATTCTCTGAGAGAGAAAGAGCAAAATTCAATGCTTTGTTGTTCTTATCAAACCCTCATTTAGAGAGAAGGTAATGAAAAGATGGGGAAAATATGAATATGCAGCCAAAATATGAATCCAGAAGCAGGCAATGTGACATTACAGAAACCAAAGAGAGGCAGAAACTTTTAAAAAGTACCTATAATAATAATAATAATAATACCACTTGCCAACTTTTGAGAACTCCATTTTTAAAAGATTTATTGAGATATCTATAGTATGCAAAAATTGTTCATATTTAGGGTATACAACTTAATGTTTAGATCTATGTATACATTATGAAAAGATCACCATAGTTAAGCTAAATAACTTATCCATTGCCTCTACACAGTTACCACCGTGTGTGTACTGGTGAGAAGATTTAATTTAAGACCTATTCTCTTGGCAGATTCCAAGTATACAATATAGCATGAGCTATCATCGCCATGTTGTACATTAGATGCAAGGCTGGGGATCCCTGTGCTACCTCCACATAATTCACTAGGATGGTTCATTCAGTAGAGCCACAAATTTTGGATGACACTGTCCTTGCACAAACTCAATTTAGTGGCACCAATTTTATTATGTCAGATGTGATATCTTTGCTGGAGCAGATTTACATGATTCCCAGGACATGGTAGGTGGACACTGATTTTGTGAATGCATTCTTTTCTATCCCTTCATTAAAAAAGAAAAAAAAATCTTAAGACATAGTTAACATTCACATAAAACAGACAACACTGTATATTTCCAGCTTAGAACAAAGGACTGTGTGATAATATTTTCCAAAAATATTGAGAACATCTAGATATACTAAAGAGGATTAAACTGTCACATTATATCAATGCCGTGCTAACTGAGTTACTTGAGCAAGAAATGCATAGAATGTTAGAGGTCTTGTTTGATATATCCAACTCTGAGGGGTGGAGGATGAACCCTATGAAAATCACTGTATTATATTACCGCTTCATTTACTTCTTTAGGGGTTCTGTGGTTAGGGACATCTTGGCACATGGCATCTAAAATACAAGACAAATTATTACATCTTTGCCTGAAATTACAGAGAAGGGAGTATAACGCAGTGTGGGACTTTTTACATTATAAAGCCTGCGTATTTCACCTCTAAGAATATTGCTCAGTGCCATGTTTTCAGTGACATTAAGACTATCAGTTTTGAGTGGGACACAGAGCAAGAAAGGGCCCTGAGAAGGTCCAGGCTGTGGTGTAACCTTGCACTTGAGATTTGTGATCTGCCAGAATCTATGAGAACAGATGTATTAGTGATGGGAAAAGATGTGTTGCATTTACTGCAAAACAACAATGCAGGACATCAGAGATCTGGAGTAAGGTCATACCTTCTTTTAAAATAACAACCCCAGGCATATTCTGAAAGTGCGTATACAGGAAGCATGCAAACGTAGGGTTCAAGAGATGATGCTCTGGGGAATCATGAGCAGAATTCTTTCTGTTCATTAAGTCATGAAATTTGGGCAGGGAAAGCAATAGTGATGGTGCATTGTAGGTGGTGTTCAGTACAGCTGGGGTAACACAAGCAAGACCAGAAAGCAAAAGCAGAGTACCTGAGTGCATTACCCAATACCCGTGATCAACCACCATGTTGCACCAGCTCCTCTCCCTGAGCTCCCACTCATGGCTCTGTGGAAAATTAGTTATGATAAACTAATCGAGGATCCAGGTTAGCTCAGTGTTGTCTTTGCAAGGTGAAAAAGGAAAGCAGCCGCATTACATCCTCACTCAGGCACAACCTTGAGGGACATTGGTGAAAGAATATTCCCCTAAAAGGGCAGAGTTTTAATGGGGCACTTGACCATCTACTTTGTGCACAAAGAGGCAGGATGAAGGTTTGAATATATTTTGAATCAAAAGGGATTCCATAAAGAATTATAAAGTTCAGTTTAGTTTGAAAAAAACCTCCTTTTTTTTTTTTTTTTTACTGGAGCCTGCAAGGAGTCATTGTACCTTCTAAAAATTAAATGAGGTTGAGAGTATTTAAAGATCTTTTATGTGAGGTTTAGAAGCTTAAGATACTGTGTGTGCCCTGAAGAAATCTCATCATTAGATCTCTTTGAAAGCTCTTATTTGTGTTTTGCTCTGTCTTGATATGTCTTTAGTTTTTTTAATCAATGAACACAACTTCTCTGCACAGCCCCTAAGGCAGGAGTTGCCATAAATAGTTTTCAGGGTAAGAAAAAAAGCAAACTAGAAAGGTGTCCCAGAATATGTTTACTACTGTCTGTGACAGAAGTTTTCAATCACCCTACGGCCACCACACGTTGTGAATGGCTAATGTATCTTTTCAGTAGAATCAGTGCCCCTTTATATGCTCTGGTAATTACATTTTGGTGATAGTTTTAAAACGTAAATGATTGACGAATATCTTTAAAATATTTGGTTAGAGAAGCATGACAACAAAACTTCTAATGAAGGAGAGGCCTTTAAAAATTATTCCCAATTTGTTTTTTTTTGTTTTTTTGTTTTTTTGTTTTGCTTTTTAGGGCATATAGAAGTTCCCAGGCTAGTGGTTGAATCACAGCTTCAACTGCTGGCCTGTAGCACGGCCACAGCAATGTGGGAGCCAAGCCACATCTGCGACCTACACCACAGCTCATGGCAGCACCATATCCTTAACCCACTGAGCGAGCAAGGCCAGGGATCAAACCCATGTCCTCATGAATACTATTCAGGTTCTTACCACTGAGCCACTGTGAGAACACCTTATTCCAAATTTGTATAGATTTTCTCTATCTACTGCTTAAATAATAAAACACATAACTGAAGAAAATTCAAGTTTTTTAATTAAACAAAACTAGGAAGGCTAGAGGAAGAGCTTAGTATAGGAGACATAATCACTGGCTGAAGAGTAATTATCTATGTGGCAATGAATATTTCTCATTATAATAACTATTTAAAATATAGCCTTTTAATTAGACAGCTCTGGTTAAGGTCTGAGTCCTACTATTTTTGAATTACATAACTTGGTGAATGACTGAATTTTGCTAACTTCCATTATCTCTTTTCTAAAATAGGTGATATTAGCAGTATTTAACTCCCAGGTTTGTTTAAAGTATAAAACAAAAATGTACAAAAATGAGATGGCACAGTTTGTATATTAAACATTTTAGCACTTCTCTTCTTCTTTCCTTCTCCTTGGTATTAGGACATTTTTTTTTTTCTTTTTATGGCTGCAATCATGGCATATGGAAGTTCTTGGGCCAGGGATCCATTCCAAGCCACAGCTGCAACCCGAGCCACTGGAATTGGATTCTTAATCTACTGCACCAAGGCGAGAACTCTGGTATTAAAATATTTTTTTCTTTTTAGAGCTGCACTTGTGACATATAGAAGTTGCTGGGCGAGAGATCACATTAGAGCTGCATCTGCTGGTCTATGCCACAGCCACAGTAACATCAGATATAAGCCACATTTGCAACCTGTGCCACAGCTCACAGCAACATCATACCTTAACCCACCGAGCGAGGCCAGGGATCGAACCTTCATCTTCATGGAGTCCTTAACTTACTGAGCCACAATAGGAACTCCTGACATTAGGGTTTTTTGATGGAACTAGGAATCTGAAAATCAGGCAACTTAAAAAAAAAAAAAAAAAAAACTCTCCTGGCAGCTCTGTTCTTCTTTTGAAGCATCATCTTTCTGAAGAAGTCTTCCTACACTACCAATCTAAGTTAGTCCTCCAAAATAATTCTATCTTATTACCCTGTCTTATTTTTTCTAGCGTTTAAAATCACTATCTTGCTTATTTATCTATGTCCTGTTTAATAATTAATTTCCAATTCCAGTGTCTGTCTGTGAAAGGAAAGACTTTGTCTTATCACACTCCTTCCTTTCCAGCATCTACAAGGCACAGTGTAAACAGTCCTTAAATGAAGGAATGCATGTTTTTCCTCTCACTTCTTCACCAGAAGTGCCCACTGTTTATTCTGAAAAAGACTGCTAGAAAGATCTGTTGATGACACATAACTTAGACTTACTGCCACAAAGGAGAACACTAGCTTGACAAAGGTCTTATTACAGTGGAAAATTGGGGTATAATACAATCAGCATTTTAAGGACTTGGGTTGAGTGATTTTGAGGTGAATCTTACAGGGGTGGAAACTAGCTGGATTTCTATTTTGACATAATGGTTTTGGAATTGATGGATACAGCAAGATGAGGGACACGAAATGAGTCATGATAAGTAAGCTGTTTAGTTGTTTTGTGTCTGATTTTCTAGGAACTGGTATTTCCTGCAGTAAGCATCTGAGTTATTTTTGCTAGTTTTTAGTATTGCTTAGCAAAGAACAGGAAATTATGCTTCCTTCAAGAATTGTTTAGCATGGACCAGGAAGTATTTCTGGACCCATTATTGTTTAACACAGGGATAGGGAATTATTTGGTTTCAGTTATTAAAGCTTTATTTTATTTTTGACACATGGGATTTCTCTTATCTGTGCACTATTATTACTTTTGTATGATAGCATTACTTTTATAACTTGACTCAATTTTGATTTAAATTTTCATTTGTGTTTTGCATTATATTATTCTAGAAATCCTCTTGAAGTTTTTTTTCTGTCTCCTTTATGGAATGAACTTATATGGTTCCCACATGTTCAATGCACATCTAGATTCAGGTCTAGGTTTCCTGACAATTTTTAATCTGCCCTTATTATTTAGATGTACCAGCTATATCTAAAACATCTTTAAACATAATCTGTTTACAGTTGACTCTTAAGTCTTAAACATTTATTATGCAGTTTCTCCTAAGTTTCAGACCACTATTACATATAAACTAATACACATTTATATGATGTTCTTCTATCTTTACATCCTTCTCCATATATCTAAATATTGACCTCTGGGAATTCTCTTGTAGTATTATTTTAAAGTTCCATTAGAGATTCTATTATTTGGATGGACTTGATGCTTTGGAAATAGATTTAACTTTGTTGAATCACTGACTCCTCATCCACATCCTATTAGAGTTTTTAGTTGGTATTAGTAATAATAGTTGCATCATTTAGGCTAATAAACTTTCTTTTCATTCCATGACCAAGAATATAGTTTAGTATCATCAAGTACTCTGTGTTTTTTTTTCTTTCTTTCTTTTTCTTTTTACGGCCCCACCTCTGGCATATGGGAGTTCTTGTTCTAGGGGTCAAATTGGAGCTGCAGCTGAGCCCTGCTCCATAGCCACAGCAACACCAGATCATGAGCTACATCTGCTATCTACACTGCAGTTTACAGCAACGTTGGATCCTTAATCCACTGTGTAAGGCCAGAGACTGAACCTACATCCTCAAGGAGACTACGCTGAGTCATTAACTCACTGAGCCACAATTGGAACTCCTGATGTGTGATTTTTATAAAATGACTTTACTACAGTCTCTTAATGACTTTCTCTTCAACCCTACATTCACATAGTAATCATATAAAATTTCCTAAAAATCTATTTGAGCTGCTATTTAAAAATCTTTAGTGACATGGAGTTTCTAATAACTGAACATTTTATAACACCACTTTAGCTTAATATTTAGTGTTACTTACCATGAATCCCTGGCCATTCTAAGATTTTAGGTAAATTTTTTTTTCTATAATTTTCTATGTCACTGAAGTAGCCATACTGGACCACTTGCCATGCTTTAAATATACCATGCATTTTTCTCCGTTCCTGATCATGTATTCTTCCTGCTTGGAATGTTCTTTCTCTATCTAGGTCCTACTCATCTATTAATTCCCTTTTCAAATTCCTCTTCCATGAAAGGTCCCAAAGTAGTCCAATCCACGGGGTTAGCTAAATCTTAGAAGTTAATGGACTCAATGACCATCTTTATTTGTAATGCAAACTATATATTGTCTTGACATTGTTTTTATTTGTGTTTTCTTTGGCTCTCCATATTAGCTATACACAATCCCATGACTAGAGCTTTTCATGCACCCTTTCAGATACTCTGAAGACTCTGCTTTGCACAGTATAGTTTAAAACAAATATCTTGGTTGCTGAGTGTCATCATTTTAGAGATTTGACATACAGAAAGTCATGACCATGGTTCAGAGAAAGTTCTCTGAAGAGCTAGGGCCATGAGGTAGAAAGGCAGAGTGATTTGGTTTACTGGGAGTTAACAGGCAGGTATATGAATAAACAAGCCAGAGCATCAGAGAATTGTTCTGAGATGAAAAGTACCTTCAGGCCCTTCAGGCAGCACTGAAAATATCCTTATTTAATAGGGTATTGTACCGCTCAGACTTTTCTTATATAATATATTGTCTTTGTTTCTATCCTATTAAATGTGTGAAATATATTGAAGTCAATTTGTTTCTCATCTCTTCGTGGAAAAAAAAAATACATAGTTTATCATCTTCTAGGACTCTTCAAAGTTATAAAAGACAGAGAAACTACATTTTCAAATACTTTGCACATAAAACTGTTTCAAAAATAAAGCCCAGACTATTTTCCATTAGCTACCCTGTTTTCTTTAGGAAATATATAAATATGGTTATTGCTTCAGTTGTTGCTCTTTGAATAAGTGTGGCTTAAAAGTAGAAAATACTCTCAGTAAGTCTTCAAGAATCCCATATTCATTGAAATTAAAGGTATAGGATAGTCAAATTCAGTTTTTTCTCTTCTGTATTTTTTATGTCTTACTACTTAGTTAACTGAATAAAATCTCACCCCCCCAAGTATATAATTGATTCCCTGTCTAGAAAATGAAAAGTGAGAGAAGTTTTGGAAGATGCTAACTTCATTTCTGTATACTGATTAAAATGACAATTTGCAGTAATCTATTAATTCTTTATGAAGAAGTATTTCCTCTGTTCTGAAGAATTCTAGTCTCATAAGATCATAAGATGAAGTATAAGAAAAAAAATCTGTGCTCAAATACATTGAGGAAAATTGCTCAGCTTTCGTCTGGAGATTTGCAATGTACATGTCAATTTTTAAAGGCTCTGAGGAGTCCTGCAGCAAATAAACTTGCTTTTATTATGTTTAACGTGAATTCTAACATTTTACACAGTGTTCAAAGTAGTGATTTTCAAAACGTCTCTGTTAAAGAACAGTTTTGTTTTGTCTTGTTTGTCTTTAAGGCATCATTGTATAATACTTTTATAAAATACTATAAGTATGTATCATTATAAATATTAAATAAAAATATAAGCTTCAATTTTCAATTTTAGCTTCAGTAGAGGTAACTCTTTCACATTTCTAGAAAATGCAAAATACACTCAATTTCTTTTTGTGGACTGACTTTGGTTTTATTAGCATAGTTATGGTATACTTTAACTGCCAGGATTCTAGAAGTTTCTTTAGGTTATTTATAGAATAATTGATAACATAAAATATAAAAAATAACTTTAAATGTTTTCAGTAAACTCCATTCACTTGGGATAGATCATATTCATTGTTTTCCACATTAAGAAGAAAATAACCCATAGGCTAGCTTGTTTCATATACTTTTTCCAGTCTAATTTCTTTTAGATTGGCTTTTCCTACATATAAATTTATGTCTGTAAAGTAACATGGTTTGTCGTTGTTGCTGTTGTTGTTCCTGCTACAACTTATAGATTGACCTTTTTGTGCATTGCAGTTTATTAATCTTCTTTTGGTCTAATTTACTATTGGAAGGTCAATTGGCTTTGGGCATAAAGGATTAAGAATCTGACAGGAGAGGTTGGGGGATCAGGGATCAGCTAAGTTGAAGGATAGAACAGTGGCTATGCTAATAATGTCCTTAGCCTCTTCTTCAGGTATATCTGATGTTCGACTAATGATGCATCATATATTGACTCTTTTAAAAGATAGTGATACAGAGATCCTCAAACTGAGCTCACTTAATGCCAGGATCTTGAAATTAAGACTGATAGAGATTGATTTGGACATAAGAATTATCTGCTTCTATCAGCCAGATCTTAGCCTTGGCCAGTTCTTTTGCCGTCAATCAGAGGAGTTAGGTGGTCTGTCTCAGTGGTTCCTAAATTCTTGATTGCGGCATGTGACTTGGCTAACTTTTGGGAGGGGGAAGATTTGAAATAGATTAATTGATATAGATAGAAATAGAGAGATAGACAGTGATAGATAGAGATCTATCTATGGCTATCTATCTCTATCTCTTTATTTATCTACACATTATCCCTCAGGCCTCACACTAAATCATACTAGCTTAGGAGTCTGAGGTAGAGCCAAGTTTGTGTCACTACACTCCCAGTGCCATTCTGATGTGCAACCAGTTTGGGAAACCAATTCACCAGGGCTTAAACCATTGGATAAGTAGGATTATGTGATACAGGGCACATTCTTTTTCCAATCTAGTTCTCATATTCTGTAAGAGGATTTGAGGGTGGGTGAGATTTTTGGAGGAGACCCAGATCCAGCAAAAGGAGTGGAACTTCAGTCAAGATTAAATGTTTCTGTTGTTATGTAAAGGATTTTCAAAGTTTGGGCACACACATATGTGAGTGTGGTCCATCCATAGAGTTCTCTAAAAGAACAGAGGGGTTTTATTAGTACCTGCTATTATTTAAACATGAAAATCAATGCCCAGATGTGTGTCAGTTATTGGATGCTTCTGCAGATTCCACATCTGCCTGTCTCTGTTTAGTCTGCTATCTCTAAACTGCTTATACTTAATTAATTATAAGAATTAATTATTTTGCTTTTAACTTTGCTTCTTAGCCTCATACGCCTCTTATTGATTGAGTTACTGGTGCCTTTCTTAATCGAAACTGACCTCTAGAGCCTGTCACTGTGCTGACTCTGGTCTAGCCTCCACCACACACTGCCCTCCGGCCTGCTAACATCTAATGTGCTCTAGCGTTGCTATCAATGTACTATAGTTTTTCTAAAGGTATTTATATAGCAATGAGGGATTCAGGAAAAAACAAGCAAAAAACACTTCTTACTACCTGAACTCATCAAGAAGGCTTTAGGATTCCCCTCAGCTTGACTAAATTTTTAGAGAAATTTCTTCCTGCATCTAAGCCCTCTGATCTCTCTTTCCTTGGAGCACTTACTTTAGAAACTATAAAGTTCTTTGCCTCTTTGAGGTTTAGAACTTTTCAAAGCCTGGGCAGTTTTGTAACCCAAGACAGTCTTTCTCCAGGACCTGAGCCACTCCTTTGATATGCAGACAAGGAAGGTGACCACTGTGTCCATGGGAGGACAGAGACCTAACTTCTATGGATGCCTTGGTACAAGTTGTAAAAGGACCTCAAGTCATAAAGATACAAGAAAATTTACTTTTCTTTGGGAAGGAACAATTAGTGAAAACAAAATGGCGTGTGATCCCCTGCTTCCTTCAATCCAGTAGTCTTGAATAAAGTTTTCATTGGCTTTTTTACCTTTGTCTTACTCACATTTTACCTTGACAGAACTAATTTTTTTTTTGACATATTAATGTAAAGGTAGAGACTATGAAGATATTTTACTATTAAAGTTATTAAATATGAAAATATTCTTTAGTTTAAAACCATTGTTTATTTTATACTGCAGTTAAATTATTTTTTTATCTGACAGCCACTTTGTATCACTTAAATATATATTCCTCATAATAATTTCTATCATAACTATAGAATATTATTTTTAATTCCGAACCCTTCTTATTTATACACATGACCAAACAGAATACAATTGTATGCCAATTAACTAATACTCCAGATATTTTTCTGAGCTCTCATTCTTCCTTTTAAATTAACAAATGTCTGGCTTAATAGAGCATGTCCTGAGCTTTTCTGTATATTTACTCTATTATGTTGTATTTGTTTTAAGCACATGATTTGCTGAAATCGTCACTGTTATTCTCTTATATAGTATAATTTTAAAAAATATGTGGTTATTTCAATTTTTAATGGTTCTGGCTCAACTCTTAAAGATTTATCTTCTTTAATATCATTTTAGTATTTTAACTTGATTTTATAATATTTTCTAAAGTGAGAGTTGACGAAAACAGTCATATATTTTACACAGTTCTTGTTATTTTTCTTTATAAAATGTATCATTTTTATTGAGTTTATTTTTCAAAAGAGTGTTCATTGTAAAATAAAATAGAATTACATAATAATTTCTGGACTTTTCAATAACCACTTGTGAATAATAGGAGCTTCTTATAATATTCAAGAGAATCTATAATTGCTTATCAGTTATCTTGCCACCAGAATGAAGTTAAGGGAGTTCCCATCGTGGCTCAGTGGTTAATGAACCTGACTAGGAACCATGAGGTTGTGTGTTCGATCCCTGGCCTCGCTCAGTGGGTTAAGGATCCGGCTTCGCCATGAGCTGTGGTACAGGTCGCAGACGCGACTCAGATCCCGCATTGCTGTGGCTCTGGCATAAGTTGGCGCCTACAGCTCCGATTAGACCCCTAGCCTGGGAACCTCCATATGCCGCAGGTGCGACCCTAGGAAAGGCAAAAAGACAAAAAAAAAAAAAAAAAAAAAGGGGGGGAATGCAGTTAAGGGCTATTGCTTAGTTTAAATTCTAAATAAAGATTAAGATTTAAATGTTACATTTTAAAGCATTAAGGATCTATCATTTAATCTAATTTTCTGGGCTTTGTTTTGTTTTTTCCTGATATTCACTGACTAGCTATAGTTTGATCCATGGCTAATAACTCTTGTAGATGCTCTTTTACCAAACTCATTATAAATCATAGCCTTAGTTTAAAAAGTAGACATTTAAGAATGGAGATGAGGACTTTTAACTATATTTTGTTATGTAAGATACTTCAATTGAGTTTGATTTTTAGATTAAAGAAAAAGAAGCACAGAGAGGTTAAGTAAGTTGCCCAAAGTTATTGTTAATAGGTGGCATAACCAGAACCTGACTTAGGGTCTCAGGAAGTGAGTATATGTTTTGTATATTTCCTGTCTCTGTTCCCTAAAGCATTACCTGGCACCTCCTTATGATTCAAGGTCAAATTTTCTCTATTTTTTTCATCATTTTCCACTGCTAAAATTCCATTACTCTTAGGAAAATTGCCCTATGTGGTGAACAATGCTTAACTAAATGTGAACTATCACAGTTATCTGTAATCAAGAACAGGTATTCAGTTTTACATTTTAGTGTTCCGATGTGCTCAGAGGTATAAACTGTATGCCTGGAGTTTGAAGTAATGGACTTCATGTATTTTGAAACCTGTTTTGCTCGAGTCCCAGTTTCCTCTTAATTTTACATTGCTTGATGTGCTTTCTGCAGCCCTCTCACCCCATCTCAATGCAGAATAGAGGGTAAGAGTCCCCTGGAGCTACTCATATTCCCTTTCTTTAAATTAGCTGATTATGGGTTGAGATAGATGTCATTCTCTCTGAGGTGTGGAACTTCTTTTCTAAAATGACCAGTCTCCATAGACCAATTAAGCAAAAGAATGCTGAGTCTGCTTCTGACAGGTAAAGCTCTCAAAACACACAGCAACTGTCAGCCTATGTACCTCTAAGCAATTTTTGTGAGAGAATTTTCTGAAAGGTTGAGCTAATGGGTTTGAATACAGCTGTGCACAATGTTTTGCAGAGCCAGCAAAACTAAGGAAATATAAGTTTTTGCCAGTTTCCTAGAACAGCGGTTCTCTGCCTGCATAAACAAGGCCCTGTAGAAGCGTAAAAGATTCCTTCAGTCCTAAAGACTGCTTTTCATTTGGGGTAAGCAGCAGTTTTGAACCCAGACCACCCTGTGGCCTTCAGCTGCTTAAACATAAAAGGGCAAGTGAAGATTTTATTGAGTAGATTTGGCTAGGCTTATACTTTCATCCTTTTCCCTCAGCTTTTATCCCTTCTTTGCCAGGGGATTTTCTCAGCAGCCCTTTCTGCATAATGATATCTGAAATGCTGTCACCTCTAATCGATCTAAGACTTTTTTGAAGGCGTATCATATATTACTTGGGAATCAAACTGCATAAATTGTCTTTATTTAACATTAATTATTTCAATATATTAAATGGGATGAATATAGGCTTCAGAGTCCAATAAGCTTCTAGCAGAACCCTGAGTTAAGTTACCTAATAGTTTTGTGTTCCTGGTAAGTTAATTAACCCTTTCCTATTATTCTTACTATTCTTAAATCTCAGCTCACAGATGTGGCAACCACATCTGCCTGCACACCTGCAATGCATTTAAAGAGCGTCTCGCACAATATGTACTCCTAGTGAGTGTGTCTCCCTTATCCATACTATGAATACTTCTAAGAACAAACTCAGGCTGATTTTTTTTAAATTGTGTTTTTAGTAGAAGACGCCACTGAATTTTCCAGCTATATTCCTGTATTTCCTGAATTATGATTTTCTCAGTGTTTTGGACCAGTCTGACTTATGAACTATTTTCCATGCACCTACACATTGAGAATTATTTTCACATTTTTAAGGGTAAGATTTAAAAAAATTAAAGACAAGAATAATAGTTCGTGACACAAGAAAATGACGTGAAATTGAAATTTTGGTGTCCATTAATAAATTTAATTGTAATTCAATATGCTCTTATGTATAGATATTGTATATGACTCCCTTAGTGCCACAGTGATCTGGCTGAATAATTGCAACAGAAATCAGATAGCTTGCGATGCTGAAAATGTATACTATCTAGTGTTTTACAGGGAAAGATTACAGACCCCTGGTTTGGAATATTAGGTATGATTGTGTCAGTGTACGAGGAATGACTTCATTGAGTAGATCACTGCTCAAAAAATATCAACCCAAATATTTGAATTTAATTCGGAACCAAACAAAACATTCACATTGACTTTGTTTATTGTTGCTTAGTGTGTGTTTGTCTTCTGGGACGTAAACCACAGAGATAGGGGAATGAAATCCAATCATATACACTGATTTTTTTGGCCATGCCCATGGCATGGGAAGTTCCTTGGCCAGGGATTGAACCCACACCACAGCAGCAGTGACCAGAGCCACAGTAGTGACGATGCCAGATTCGTAACCCACTCTGCCACCAGAGAAATCCACCCTAGTTTTTCCAGTAAACTTCTTTGCAATCTGAATAACTCATCCTGCCTAGTAATCAAGTTTCCTATTCGTAACCAAATAACCACTAGCCTCAGCCACATCTAAATTTTTAAAATTTAAATTCTACTACCGTTTATCCAAATGACCCTTATCACTCTTGAACTTAGTATTTTATTTAACAAAATAAAAAATTATGTTAATAGCTATGTCATTTTTTTTGAAATGCTCTTAATTCTTTAAAATGTCCTTACTGATTTTTATTTTATTTTTTATTTTTTTTTGCCTTTTGTCATTTTATGGCCGCACCCGCGGCATGTGGAGGTTCCCAGGCTAGGGGTCTAATCGGAGCTGTGGCCACTGGCCTGCGCCGCAGCCACGGCAACGCAGGATACGAGCCTCGCGTCTGCAACCTACACCACAGCTCAGGGCAACGACGGATCGTTAACCCACTGAGCAAGGGCAGGGATCGAACCCGCAACCTCATGGTTCCTAGTCGGATTCGTTAACCACTGTGCCACGACGGGAACTCCTGATTTTTAAATTCAGTTGGCCAGAGTTTACTTTAGGAACCAACAGACCACAGTGCATTAATTTTTTTCACAATGTGGCCTCCTGGACTACAAAATAATTAAAAAGTACATCCTTTTGTTCTGTGTGCTTCAGAGTTTCCTTTAATACTCTAAGTATTTCTAAACATACTGTACTTTGAGAGCTCTATAAATGTAGTGCATTTCAGTTAAACAGTAAAATTAGAGAAATGTTGAGGAAAAAAGTAGAGGAAAGATATGCATTTTTCTTATATTTTCTTATGTCCTTGTAACCATTTCATGTTCTTGTCAGTTTTTTTTTTTTGATCCCAAAATAAATGTCCATGCACCTACACATTCAAATGAAAAGATGAATGAAGGACAAAAAGATTCGAATCCAAAGAAAGAGGACAGTAAAATAAGCTGTTAAAAATTAGGGCAGTATGATAGGCAGGAAACAATTAGGGCACTGCAATTCAGAGATAGGGAGAAGTAGAGGGCAAGGAATAACATAATATGACAGGTGAAGAATGAGCTAGGTCTCTACATTATAAAGGAGGAAGATGGAGCACTTGGCTAGGGAGGGAAAATCAAATGAACATCTCTGACTCCAAATAAGGTGTCAACACTCCAAAGGTGAGATATGAAACTAAACAGGAAAAGCAGTACTTAAAGGGATCCAGATTGTTTATGAGAAATTAAAGAGATTCCATAAAGATGAAAGAGATTTATCTGTTCCTCTAAAAGCAGACATGTTTTGTCTATGGGTGCTTCCTACTTCAATATGTAACCAAGGTGCTAATTGATTTTGTAAACATTTTAATTGATTTTTAAAATTCTAATATACACAGTGAATTGGATTTTAAAATATCATTCTGGTTTTATTTTACAGAAATATGTTCACACAATGTCATTTACGACTAAGACTTTAAATGACCCATTGATATTCTGCCTCATAAGTAAATATTCAATATTTTTAATGTAATAGTACAACTTTTCCACATAAGAAAATAAAACATAAGGACTATAATTAATATTGGTATTAGTCCAATTCAACTTCTGGTTTGTTTCCTAAAACTCATATTTTGAAAATATTTTGACATAATTCAACAAATAAATAAATAACAATCACCTTCCTCCCCAAAATAAAAAGAACAGGTACAAGGAAAAGGATAACAAAAATAACAACAATAAGAAGGGCCAGATGCACTGGAAAATGTAGGATGTTTTTTGACTGAAATTTCCATATAAATGATATGGTCACTACATGACGAACAGTAGTCTGAAGGAATATACATTTTCTCAGTAGAATACAAACATCATTTACCAAAATCTTACTGACTTCATAGCTATTGAGAAGAAAGCCAATAGAAGCCAGTTAACTTAGTCCCATGCCTTACTCTATTTTGTGCCCTGAATGTGCTATTGACTTAAAAATAATTTGTGCCTGTATTCCTGTGAGTTTCCAGATGATAGCAGTAAGTTTGTGCTTTTTCTAATTCAGAGAGGATGCAATTTATTTACCAATTTCCGGAGGCATTTTGACAGAGTTTAAATGTGCAAACTGGCTTCAAATATTTAGACTCAGTTACCCAGGTGTGCAGAGACATTTTTTAAAAAGAACTAATGACAATCACAAGGATATTATGCAGCTAAAATCAAAGAATAATTCACTGTGATATGAAAAAAAAACTAGATTTTGTAGTGTCTCTTGTGGAAATGGAAATTCAGTTCTCTTCTGTCATTCAAGTGTAAGCCCATAGGAAAATTCGTCAGTATTATATCCGCAGGTGAATCTATCAAATATATTTTGTAAGTAGTAAAAGTAGGTTTGTATTTTAAAGTTTCTTAACTCCCATTTGTGTTTATTGTTTAATGAAAGTCCTCCTCCCAGTCCCTGCCAAGATTCATCTTTTTAATTCTGTTATGATTTCTTTTTGTACTCATTTCTTTGACACAATTTATTCCTAAAATTCAATCTTAATTGCTTGTCAGAGGACCAAAAATCTCAAGACAGTACCAACATTCCATAAGAGTTTATAACCATTGGAGAATTATAGTGTTTGCTCTGTACTTAAAATTCCCCATAGACTTAGATGTTCAACTTACTGGAGATAAATGCAGGCAATTTTATCCTGAATCACTAAACCCATACACATATTTACAAAGAAAACAAGGAGATTGTGTTGTAAAACAAATAATTCTATTTTTCTCTAGAATTTTGAAATGACTGCATTTTAAACCAAATATTTTGTTTATTATTTATGATAGTTAACATTTAGATTATATATATATATGTATATATCAAATGGCAATGTACAGTTTCCCTTAAAATGATCATAACCTGAAAAAACGATAAATAAGCACTTATGTTTTTTGATAACTACATTTTATGCAAGCTCTCCCAAGGGTATTTATATCTTTAGATCCCAGGAACCCAACTATTCTAAACCAAGTACCAAAGCCATCTGCACAAACTACCTATTTGTTACTAAATCTCCAAGCTCAACTCTACCCTTCTTTCCTTGCCAAGAAGCTATACTCTATATCTTGCTTTGATCAAGATTTTATATTTGTGGTCATTATTCATGACCACACATCCCTTCTCAGTCCTGAACTAGCTAACAAAGAACAGATTAAGCAAAATCGTGATGTTCATGGACCCTTTTCAGATTCAGAATGGCCACTTTAGGCAAAAAAAGAGACCTGCCATGCTGCTTACAGGCATAAGGACATGTTAACTTGGGTCTTCAAGAAACTCTTTCGTTGTCTTTCTGTCTGATCCTTTTAATGATTCCTGAGTTGGGATTTCAAGTCTGATGTTATTCATTTATTCCTTTATCTAGTTGCTTGTTTAATTAAGAAAACTATTTTTAGTGTCAGCTGTATGCTAAACACAGTCATGGTCCTGGGAATATTAATAATAATAATGGCCAACTTCAGTGGGTGCTTACCATGTGTACTGAGCTAAAATCTTAACTCTTATTTGTCATGCTATATCTTGCTAAGTTATATGAGGTATGTGCTAATGCTATGCCTGCTGTAGAGGAAAGCAAACTGAGGGTTAAATAAGTTACATAATTTACTTAAGGAGAGTTTCATAGCTAATCAGAGGCAGAGAACAATTTGAATCCAGGCACTAGAACTCCAGAGACTATACTGTTTATCACTAAAGAAATTCTGGTGTTAGAATTGTAATCTAGTAGTAGTGGTCAGAATTGAAATAGATAATTGCACCAGTTAGAATAGCATAGAACTATTATATGTTAGTCATTCCATATCTTACCATATGTTGTTATGGTAAGATATAGAACGTGCAATAACACATTTAGAGGGAAAATATGTTTGGATCAGTCACCTTAATTCATTACCGTTTGGCTTCCAGTGCCTTTAAATAGGTTGTTATGCAAGATAATAAATGGAAAGGGTTCAGTGTATCTTTTAATTTATCTATGTGTATAAGGTTTATTTTCTTTCCCATATCTATCTATATTCATGACTGGCATTTCCCACTACCTAGTCACTTTTCAGGTTCCTTTTTATAACAAAGTGGAGGAATTTAATTTAATGTGTATGATTGAATCACTTTGTTGTACAGCAGAAATTATCACAATATTGTAAATATATATTTAAAAAAAGAACTTTTGTTGATGTAGGAAATTAAATTTTGAAAAATTCACACAAGATCCCTACTAATTTGTGCTTTTTTTTCTGAAATAGTTTTGAGGAGATGAATATTCCCTTTGAGACTTAGGACATTTTGACTATAACATTAAACTTCAGATATTAGAGCATTCTAGACTTTCTGAAAGGTAATATTGCTTTATTTACTTTTAGGAAAATGTTTAAAATATTGCAAATTTGAAAACTGGTAATTTAATAATTATTCTAGTCAAAGATACTTGTTTCTAGATGTAGTTTCACTGATAGTATATTTTAAAATGTATATTGCTAATGCCACTTATATATCATATTTATTGCACTCCAAATGTAGGAAATTATTCAGTCAAAATAAGACCAATAAGTAATTGATATTTGATTTAATACATTTCAAACACTGTAAAGCGATATGCCTAGCAGCAGAAATAGGCAGAATTTTATCCTAAATGATCATATAACACAAAATCATATTATCAGCACTATCTTTTTTAAAAAGGCTAATACCAAGATACATATTAAATGCAAACATGAAGGGAAAATTGCATAGCAAGTACACACAGAACATCTGTGTATGTGATTGACTGAACATGAAAATTATACATTGAAAAAGTGAAAGGCCCAGAAAAACTTGCTGCTGAAATGATATTCAGCCCCAAACACTCTCTGTATGCTATCTTTGGATAGTAAAATTCTATGTCGTCAGGTTAATTAACTTAATGAATAAGGGGCCCAAAAGTGACTAACACATTTAATACTCATATACCTTTTACAAAGATATTTGAGCTTCTGCTACAACATACAGCATATTAATATCTGTTCTACATTATGATGTGTAGAATCTGCTGAATTTTCATTTTTTGATCATTAGCTACAATACTCCATGATAAATGAGGGCAAATCTTACCTTTATATTATCTTTCCTGCATATCTGTTGATAATCAATTCACACATTTATATTTACTCAAAGTGATGCAAAGCATGTTTAATGGATAAAATAAGTAGCAAGAGAAGGAGGAGGATTTAGATTTCTCTTTAGAGTTAACATAGCACAGGTCTTAGTCTGCTTGAGATTCTGGACTTTAGAGCAAATTTTCTCAACCCCGATAGTACAGAGAAAAACTTTATAAAGATATCTATGTACAAACACTAACCCTAGAGTTTCTGATTTAACTGGTCTGGCAGTAGGGTTCATTATTTTCTTAATATCAAGTGTAAAATCTGGTGTCTTTCAAAGTTTCCCAAATGTTTTGAATGGCAGCCGTGTTTAGGAATCATCCAGCCAAGTGTGATGTCTTGGTTAAGATGCTGATGGGAAATAGATGCCACATTTAAAGAACTAATAGAAAAGACTTTTTTTTTTTTTACAGATAAATGTGAAAAGCTCAGAAAATTAAAAAGGATGGAGTCTGCAATATTGGAAGTTTTTACTTCCCCAAATTTGTAGGGAAAAGAGGAGGGAGGGGTTTTAATATAAACTGGCAAGCACTATGGCCAGCAGAGAGGGACTTCAAGAAAGGAACCTTGGCCATAAGTAAAGAAAATAGCCACAGCAAAAAGTAAGATCAAGTAGAAAGGGAAAACTAGTGTATATATGATGGGGCAGTGGGATAAACAGCTTTTCCTTGCCTACTGCTGCTTTACAGTCTCTTGCCAACACTTCCCTTTAGTAGAATCTGAGAGTTCAAGAACAAGAGAGCTTAAAAGCTTAGTAGTCAGCTGGACAAGAGATAACTGTGAGTACATTACATGGAAAATAACCAGCACACTGAAGAACTTTCCAGTTCAGTATATACATTTTTTTTGTTAATTTTCTCTTTATTTTGAGTCATGATACCACATCTTCATCACTATATTCTGAAGTTCTGGATTTAAATTTTCACACAGTATACTCTACGGTTTTATGCAAAGATTTTTAAAGTATATAAAATTGAAATTTGAAACATTATTTTTAAAAGTAATGCACTGATTAGCTGAACTCAAAACTGAAAAAAATAGTATTACAAATTCTGTGATAATCTGGTAGGTAATAGCAGTAAACCTGTAGACACCAGTACCTTAGTCCTGAAAGACATTGCTGAGATTCAAAATACTTTAAAATGTTTTATATGAAAATATCACCATAGTCATTTAAAGACTAAATCTGTAATAAATAAGTATAAAATTATTCCTTTTTTATTTTTTATTAAAGTAGATTACAGTGTTCTGGCAATTTCTGCTGCACGGCAAAGTAACTCAATTATACATATCTATACATTCTTTTTCTCACATTATCTTCCATTACAAGTAATCAGATATAGTTCCTTGAGCTATACAGCAGAGTATCACTGCTTATCCACTCCAAATGCATCTACAAACCCCAAATTTCCACTCCCTCACACTCTCTCACCCTCACTCTTGGCAAGCACAAGTCTGTTTTCCAAGTCCATGAGTTTATTTCTTTTCTGTAGATAGGTTCATTTGTGCCATATATTAGATTCCAGATAAAAGTGATATCATATGGTTTTTGTCTTTCTCTTTCTGGCTTACTTCGCTTAGTATGAGAGTCTCTAGTTCTATCCATGTTGCTGCAGATGGTAGTATTTTGTCCTTTTTTATGGCTGAGTAGTATTCCGTTGTGTGTATGTACCACATCTTAATCCATTCACCTGTCAATGGACATTTAGGTTGTTTCTATGTGTTGTCTACTGTGAATAATGTTACAGTGAACATACGGGTACATGTATCTTTTTCAAAATGCTTTGTCTGGATATATGCCTAGGAATGGGATTGCTGGGTGATATGGTAGTTCTATATATGGTTTTCTGAGGTACCTCCATACTGTTTTCCATAGTGGTTGTACTAATTTACATTCCCACCAACAGTGCATTTTATCTCCAGCATTAGTTATTTGTGTACTTACTAATGATTGCCATTCTGACTGGTGTGAGGTAGTACCTTAATGTAGTTTTGATTTGCATTTCTCTAATAATTAGTGATGTTGAGCATTTTTTCATGTGCCTGTTGGCCATGTGTGTGTCTTCTTTGAAGAAATGTCTATTTAGGTTTTCTGCCCATTTTTAAATTGGGTTTTTTGTTTTTTTGCTTTTGAGTTGTATAAGCTGTTTGTGTATTTTATAGAGGTTAAACCCTTGTTAGTTGCATCATTTGCAACTATTTTATCCCATTCCATAGGTTGTCTTTTTTTTTTTTTTTAATGGTTTCCTTTGCTGTGCAAAAGCTTATAAGTTTGGTTAGGGCCCATTGGCATATTTTTGTTTTTATTTCAATGGCTTTGTGAAACTCATCTAACAGGAAGGACATCTGTACAGCTGATGTCAGAGAACGTTTTCCCTATGTTCTCTTCTAGGAATTTTATGATGTCTTATCTTCAAGCCTTTAAGTCATTTTGAGTTTATTTTTTGTGTATGGTGTGAGGGTGTGTCCTAGTTTAATTAATTTCCATGCAACTATCCAGTTTTCCCAGCACCACTTTCTAAAAAAGACTGTCTTTTTCCCATTTTATGTTCTTGCCTTCTTTGTCAAAGATTAATTGACCATAGAGGTCTGGGTTTATTTCTGGTTTCTCTATTCTGTTCCATTGGTCAAAATGTCTGTTTTTGTACCAGTACTGTGTCTTTATTAGCTTTGTAATATTATCTGAAGTCTCAGAGAGTTATGCCTCCTGCTTGATATTTGTTCTTCTTCAGGATTGTTTTGGTAATTCCAGGACATTTATGGTTCCATATTAATTTTTGGATTGTTTGTTCTTGTTCTTTGAAAAATGCCATGAGTAATTTGATAGGGATTGCATTGACTCTGTAGATTGCTTTGCGTAATATGGCCATTTTGACAATATTAATTTTTCCAACCCAGGAGCATGGACTATCTCTCCATTTCTTTGAATACTATTTAATTTCCTTGGTTAATGTTTTATAGTTCTCAGTATATAAATATTTCACATCCTTAGTTGGGTTCATTACTAGGTATTTAATTTTTTGGGGTGTAATTTTATTTTATCTTTCTAGGGCCACATCCGTAGCATATAGAGGTTCCCAGGCTAGGAGTTGAATTGGTGGTATAGCTGCTGGCCTACACCACAGCCTTAGTATTGCAGGATCTGAGCCGTGTCTGCAGCCTATACCACAGCTCATGGCTATGCCAAATCCTTAACCCACTGAGCAAGGTCTGGGATTGAACCTGCATCCTCATGGATACTAGACAGATTTGTTTTCACTGAGCCATGATGGGAAATCGTGTGGTGCAATTTTAAAAGATATTATATTTTTATATTCCTTGTCTAATTATTTCATTGTCAGTATACAGAAATGCAACCTTCTTCTGAATGCCAATCTTGTATCCTGCTACTTTACTGAATTCATTGGTCAGTTCACGTAGTTTTTTGTGTGGAGTCCTTAGGGTTTTCTATAGATAGTATCATATGATCTGCATAAAGTACAATTTTACCTCTTCTCTTCCAATTTGGATACCATTTGTCTGATTTCTGTGGCTAGGACTTCCAATACTATGTTAAATAAAAGTGGAGGGAGTAGGCATCCTTATCTTGTTCCAGATTTTAGTGTGAAAGCTTTCAGCTTTTCTCCATTGAGTATTATATTTGCTATGGGTTTGTCATAATGGCTTTTATCATGTTAAGGTATGCTCTATACTCACTTTGGAAAGAGTTTTTATCATGAATGGATCTTGGATTTTGTCAAATGCTTTTTCTTCATCCATCAAGAAGATCATGTGGTTTTTGACTTTTCTTTTGTTAATGTGGTGTATGGCATTGATTTATTTGCATAAGTTGAACCAATCCTGTGAAATTGGGATGAATCCCACTTGGTCACGGTATGTGTTCTTTTTTTATATGTTGCTGGACTTGGTTTGCGAAAATTTTGTAGAGATTTTTTTTTCCTTTTTTTTGGCTTTTTCTTTTAGTGCTGCACCAATGGACTATGGAAGTTCCCAGGCTAGGGATCAAATCAGAGCTACAGCCACTGACATTTTTGTCAATTCTGTTTGCTCTTTCAAATAACAAGCTCTTGGGTTTATTGATTTTTTTCTGTTGTTTTTTGAACCTCTATATTATTGATTTCCTCTCTGATCTTTATCGTTTCCTTACTTCTGCTGACTTTTATGTCTCTTAGTATTTGTTGTATGTATCTGAGTGCTCCTGTATTAAGGGCATATATATTGATGATTATAATATCCTCTTCTTAAATGGGTACTTTTATCATTAAATAGTGTCCTTCTTTGTCTTTCTTTATGGCCTTTTAGTCTATTTTGTCTGATAAGCGTATTGCAACTCAGAGTTCCCATCATGGCTCAGTGGTTAACGAATTTGACTAGGAACCATGAGGTTGTGGGTTTGATTCCTGGCTTTGCTCAGTGGGTTAAGGATTCGGCGTTGCCATGAGCTATGGTGTAGATTGCAGATGTGGCTTGGATCCTGCATTGCTGTGGCTGTGGTGAAGGCCAGTGGCTGCAGCTCCAATTAGACCCCTAGCCTGGGAACCTCCACATGCCATGGGTGTGGCTCTAGAAAAGGCAAAAAGACAAAAACAAATGTTTTGCAACTCATGCTTTCCTGTCTTTTCTGTTTGTATGAAATATCTTTTTCCATCCCTTGACTTTCAATTTATATATGTCCTTTGCCTTAAGGTGAGTCTCTTGTAGAGAGCATATCATAGGCTATTTTTTTTAATCCAATACACCACGCTATTATTTTGATCTGAGCATTCAGTTCATTGGCATTTAAGGTAATTATTGACAAATTTGTATTTATTGCCATTTTAACCCTTATTTTCTTGTTGATTATATGTGTCTCCTTTGTTCCTTTTTTTTTTTTTTCCTTTTTGGTCAGATAATTTCCCTTTATTTTATGCTTGTGTCCTCCTCTTAATTCTTTTTTTTTTTTTTTTTTTTTTTTTTTTTTTTTTTGTCTTTTTGCCTTTTTATGTAGAGCTGCACCCACGGCATATGGAGGTTCCCAGGCTAGGGTTCTAACAGGAGCTGTAGCCGCCAGCCTTCGCCACAGCCACAGCAAAGTAGGATCTGAGCCATGTCTGCAACCTACACCACAGCTCACAGCAACACCAGATCCTACACTCACTGAGCAAGGCCAGGGATTGAACCCACAACCTCATGGTTCTCATTCGGATTCATTAACCACTGAACCACGAAGGGAACTCCTCTCTTCTTAATTCTTGTAGATGTAATGTTTGGTCTTGATTCGTGGTTGCCCTGTTTTTCAGGTATGTTAACTTCCTATATCTTCATGCTTCAGCCTGATAGTCATATAGGCTCAAACACATTCTAGAAAAAAACAGTCTCTATTTTTTACTTTGCTTCCCCACATTTTATGACTTTGAAGTCCTTAGGCTGTTCCTTGTGTTTATCATTGCTTTTACAAGTTTTTTTTTTTTTCTTTTAGATTTGTATACTGGCTTATTTAAGTGATTGCTTTCCAATTGTGATTTCCTCTATCCAATTTCTTTTTACCTCTTTTTTATTTAGAGGAGCCCTTCCAGTATTTCTTTTGGAATGGGTTTAATATACACTTACAGTTTTTGTTTCTTGGAGAAATTCTTTATTTCTCCATCTATTTTAAATGATATTCTTGCTGGGTAAAGTGTTCTAGGCTGCAAATTTTTCCCTTTTAGAACTTTGAATATATCTTGCCACTAACTTCTGGCCTGTAGTGTTGCTAGAGAGAAGTCATCCAATAGCCTTGTGGTGGTTTCCTTATAATTAAGTCTCTTGCTGCCTTTAGAATCCACTCTTTATGTTTAATTTTTGCCATTTTTATTACAATATGTCTTGGTGTGGGCATATTTGGGTTTAACTTGCTTGGGACCCTCTGTGCTTCCTGTATCTTGGTATCTGTTTCGTTTATATTTGGAAAGTTTTCAGCCATAATTTCTTCAAAATATATTTTCAATCCCCCCCCCCTTTTTTTTCTCCTTCTGGAATCTCCTTACACATAGATTAGCCTGCCTTATATTATCCCATAGATCTCTTATATTGCTTTCAATTTTTTTATTTGGTTTTCTGTCTGCTGTCCTGATTGGGTGATTTCCATTATTCTGTCTTCCAAGTCACTAATTTGTTCCTCTGCATTATTCATTCTGCTCTTCAGTGCCTTTAACTCAGTTTGCATCTCTGAAAATGAATTTTCTAATTTTTCTTGCCTCCTCATGTTTTCTAGTTCCTTTCAAAGTAATCTGTATTACTGCTCATATCCACTCTTAATTTCTTCATATTATCTCTTAATTCCTTTAATATTTTCATTATCTCCTTTTAGAATTTGATATCTGTTAGTCTGCAGAGTTCTGTTTCATTGTTTGTGCCTTCAAGTGAATTCTTTTGTTCTTTAAACTGGGAATGGTTCCTGAGCTTCTTCATTTTGTTTATACTTTTTTTTATTCTGTGAGTTTAGGGAAACCAGATACTGTAGTCTCCAGGGCTATCTATATGCATGTATGCAAGAGCACACCTCTGTTTTGTGGGTTCTTACCTTGTGTGTGTGTGTGTGTGTGTAGGAGTTTGGATATTTGCTGTCTCTTTCCTTAGTCTGAGCAGGCTGTTATCCCCTTCATAGGATGCTGAGTATATTTCCAGGAAGAAGGAGGCAATGGGCAGGGCTGGTAGTCAGAGCCTGGTTGCTGGGGATCTGACAGTATCTAGGACCCAGGGGGAACGTGGTTCATGCTATTACTAGTTGCAGGCCCCTGGGAAGTGTTCATGAGCCTCAGGCAGCTTTAGGTGGTGCCTGGAGCATTAGGTAGTGGCAGTATGTGTGTGTTTCCAGGGTGGTGAGAGTAACAACTGGTGGTGTTCAGTTGCACACCTCCTCTATTGTGCCCTCTGAGGTGACTGGGGCCACAAGTGCTGCCTATTCATGGACATGTAGTTGTGGCAGGCCATGCCCAGCTCTAGAGTCAGAGATAACTGCAGTGGTTTGCCTCCACCATCTGTAGACCATGCAAAAAGCACCCCATTCCACTTAGCCCACACAGGAGGTGCTCCCTCCTGTACCCAATACAAGAGGAACAGTGGGCAGTCCAAGAGATGCCTCAACACCCATAGCCACGCCCTCCAAGAATCTGTGTGTATGTTGAGAAGAAAATTCCAATGGCAGTCTGCTCCTCTTCCTCTTGCCCTCTGCAACAGTGATGCCTTGCTTCTCCTGACAGCCCAGACCTCCTCCTGGCTTCCCTCAGCTGTGGCATCTGCCCCCCATCCCTTGGTGAACCCCTCCCTAGGTCCCTCTGGCTGTCTTCACACTGACAGCCCTAGTCCTCTTACTGGAACTGACTTCTGGAGCCTAAGTCTCAATGCTCCAGTCTCAGTGCTCCACTCCCACCCAAACATCTCAGTCTGTGTTGTCTGGGGCAGTGGTACCCATGGTCTTTCAGGCTCTCTCTCTGCTTTGCTCTCCTCAGTCGAGCTCCCTCTTTTTTCTCTGTAACCCTGAGGTCCCTCCATCTCAGCTGATCTCCCCGCCAGTTCGGTGGGTTCCCAGGGTGTGGGTTCCTTTCCTCTTTCTCAGCTCCTTCTCAGGAGTGCAGGTCTCATCCTCCTTCCTTATCTTTCTCTCTCTCTCTTTTACCCCTTTTATTCTATCCAGTTGTACGGAGGGATTTTTGCTCTTTTTGGAGATTTAAAGTCTTATGCCAGCATCATTATGTGTTCTGTGTGAATTGTACTACATGTAGATTTTTTTTTTTTAGTGTGTTTGTTGGAGTGCCATGTCCTACTTCTCTGCCATATTGATCCCACTCTATAAAATGATTTTTTCACATTATTTAATTGATTTCACCTAATCAGTTTTGTCAGTTAGCTTCTAAAATCATTTGAATTCTGATTAAAATGAGGAAATATAAAGCTAATAATTATTAGAACTTGAGTTGTCTTTAGACTGTTTTGTGGAACTTAAATAAAAAATGTAATACCTGTGAATTATTTTGCATCCATTTCATGTGGGGCTTAGAAATATTTCTCTTCAGCACTTCATATACTTGATGAGGAATTCAACCCCTCAAAAATTCTCAACAAATGATAGTTGCAATAAAATTATATGTCTATTGGCAAGACACAGTGTTAGGTATGTAAAGTGATGATAGTAAAACAAAGAGCCACTGTTCCCCAGGTCAATCCTTTGAGGAGAGTAGGTTAAAATATATATCAGATAAGAGGCTAATAAATCATGATTTCTGTGGCTTTAGCTCTGCTCTCAAAATTTCAAGCTCTCTAGATCTATAAAAATCCCTTTATATTGCTAAAAGCTTAGGAGACCCCAGGATTTCTTGCAAATGGCCATTTTCTTCATACTCCCTCAGGTCTCCTGGCTTTGAGGTTCTGGTTAGGCACTGGGATAGTTTTTCATCTATTTTATCTAGTGCCATTCTCTGCATTAAAAAAAAGCATCAACATTGTAGGACAGTCATCTTTTTCTTTTTCTTAAATCCCTTAATTATTTTCCATCTTAGTTGTTATTTTAGCCACAATGACCTCTTTGAAATATGTCTGGTATACTCAAGTCTTGGGCCTTTGCATTGTGTTTTCTTCTGATTGAAAAAAACCTTTATCATACAAAAAAATGGCTCACTCTGTCATGTTCATAGATTATATCACGTTCTCAGCAAGGTTTCCTCTGAGTAATGACAAACCTCACTTCTTGACCAGCATGCTGGACAGATTCACATCTATTTGTTTATCTCACAGAAAGTATTGCCTTCTAACAAAGATATATTTTATTTCTTTCAGTATTTTTATTTCCTATCTGTCTCCATTGTAATAATCTCTTGAGGGCAGGGATCATGGTCTTTCTTTGTGTGTTTACTATTGTAGCCCCAGAAATTAGCCCACTGTAGGCACTATAAATGTTTGTTTAATGAAACAGACATATCTACCAGAGTAGCAAATATTCTCACACTCACTTATATAATTGATATGATTAAAAGTGAATGAAAGCAATTTCTGTAATTTATTTATAAACCTTAAAAAACCTGGAATAAACATTTTAAAAATAAAAGTAAATTTAAAAATTGGAACTAATAAATGTATTTAGTAATACTGCTGAATACAAAATTTATAATTAAAATTGAGTTGATTTACAGTTCAGTATCTCAGGAGTAAGTACTAAGTTTAAAAAATAACACTTGTAAAGTATATTTATATAGATAAATGCCTACATACATTATATATGTGGGGGGGAATATATTTAGGATATATGTCTTAACCTCAGGAAAAATTATAACTAAATATGTATAAAATTTGTAACTGAATATGTGGAAGACTATTATGGAGGATATGGTGATTAAAATGTAAGCAAATACAGCAATATACCATGTCTAGATTAGAAGTATCAGTATAACTAAATGTCTGTTTTATGAAAACAATCTTTAGATTCATTGTAATTCCAGACAGGAACACAATCGGAATTATTAAAGAAACAGAAAAACTAAATCTATGTAGAAGAATGGTCTTTTCTCAGAATAGACAAATAGTCAAATGAAACAAGATGAATCTTCCAAAATCATTTTCTGGTTCTGGTACGTATAGGAACTTGAATTGTGAAAAAAGACATTGTAGATTAGGGGATAAAGGACTAAAAACTCAATAAATGATTTGGAAATAAATGGCTAAAAATATGAAAACAATAGAATTGAAACCCTACATTATACCATAGTCAAAAATCAATTCCAGATGGATTAAGATATTAAGTACAAAATTCAGATCTATAAAATGTTGTTGAGGAACGTCTTTATGTTTGTGGATAAGGAAGAATTTCCTCAACAAAATGAGATGAAAGAAATAACTGATTTAATAAAATAAGATCTTGTGTTGATCAAAAGTCAAGCCACATATTAGGAGAAAGGGAAGAATGTTTGTACCCTAACTTTGAATGATCAATGTACAAAATATATGAGGAAATTCTTTTAATAAATAAAATTTATACTAAGAAAAAAGAATAACATAACATTTCTCAGGAGAGAAAAAAGATCCATTAATATTTGAAATTTGCTCAAATATTAATACTCAGGAAATGAAAACTAAATTTACAACAAAAATGCATTTCATACCTGTAAACAGGTAAATAGTATAATTTCCAGCAACTTCTGAACCTATATAAAATGTAGAGTAATCCACATTTTGGCACTAATTAGTTACGTTGAAAATGTTGAATCTTTAATAATTATATTCCTAGGTTGCTCCTTCACTAGATAATAAGGGATAGCAGAAAAAGAAAGACAAATACTGTATGATAGCACTTACATGTGGAATTTAAAATATGGCAAAAATGATCCTATCTGTAAAACAGAGTCAGATCATATCATGGAGAGCAGACTTGTGGTTGTCAGTGCTGAGGGGAAGGGAGTGGGATTGACAGGAAGTTTGGGGGTGGTGGATAAAAACTGTTACATTTGGAATGGATGGGAAATGGGGCCCTACTGTATAGTGCAGGGAAATGTGTATGACTGGATCACTTTGCTGTACAACAGAAATTTGAGAAACATTGTAAATCAACTATACTTTAATAAAAAATTCAAAAACAATATTAAATGATTAATAATTCAACTATAATCCAATAAAATTAAATGAATAAAATGGTTTTAAAAAAGTGAAAAAATTCCAAATATTTATGGACAGTAAAATAAACATATTGTGTATACATGTATAACAAAATAAAATATAGCAGTTAAATAAATTGTAACTATATGTACTAATATTAATCTATTTTTAAAATAGATTTCTTAAATGTGAGTTATTGAATATATAATATATAACATATATATATAGTAGTTTCCATTTACAGAAAGAGTTCTTAAAAACTTAATATGGCAAGGATTCATAAGTGATAATATCCAAAAACTCAAAGGGAAAAATTAATAAGTTTCAATATACTTGTTTTCTTTGGGAGGAAGAAGGCATATGTAATGAAGAAGGGTCACACAGGGGGATTGAAGTCCTGTCAGTATTCAGTCCAGAGGTGTTTATTTACCATTACTCTTTAAACAAATCATCTTTTAATATATATTTTGCAACAGTTTTAAGAGATATATATTCCAAAAAGTTGAAGCAAAGCTCCTTCAAAATTAATAGACTCTACCTTTATTAGTTTCTGGAAATCCAGTGGTCTGGGGTACACTCTGACATCCTTCCAAATTGAAAGTAATGAAAGTTTTCCAACTTTGAATTTAATACACTAGGCAAAAGGTAAAAATATGTTGGGATTGTAAAATAAATAATTTGACCCATTTAAAAATCACTTCACCAACCTACTTACTGAAGAAAACTGTAAGGCTGCCTGGTTTAAATGATCTCAGAGAAAGACCCTCCGTTGTCCTATCTTCATAACAAACAGTTCTCACTTGACATTTGCATCAAAAAGTGGCAAATTCAGATTTTTTTATTTCCTAGAGGCAGCAGCAAGTGTTAATTGGAGAATTACACTGAAAACCACTGTAATTTTAGAGCACAAACGTCCTTTTTTCTCCAACAGCTATTTTCTCTTTGAGGATCACAGTCTCCATCTTTGATGAACCTCTTTAGGGTCTAAAAGTCTGAGCTGCTTTTCATAAACTACATTTCTTTGGATCCTTCACAAATAAAGTTATTTGTGCCAAGCAATGTTTCATTACCAAGTAGAACTGGTATATTAGCTACAAAAAGAGTAAGCCTCCCAGAATTCCTGATACACAAATACTTGCCTGAGCTGATGATTGATAGTTCCATGACCTTACTGCTGCTGTATTGCTACCTTCCTTTCAACTGACATGCACGGCTTTAAAATTTCAAACTTAGTTGGCTCTGCAAGATATATTGTCACCCACTAAAACTACTGCAGTAGTCAGCTTCCTTAGATGTAGTCTGAAGGAGAGGGAGAAAAGGAAATCATTCCAATTGCTAAAACTTTATGCCTTGTATGCCTATTCACCTTGCATAGGAGAAACAGGATGTATGCATATATGTCAGTATATGAGGCATGACTTTTCATTTGGCTGGATGATCAGGGATTTTCATATTTTAAAAAATGGAAGGTAGGTGTCAAGGAGTTCTGCAGAGCATACTCTGGATAGAGTACTTTTAAAAGGGCTATAATTCGAGATTTTTAAAAAAATACTGTTTGTTTCCAGTTGCACACTTATTTAAAGATTCCTGGGAGGAAGTTGGAAAATAAAATTGATATCATTCAGCCTCTTTCTCCAACAATCCTATTGTTTTACACTGAGCTCTTAGAAAAAAAAAAAAACAAAGGCATCCATGAGATCACAGAGGGGCTTATATATATATATATATATATATATATATATATATATATATATATATATATATATATATATATATATATATATATATATATGTATGTATGATATATGGACATCTCATCAAGGCTGAAATATCTAACTGATGTATAAACATTTAGAAGTCACTCCTTTCAGAAAAGCAAGTAATTGAAGGAAGGAAGGGAGAGAGGGAGGAGGAAAGAGTAAAGAGACCGAGAGGGAGAAAAGAAAGAGGAAGAAAGTAAAGGAAGGAGGGAGAAAGGGAAGGAAGGAAGGGAGGTAGGAAGGTAAGAAGGAAGGAAGAAAGGAAGATTGCAAAACAAACATATGCAAAAATAAGACAAGCTACAACGAAAGCCCAAAACAAACTGCTAGTAGATACAAGATTGAAAGTAGATCTCTGGCAACATACTAGGTTTCAGGACATGCCACCTTCACTCTCAGATTGCAAGGGCCTGGAGAAATTTAAAAACTCAAAGCATAAAAAAATCTGGGAGAGAAAGACACACTGGCTTATGCACATGGATTCTCAGGAAACTGCTCTACCCATTAAATCCTAAAATACCTGAGTACTTAGTTAATTCTCAGGTGCTTCAGTTCTCATATAGTTATAAAAAACAGCTTTTGAAATCCATGGGCTAAGAGACAGGACAAGTTTACTAGCCAATTTTTTTTTTTTTTTTGTCTTTTTACCTTTATGTAGAGCTGCACCCGTGGCATATGGAGGTTCCAAGGCTAGGGGTCTAATTGGAGCTGTAGCCACCAGCCTACGCCAGAGCCACAGCAACACAGGATACGAACTGTGTCTGCAACCTACACCACAGCTCATGGCAACGCAGGATCCTTAACCCAGTGAGCAAGGCCAGGGTTCAAACCCGCAACCTCATGGTTCCTAGTCGGATTTGTTAACCACTGAGCCACGATGGGAACTACTACTAACCATTTTAAAGTAAACAATTGAATGGCACTTAATACATTCACAATGTTATGTAACCACCACCTACATAGGTTCAAAATATTTCCATCATCTCCAGAGAAAAACCATGTATTTTTAGCTCTTCATTGACTCTCCCCCCAGCCCCTGCAATGCTAATCTGCTTTCTCTCTATGGATTACCAATTTTGTATATATATATAAATGCAATAATACAATATGTGACCTTTTATATCTGCCTTTTTTTGAGATTAGCAAAATATTTCTCAGGTTCATGTACATTGTTGCATATATCAGCACTTAATTCTTTTTTACACTGAATAAAATTCCATTTTATATACATACTGCTTTATCTATTCATCTGTAGATGATCTGAATGGCTTTCACTTTTGGATACAGCATATAGTATTGCTATGAACAATTATTTGTAAGCATTTGTTTGAGTCCCATCTTTAATTATTTTGGTATATACCTAGGAGTGGAATTGCAGGGTTAGACAGTAATGCTATATTTAACATTTTTGAGGAACTGCAAAACCGTTTCAACATTGCCTAAGCTATATTTTCCTCATACATTCCCTCCAGCAATAAACAAAGGTTCCGTTCAATTTCTCTCCATCTTTGCTAACACTTGTAGTGTTTATTTCTATTATTATTAATATTACTCAAGTGGATATGAAATGGTATCTAATTTTGATTTTCATTTCACTAATGACCAATGATTCTGAGAATCTTTCCGTGTTTTGTGGGCTATATGTACATAGTCTTTTTTTAAAAAAATGTCTATACCGTTCCTCTGCCCATTTTTTCAGTTTTATCTAGAAATAATTGACATTCATTACCATATAAGTTTAAGTTATGCAGCATGATAGTCTGATTTACATATATTGTGAAATAACTACAGTAGGTTCAGCTAACATCCATCTTCTCATATAGATAAAATAAAAAGAGAAGATAGAAGGAAAAAAGGGAAATATCTTTCTCCTTGTGATAGTAACTCTTAGAATTTACTCTCTGAACAATTTTCTAGTGTGTCAGTGTGAGCTATAGTCTTCATGTTGTGCAGTACACACCTAGTCCTTATTTATCCTATAACTGGAAATCTTTACCTTCTGACAAACTTAATTTTTTTCCTCAGGAAAAAAAACTTGGTTTAGCATTCCCCTGACCTAAAGAGAAAGACGTCAAAATAAAACCTAGGCCATATACATGAGTATACACCTCCCACAGTAAACCAGATAACCTACATGAAAAAATAAGGGCAAACCTACATTTGACAGATAAATTTATCTCTGCTTCTGGAAGATATTTCCCTCTCCTCCTCCTCTCATGGACATTTAAGTCTTCAGTAAATAGCAGCTTTTCCCTGGCCAGGCCCAGAGCCTTGGTTTTTATTTTTCATATTATTTAACATGGATACACTTTTCATCATGTCAGGCAAAATCAGAAAGCAAATTTATACCTGCTCCAGCTGTGCTGCTAGACTGTTTCTGAATGTGAGTGTGGTGTTGGACATCTGGCAGTCCACCTTGTCGTTCACCACAGTGAGCCTCACCTGGTGTTTGTCTCACCTGTCAGGGTGTGGATCTCAGCCTTGTGTAGGACTTTAATGGACACACAGGTAGATCTTGCAAAAATCCAGCCTCCTGCAATTTTCCTATTGGCCTATTTGTCTTTTTGTTGTTGAGTAGTATGAGTTCCTTATATATTTTGGATACTAGGCTCTTTTAAAATATTTGTTTTGCAAGTATTTTCTGCCACTATATAGGTTTTCTTTTCACTTTCTTGGGGCAGCTAGAACTCTGATACATTGCTCTTTGGAACACAAAGTTGTACAGACGTTTTGAAAGCAGTTTGGCAGAGTCTTTTCCTGTTAAGCAATTAGTTATTTTATATTTTAGCATTTTTACTCTTAGAAAAAGTTCCAAGGAAAAGGCAAATCTATTCCAACTTTTATGTGAATGTTCCTAGAAGCACTATTTATTATTGTTAAGAACTGGAATTAATGTGATATTCATTAAATAGTGAATGGATGAAGCAAACTGTGCTCCATGCATATCATAGGATACCCTTTGGAAATAAAAAGGAATGAACTACTGATATAGCACCAAAAATTACTGAATCTCAGCAATGTTATACTATATGAAAGCAGTTAAGCCCAAGATTCTGTGTCATTCCATTTATATGGAATTTATTAAAATGCAAAGGAAAAGAGGTTATGTAATTTTATGTAATTGCTAAAATTTATCAAACAATATTCTTAAAATGAGTGAATTTTATTTTATATAAGCCAAATATTAATAAGTTTGGGGAAAATAAATATCTAGCTTGTTTGAACTAAAAAAGTTGCAGAGTTAAATATATGTATTGGTTATACCAGTGAAATAGTTTATCTCTGGGACAGGAACTTTGTTGGAGAGAGGATGCTGATGAGATTTACATGGAAGATTTTCATAAATCTTTTTTTTGTTTGTTTTTACATGTTTTCAAATGCCAGTGTTTAGCTATGGTTAAGTAGCTATTTTTACTTGAGGGAAAGGTACCAGCGGGCACACTTGTACCTGTCAGATTTATATTACTAGCCCAATAATTAGCACACTGAATAATGAGAAAAATAATTTATTATTTCAAATTCTATAACATTGGTAACCCTGTAAACATCAAGAAACCCTACAACTCTCTGTCCTCGCCTTCTGAATGCACTAATCAACTGAGTTACCCCAAAAAAGAAGCAGCCTTATTCACTGAGCAAGAGGAATGACATTTTCATGTTCATTATTTCTTGTTTCTCGTGTATTCTGTAACTAATTACAATGAGTATCTTCATCATAGATTTTCTCCACAGATATTTTTCTGCCTAACAATCTCTTACATGTCTAAATATGCATACATAAATGACATACAATAAAGAAGAACTGCTTTCTTAAAGACTCATTTTTGTCCATTACTGGATTGGTCTTTAATGTCATACATTATTACTCCAATTAGTATTACTGCATCTTTACTATGTAAAAAAAAAAAAAAAATTGGAGAAATTCAGTGGAATCAATAATTAAAACTGGTTAACAGTCTAGAAATTACATTGGTTTTAGAGTATATAACATTTTCAAATATACACGAGAATGTAGAATGTAGCAGAAGGGAAAAGTTGTAGTTTTCTGAGTATGTATAAGGTTTTCATTCTTCAGCTCTCCTTGGGCATTTGGCTGTGGTAGATTTTCTTTCCTAAACTTCTCAAGTTGAGAAAATCTTCAGATTAAAAAAAAAAGGTTTCCTTACGTGTGAAATCTGAGTAACTAAAGTTTGTTTATGATTATCAACACGATTAGTATTTATTTATAGAAGGGAAACATTATTATTTTGTTTTATTATTTTTTTCTTTGAAATCAATATACGAAAGCAATGGCTTATAAAATTAGGACATTTTATCGTAAGATACTTGATACTTGAAAATCCCAAGATAACACTGGGATTTTTCCTGCATTTGGAAATATTAAGCTAAGTTTGTAGCACTTTATACTTGTAAATCAATTATGGTGATCTGTCACTTACTTTATTCTATAATTTTATTTTTGGTTATCCCAAGCATTTTGGATATACTACCCTGGAAAAAGCCCCATATAATTAATTAAGAAAATTTTTCCCCTTTGCTCTCTGATAATGCCTATTATTTTCTGCCATTTCATTCTTATTCCCTGTGCCATTTTCCATGAGAAGAGGTAGAATGAGAGAATTTGCTATAAATTCTACCTCATAATTGCTAGATCTAGATTGTGACCAGAGGCTATATTCACTAGGTTCTGTTACCTAGCCACTTAATTGAAATTCTGCTGTACTTTATAAGTCAAACAGAAATTGCTTCACAAAAATCATTAATGTCAACACTCTTCTGATATTTTGGTTCTAATTTATTTAAACACACACAGCCACATCCAACAAAAACAAAATATCCTCTTGTTAGTTAAATATCACAGCTTAAAAGACATACTGTAATTAAAATAATAGGATTTTCTTGCTATTCACAATTCTTTTTGATTTGTGAGCTGGGCACAAGTGATTTAGATGTGTCTTACAAAGACACTTTGAGAAGAATGAAATAATCATTTTGACTCTGAAATAAGCACTAAGAAAGGATAAGTTGTTTAGACATATTGCACTAAATATCTGTTTAAAGAAAAGGAAAACACATTTATTTTATATGCTTAATAAAGTTATTAACTTTCTCATTCATTTCACATTTTAACATATAAAAATATCTCAGAGTGTAAAATATGATTATGTATATAACATGATAATAAGCACCATATGGGAATGACCAGGACACAAATACATAATTATCTATAAACTAATGACTCACTGTATATGATCCACTTAATTTCACAAGTATCAATGTAAGCCAAATAAAACTACTTTTACAATGTTAATAGGACATAATTTCAAATCATATTTTAAATTTATATTTTATAAATAATTTTTGTTAAAAAATAAATGTTCAATTAATTATTTGATGCTTTTCTTTTTATACATTGCTGGAAAGTTTAATGTGATAGTATAAATAATTATAGAGAAATGAAGCAAATGCAATATAACATATTTTTAAGATTTTTATTTTTTCTGTTATGGTTGATATACAACATTCTGTCAATTTCTGCTGTATAGCAAAGTGACCCAGTCATACAGTCATACAGATAAATATATATATATTTGTGTGTGTGTGTGTGTGTGTGTGTGTGTGTGTGTGTGTATGCTTTTTCTAAAATTACACTCCATCATTTTCGATCACAGCTGACTAGATATGGTTTCCTGTGCTGAACAGCAGGATCTCATTGTTTATCTGCTCCAAATACATTAGATTGTATCTGTTAACTCCAAACTCCCAGTCCATCCCACTCATTCCTCCTCCCCCTTAGCAAGCACAAGTCTGTTCTCCAAGTCCATGAGTTTGTTTCTTTTCTAAAGATAGGTTCTTTTGTGCCATATATTAGATTCCAGGTATGTAATATCATATGGTATTTGTCTTTCCTTTCTGACTTACTTCACTTAGTATGAGAGTCTCTAGTTCACCTATGTTTCTGCAAATGCTGGTATTTTGTTTTTTTTTATGGCTGAGTAGTGTTCCATTGTGTATCTGTACCACTTCATCTTAATCCATTCATCTGTTGATGGACATTTAGGTTGTTTCCATGTCTTTGCTATTGTGAATAGTGCTGCATGTATCTTTTTCAAGGAAAGTTTTGTCTGGATATATGCCCAAGAGTGGGGTTGCTGGGTCATATGGTAGTTCTACATTTAGCTTTCTGAGGTACCTCCCTACTGTTTCCCATAGTGGTTGTACCAATTTATATTCCCACCAATAGTGCAGGAGGGTACCCTTTTCTCCACACCCTCTCCAACATTTGTTATTTGTTGACTTGTTAATGACGGCCATTCTGACCAGTGTGAGGTGGAAACTCATTGCAGTTTTAATTTGCATTTCTCTAATAATTAGTGATGTTGAGCATTTTTTCATGTGCCTGTTGGCCATCTGTAGGTCTTCTTTGGAGAAATGTCTATTCAGGTCTTTTGTCCATTTTACAATCAGGTTGTTGGCTTTTTGGTGGTGAGTTGTATGAACTGTTTGTGTATTTTATAAAGGTTAAGTTGCATCATTTGGAACCATTTTCTCCCAATCCATAGGTTGTCATTTTTTTCTTTTTATGGTTTCCTTTGCTGTGCAAAAGCTTTTCAGTTTGACTGGGTCCCACTGATTTACTTTTGTTTTTATTTCTATTGCCTTGTGAGACCAATCTAAGAAAGCATTTGTATGGTTGATGTCAGAGATGTTTTGCCTATGTTCTCTTCTAGGAATTTTATGACATCTTGTCTTAACGTTTAAGTCTTTAAACCATTTTGAATTTATTTTTGCGCATGGTGTGAGGGTGTGTTCTAGTTTCATTGATTTAAATGCAGCTGTCCAGTTTTCCCAGTACAACTTACTGAAGAGACTGTATTTTTCCCATTTTTTATTCTTGCCTCCTTTGTTGAAGATTAATTGACCATAGGTGTGTGGGTTTATTTCTGGTTTCTCTATTCTGTTCCATTGGTCTGTATGTCTGTTTTGGTACTAGTACCACACTGTCTTGATTACTGTAGTTTTATAACATTGTCTGAAGTCTGGGAGAGTTATGCCTCCTGCTTGGTATTTGTTCTTCAGGATTGCTTTGTCAATTCTGGATCTTTTATAATTCCATATAAATTTTTGGATTGTTTGTTGTAGTTCTGTGAAAAATGCCATGGGCAATTTGATAGTGATTGCACTGAATCTGTAGATTGCTTTGGGTAGTATGGCAATTTTAGCAATGTTAATTCTTCCAATTCAGGAACTTGGAATAGCTTTCCATTTCTTTGAATCCTCTTTAATTTCCTTGATTAATATTTTATAGTTCTCAGCATTTAAGTCTTTAATGTCCTTAGTCAGATTTAATCCTAGGTATTTAAGGTTTTGGAGTACGATTTTAAAATGTATTGTATTTTTTATATTCCCTTTCTAATATTTACTTCTTAATTACAGAAATGCAAGTGATTTCTGAATCTTAATCTTGTATCCAGCTACTTTGCTGAATCCATTGATCAGTGTGAGTAGTTTTTTGTGGAGTCCTTAGGGTTTTTTTTATATAGTATCATATCATCTGCATAGAGTGACAGTTCTACCTCTTCTCTTACAATTTGGATATATTTTATTTCTTTTGTTTGTCTGACTGCCGTGGCTAGAACTTCTAATACTATGTTGAATAAAAGTAGTGAGATTGGGCATCCTTGTCTAGGTCCATATTTTAGTGTAAAAAGGCTTTCAGCTATTCTCCATTGATTATTATATTAGCTGTGGGTTTGTCATAAATGGCTTTGATGATGTTAAGATATATTCTTCCTGTATATCCACTTTGGTAAGAGTTTTTATCATGAATTGATATTGGATTTTGTCAAATGCTTTTTCTGCACCTATTGATATGATCAGGTGGTTTTTGACTTTTCTTTGTTAAGTGGCTTATGACATTGAGTGATTTACATATGTTGAACCAACCATGTGAATGTGTGTTGAATCTCACTTGGTCATGTTGTATGATCTCTTTATATGTTGTTGGATTCAGTTGGCTAAAATTTTTGGGTCTATATTCATCAAAGTTATTGGCCTATAATTTTTTTTTATGGTAGTATAGAATATCTCATAGAATATCTTTGGGAGTGTTCATTCTTTATTGAACAAGAATGACTTTTGGAAACGATTAGGAAAGATGGGTATATTTTCTTTTGTGTATGTTTGGTAGAATTCACCTATGAAGCCATGTATGTTTGTTAGAATTCACCTGTGAAGCCATGTGATCCTGTACTTTTGTTTGTTGGGATTGTTTTTATTTTATATTCTATTTCATTTCTAGTGATTAGTCTGTTAAATTGATCTATTTTTTCTTGATTCAGTTTTGGCAGGCTGTATGTTCTAGAAAGTTGTACATTTCATCTAGGTTGTCAAATTCATTGGCATATAATTGTACATAGTATTCTCTCTCTCTTTTTGTATTTCTGTAGTATCCATTGAGATTTCTCCTTTTTTATTTCTTATTTTGTATGAGTTCTTTCTCTCCCCTTCTTGGTGATCCCTGCCAGAGGTTTGTCAATTTTGTTTACCATTTCAAAGAACCAGCTTTTGGTTTTATTGATTTTTTTTCCTATTATTTTTTGAACCTCTATTTTATTGATTTCCTCTCTGATCTTTATGATTTCCTTCCTTCTGCTGACTTTAGGTTTGGTTTGTTCTTCATTTTCCACTTCTTTTAGGTGGTGCGTTAAGTTGTTGATTTGAGATTTTTCAGCTTTTTTGTGGAAGGCCTGTATTGCTATGATCTTCTCTTTTAGCACTGTTTTGCAACATCCCATAGATTTTGAATGTTTGTGTTTTCATTGTCATTTATTTCAAGGTACTTTTTAATTTCCCTTTGGATTTCCTCATTGACTCAGTGTTTTTTAGTGGCATGTTGCTTAGTGTTCATGTAGTCAGTTTTTTCTCATTTCTTTTCCTGTGGTTGATTTCTAATTTCATGCCATTGTGGTCAGAGAAGATACTTGAAATAATTTCTATACTCAAATTTGTTGAGGTTAGTTTTGTGCCCCAGTATATGGTCAATCCTTGAGAATATTCCATGTGCACTTGAAAAGGATGTATATTGTAATTTTTTTGGATATAATTTCTTGAAAATGTCAATGAAGTCTAACTTTTCTATTGTGTCATTTAGGATCTCTGTTGCCTTACTGATTTTCTATCTAGAGGATCTGTCCATCGATGTGAGTGGGGTGTTAAAATCTCCTACTATTATTGTATTCCCATCAATTTCTCATTTTATGTCTGTTAGTATTTCTTGTATATATCTGAGTCCTTCTTTATTAGGGGCATATATATTGATGATTGATGATAGCCTCTTTCTTTAATGGATCCTTTAACCATTAAATAGTGTCCTTCTTTGTCTTTCTTTATGGCCTTCATTTTAAAATCTATTTTGTCTGATATGACTATTGAATCGCTTGCTTTCCTGTGTTTCCCATTTGCATGAAATCTTTTTTCCATTCTCCCACTTTCAATTTATATGTATCCTTTGTTCTGAGGTGAGTCTCTTGTAGAGAGCATATTGTAGGCTACTTTTTTTCTTTCAGCCCATCTAGAACTCTATTTCTCTTGATTGGAACATTCACTCCTTTGGTATTTAAGGTAATTATTGATAAATATGTAGTTATTGCCATTTTAAACCTTGTTTTCCAGTTGATTCTGTTTTTCTTTTGTTCCTTTCTTTTTTTGGTTAGATGAATTCCTTTTATGTTATACTTGTATCCTCTTCTTTTTAGTTTTTGTGGATGTAATGTTTAGTTTTGATTTGTGATTGCCTTGCTTTTCAAGTACATTATCCTCTTCCTGTATCTGCTTGCTTCAGCCTGATAGTCATATAGGATCAAACACATTCCAGAAAAATAGTCTTGATGTTCTTACTTTCCTTCCCCACTTTTTATGACTTTGAAGTCCCTTTTTTTTTTAACATCTTCCTGTTTGTCCTTTTGCTTTTCCTTGTGTTTATCGTTGCTTTTACAAGTTTTTTTTTTTTCTCTTTACCTTTGTATACTGGCTTATTTATGTGACTGTGCTCCAGTTGTGATTTTCCTCTATCCAATTTCTTCTTACTTCTTTTTTTATTTAGAGGAGACTTTTCAGTATTTCTTTTGGAATGGGTTTAGTATTGCTGTATCCTTTCAGTTTTTATTTGTTGGAGAAATTCTTTATTTCTCCTTCTACTTTAAATGATATTCTTGCTGGATAGAGTATTCTAGGCTGCAAATTTTTCCCTCTGAGAACTTTGAATATATCTTTCCACTCTCTTCTAGCCTGTAGTGTTGCTGTAGAGAAATCAGCTGATAGCTTTAAGGAGGTTTTCTTATAATTAAGTCTTTCTTTTATTCTTGCTGCTTTTAGAATCTTCTCTTTAACTTTTGCCATTTTTACTATAATACATCTTCGTATGGGCCTGTTTGGTTTCAACTTGTTTGGAACCTTCTGTGCTTCCTGTATATTGGTATCTGTTTCCTTTAGATTTAGAAAGTTTTCAGCCATAATTTCTTCAAATATATTTTCAGTCTTCCTTTTTTTCCTTCTCCTTTTGGAAGACTATTATGCATAGTTTGGCACACTTTATATTATCCCATAAATCTCTTACATTACTTTTATGTTTTTTTTTATTTGGTTTTCTGTCTGCTGTCCTGATTGGGTGATTTCCATTATTCCATCTTCCAAGTCACTGATTTGTTCCTCTTCATTATTCATTCTGCTCTTCAGTAACTTTAACTCAGCTTGCATCATCGCAAATGAATTTTCTAGTTCCTGTCTAAAGTAATCTGCGTTACTGTTCATATCCACTCCTCTTTCATATTCACCCTTAATTCCTTCAGTATTTTCACTATCTCTGTTTTGAATTTGGTGTCTCTTAGACTGCAGGGTTTTGATTCATTGTTTTTTCCTTCAGGTGAATTCTTCTGTTCTTTTAACTGCAAATGGTTCTTGAGGTTCTTCATTTTACTTATATTTTTCTTATTTTGTTAGTTCAGGGAAAACACCTGGTGTTGTCTTGGAGGGCTATTTATATGTGTGAGCTCCCCTGGTAAATTTGTGAGATCTTATTTTTTATTTTTAGGGTGCTATATATGCTTTTAGGGAGATGGAGGCTATGGGTAGGGCTAATAGCTAGTGCCTGGTTGCTGGGTCCTTGACAGTGGCAAGGACCTGTGGGAAGGTGGCCCAGGTTGCTCCTAGTTTCAGAGTCCTTGGAAGTAGCAGTGACCAGGCAGGTGTAGGTAGTGCTGGAGCACTTAGCAGTGACAGCAGCAGAGTGGGTGTGTTCCCAGGGGAGTGAGAGCAATGGGAGGTGCTCAGTTGCAGTGCCCTCTTCTTTGTCAACCTCTGAGGTGACTGGGGCTGCAGGTGGTGCCTGTTCACAGACCCCTAGTGGTGGCAGGCCATTCCTTCCTCTGGTGTCTGAATTGACTGCTGTGGTTTGACCCCCCCACTGCCTGTAGACAAGGCAAGAGTCTCTGCATCACACTTAGCCCCATGTTCCCCTTAGCCCATACAAGATATGCCTGGCAACCCATATCCACCAAGAGGTGCCCTCTTACCCATAGCTTGCGCAGGTGGTGCCTCACTACCTGTACCCTGCACCAGAGTTACCCCACCCCGTGAGAGTCCCTATGTGCACAGGAAAAGATATTCCCAGGGCATTCCTCCCCTCCTCCTCTTTCCCTCTCCAACAATGGTGCCTTGCTTCTCCTATGAGCACAGATCTCCTCTCAGGTCCCTCAGATGTGGCACTCAGCTCCCCAGCCTGTGGTGTGCAGTTCTCTAGCCCCTCATGCTGTCTCTACATAGCCAATCCTAGTCTGTACCCCAGAACTGACCTCCAGAGCCTGAATCTTGGCATCCAGCAACCCCACCACCACCACCCAAGTGTCTCAGACTGTTGTGTCTAGGGGTGGTGGTACAGATGGTCTGTGCAGCTCTTCCTCTGCTTTGCCCTCCTTGGTCAAGCTGTTGTGCTTTTCTCCATGATTGTGAGGTTCCTCTGTCTTGGCTTATCTCCCCATCAATTAAGTGTCTTTCCAGGGTGTGGGTTTCTTTCCTCTTTAACAGATCCCTCTCAGAAGTTCTAGTCTCATCCTGATTTATTTTCTCTTTTTTATTTCCTTTTTTTCTATCCAGTTATATGAAGGGTTTATTGCCCTTTTTGGAGGTTTAAGGCCTTCTGCCAGTATTCAGTAGATGTTCTCTGTGAATCTTGCTAGGTGTAGATTTTTTTTTTTCCGGTATGTTTGTAGGAGAAGTTGAGCAGCATGTCTTACTCCTCTGCCATCTTGATTCTCCTCCTAATTTATTTTGTCTTGTTTATTTCCTGATAAAAAGTGGTTTGATGCATTTTTAAAGCATGTCAAAAGCGGACACACTAATATCAAAAAGTGCCTATAATCTTAAAATTTTGTTTCATCCTGTCACTTATGTACTTGTGAATTTATTACTTTAGCTTTCTGATTTCTGATAATAATTTTCAAGGAAAACATTTTAATGACAAATTACTAGTTACAAAATCAGCATTTCCAACTGTCATTGACAAGAAGATGATAAAGACAATCATAATAGTTTTATAAGGGGAAAATTCCATTTGTAAGTCAATCAGAAAATTAAATAAAACAATTATGGTAATGGCTCATTTATCTGCAGTATTTATATTAAAGTTTCCTTTATGAAAAATGTTTTCCATGGCAAAATCACTTAAGCTTATATTTTAAGTGAAACTAAATAATGACAGAAAATACTTTTATATTTCTTACTATGTTCCACACACTGTTGTACTTGTTTTATATATATTAACTCAATCTGTAAAACAACCCTATGTCAGAAGTACTATTATTGTTCCTATTTTAGAGGTAAGAAAATTAAGGTGCAAGAACGTAGTTGGCACATATTTATCCAAATAATACATGGTACAACTTAGACTCCAATCTAGGAATCTAATTCAAAGTCTTTTGCCTTTTCTTTTTTTAAAAAAAAATTATGCTGCGCTGCCTCTATTAAGATTAAAATATTAACTTTAACAATAAACAATATAGCTATGCTTCCAGTGTTAGGTCTATGAGGAAATTCCACTTGTAGAGGAAACTCTTCTTGGGTCATCACTGATCTTACAAATGAAGTGGAAGTTGCCAAGGTTTTACCCTCTCTTAAAGTATGAGTTTGAACTACTGCAGCAGGAGCCAAGTTCAGTTCAGAAGAGTTTCCTGACGTAAGCTACCCAGAGTAGTACCTCTGGAGGGGCAAAGCCTGGGGCCAGAAGCAAAGTGAAGAATTCTGAGCATATCCACCTGAAATTAGGGACCACAATTCAAAGTGACCCAAGAAAAATTTAAAAATCTGAATGATTCCATTACTGTTAAAGAATTCCAGTACAAATATAACCTATATTTAAAAAACAATAGCCTACATTTTAAATAATGGAATTTTAAATAACACTGATAACAGGATAAATTAAATTAAAAGTTATTGAGAATAAATCTGAAAATATATATTCAACACCTCTGTGCAGGAATCTGTAAAACTGTAAAAAGATTTGAACAAGCAGTGGATTAAGGGAGACTATCCCATGTTCATACATAGAAAATATCAGTATCATACAGGTGTCTATTATATTCAGATTGATCTATAGATTTATTATACTTTCAAATAAAATAAACAAATCTAAATATTATACTTTATACCATATATTTTATATCTCTTTTTCATGCCAGGTTCAATATTACCATTAAAGGATAAATAATACAAATATATAATTTGAATGCATTTTTACTTACATGTTATTTAAAAATCTAGAAAGGTTTTGCTCATTTCAAATCTGACCACTCTCCATTGTAATACTTCTCACCATTGACTCTCCACTTGAACATTTCTAAGTTATAACCTCTAAAGCTAATCTGCTTTTTATTTTATAATAGTAATTAATATTTTATCCTTTTAGACTGAATTAAAACCGTTTTGGAGTTTCAACATGCTTAGTTAAAAACTGTATCTAAATTTTTGTAACTAAAATATAACCGTAACATACCTTATCTGATTTCAATTTCTTTTCTTTTTCCAGCTGTACCTGTGGCATATGGAAATTTCTAGGCCAGGGATCAATTTTGAGTGGAATTAAACCTACAAAACCTCAGACAGGAGCTGGATCATTAACCCATTGCTCCAGAGTAAGAACTCCTGATTTTAATTTCTAAAGCAAACATTTAAGTTAGCTATATGGGTTATTCTAGACTAATTTATGTGTATGTAAATAAAAATAAAATTCAACTAGCTTAAGGGGGGGACTCTATTGTTTCAGCTCTGAATACCTCTGGCTTAGCATCATTTTTAGATAAGTTTATCCATATGGTCTGTGGGATCTCTGTAAGCAGACCAAAAATTACATAGTCTTTACATCTGTTATTGTGGAAATAAAGATTAAAAAAAAAAACCTGTCATGCTCTTTGCAAGCTGCATGCTCACAATTGGAATAGTTTTCCTTGTATTCAATGGCCTCAGAACTGCCTTTTAATTTTTTTAAATTATTCTGTGGCTTGGGCTTGGTTGGACAGAGGTGGCATGTGAAATATTAAGAGTCTGGGCAATGCTAACTGGTTAAGTGGGAGATGTTCATATATCTAGCCAAGGAGGATTGAGTAGTACCCTCATATATAATTTCAAGAAATAGATGTCTTTGCTTTATCCTCCTAGATACATCAAAGGCATGGAGTTTTTAGCCTCTGCACAATATTGCTGAATCATAACAATCGATTTCTTTAGAGATATGGGATTAGAGCAAGATTCTTTGTACAGGTAAGAGTGCATAGGAGGAAGGATGGACAGAGCAGTAGAGTCTATTCTTTCTAGGGAAGTGAAATAGAATAAAAATAGAAGTTTAGAGAGGGATGTAAGGTTAAAGACAGTATTGAAAAAAAAGAGGCACAGTCCAGAGTTCATATTGGAAATGATACATTTCTTGAGCTATCAAACTGTCAAGTTTTGTGGTTAAATCCAAGCTTTCATAGTCAGTTAGAAATTAGGGAAAGTAACTAGACAGAGAATTCATTTCAGGTCTGGGTCAACAAGGTGTATTTTAAAAACAACAAAAACAGTAACAAAAACAAATTGAGAAGACATTGAATTTGTACATTTTTTCCAAAGAGGTCAAGGTTATAGATTTTAGGTTCTTGCTTCAGGGATACAGCAAAGTGAGAAATAAAAATTGATACTGAAAGACAATATGAAGTTTAAGAGATTTTATAATAGTTATAAAAGAATGAGTATTCTAGCATAGACACTTCTTTTTTATTTTAATTACTAGGTTGAGGTGTCAGTGTCATAGGTTAATGATATAATCCTCAAAAAAAGGAAGATGTGATTATTAATTAATTGCAGAATGGCCGAAAGAAAATCAAATAGTATGTGAAGGAGATTCCTTTCCCTTGTGTTGCCTTTTTCCCTTTCTAAGAGTATGAGAAAATGAGCAGTCTCAGATAACAATGCCACAGAGCAACACTGTCCTCAGAGAAAGCTGCACACTAGGTTACAAAGATGGGTTGTGGAGGGAGGGACTGCTTTTTTTAAATATTTTCTGATATTCTTCTTTGTCTGGTTTTGGTATCAGGATAATGGTGGCTTCATAGAATTAGCTTGGGAGTGTTCCTTTCTCTGCAATTTTCTAGAAAAGTTTCAGAAGAGGCGTTAACTCCTCTCTAATGTTTGATAGAACTCAGCTGTGAACCCATTAGGCCTTGGACTTTTGTTTTTTGGAACTTTTTAAATCACATTTTCAAATTCAGCACTTGTGATTGGTCTATTCATATTTTCTATTTCTTCGTTGTTCAGTCTTGGTAGGCTGTATCTCTGTCCATTTCTTCTAGGTTGTCCATTTTACTGGCATACAGTTGCCTATAGTAGTTTCTCATGATCCTTTATATTTCTTCAGTGTCAGCTGTAACATCTCCTTTTTAATTTATAATTTTATTGATTTGAACCCTCTTCCTTTTTTTATTGATGAGTCTGACTGACAGTTTATCAATTTTGTTGATCTTTTCAAAGAACCAACTTTTGGTTTCATTGATCTCGATTGTTTTCTTTGTCTCTATGTTATTAATTTCTGCTCTAATCTGTATGATTTCTTTCATTCTATTAATTTTGGCTCTGTCTGTTCTTCCTTCTCTAAATATTTAAGGTGTAAGGTTAGGTTGTTTATTCACAGTTTTTCTTCTTTTCTGAGATAAGGTTGTATTGCTATAAAATTCCCTCTCAGGACTGCTTTTGCTGTGTCCCATAGGTTTTGAATTGTTGTATCTTCACTGTTATTTATCTATATGTCTTTTAATTTCCTCTTTGCTTTCTTCAATGATCAATTGGTTGTTTAGTAGCATATGTTTTAGCTTCCAAGAGTTTGTGTTTTGTGCTTTTTATTTCTTGTAGTTGATTTCTAGTCATAGCATTGTGATCAGAGAAAATGCTTGAAATAATTTGTGTTTTTTTTTTTTTTTTTTTAATTTACCAAGGCTGGATCTATGGCCCAAGGTATAATCTATCCTGGAGAATTTTCTATGTGCACTTGAGAAGAAAATATATTCTGCAGCTTTGGGGTGAAAAGTTCTATAGTTAAGTCTATTTGGTCTTTAGTATCATTTAAGACCTGTGTTTCCTTGTTGATTTTCTGTCTGGATGATCTGTCTATTGCTATAAGTGGTATGGTAAAGTCTCCTACTGTTATTGTGTTACTGTCAGTTTCCCCTTTTATGGCTGTTTGTAGTTGCCTTATATATTGTGCTGCTCCTATGTTGGGTGCATATATATATTTACAATTGTTATTTCTTCTTCTTGTATTGATCCTTTGATCATTATGAAATGTCATTCTTTGTCTCTTGTGACCTTCTTTAGTTTAAAATCTTTTTTGTCTGATATGAGTATTGCTACTCCTGCTTTTCTGTAATCTCCATTTGCATGTAATATTTTCTTCCATCCCTTCACTTTAAGTCTGTATGTGACCTCAGATCTGAGGTGAGTCTCTTATAGACAGCATATATATGGGTCTTCCTGTTGAATCCATTCAGCCAGTCTTTGTCTCTTAGTTGGAGTGTTTAATCCATTTACATTCAATGTAATCATGGGTATGTACTTATTGTCTTATTATTATTATTATTATTATTATTATTACTTGGCTTGCTATTTTGGGTCCTTTTGGTTCCCTTCCTCTTTTTGTTGTCTTCTCTTGTAATTTTGACCATCTTTAGTACTATGTTTGGCTTTTTTTGTGTGTGTGTGTGACCACTGCAGTTATTTGATTTGTGGTTCCCCTTATATTTTGATGCATCCATCTATATGTACGCAGAATTGTTTCTGCTTGCTGGTCTCAATTTCAAATGCATTTTTAGTGTTGTGTGTTTGTCCTCTCCTCATGCTTGCTAGTTTTATTTGTCAATGGGTGCTTTCCTACTTTTAAATTATCTTTGCCTTTACCAGTGAGCTTTTTCATTTTTAATATTCTTGTTTCTAATTGTGGCTTTTCCTTTTCCCTTAGAGAATTTCCTTTAGTAGTTTATGTAGAGATGGTTTGGAGGTGCTGAATTCTTTTAGCTTTTGCTTGTCTGTAAAGCTTTTGATCTCTCCATCTAATCTGAATGAGAGCCACACATAAACAAATTGTTATATTCCCTATCACATAGTAAAGTCATGTTAAATATGACTGCAATTATTGTTACAATTCTTAAAATTATATCTTATGTTGTCGTGTTGCAACATAAGATCTGAAAGCCAGTAATTTTGCCAACACTGAAGTCCTTGATTTGAGTCTAGGACCTTCCACACACTGATGCTATAGTACTGGCAAAAGACTTGTTTCTGTAAGTCTCATTTTACTGATCCAAATGGGGAAAAATATTAAGAGCCACAAGGGAAAAACAATAAATCGCATATAAGGGAATCCCCATAGGGATGACAGCTGCTCTTTCAACAGAAACTCTATAGTCCAGAAGGGAGTGGCAAAATATATTTGTGGTGATAAGAGGAAAAATTATTTTACCTCTCAGTCATTGGAGATGTGTTTTAATCTAGAAAGAAATATAAGAGAGTTAAAAGTTCGAAAAGAAATGTAACCAAATTCAACACACCCTCCCTGGATCCTCTCTAACAATACCATTCAGTAATGCTTAATCATTTGAGGTCATATTATAAAAATTAGTATTAAAAAATATTTCTCAGCATTCTGCCATCATAAGAACATGCAAAGTTTGTTTCTGGTTCTCTGTAGTTTTAGTTGTGCAGAAGTGACTGTATTTAAGAACAGTTCAATGCTAATACTGATCATAGTTTTTATTGTGTAAGTCTTGTTCACATGTGTGAAAGGTAAATATTTGATGATACTTATGACATCCCTTGTTGTCACCAAAAAAGAAGTTGCTTCATCCTTACTGGTAATCAAGGTAAGAAAAATTCAGTCAGTTTAGGCAAAAATATGTAATGATTTTTGTTGGTTTTAGAATCTTTGTTTGAACAATAATTCAATCAGACATGGATTTTGAGACCAAGACAAATATGAAGGTGATATGGCCCTTACTTCTTTCACTCTAAGTGAAATAATAATAATATGAAAACCTTAAGTAAAATAATAATATGAAAAGCATGTTGTAAAGCACTACCAAAATTTTCCTGTAGTAAAAGTGAGAGGATGAACTCAATTACATGAACTTTCCTTTAGGAAATATTCTAAAATTTTATTATGATTGAACTTTTTCATCATTTATAAAATTATTAGAAGACTTTTATTATTATAATATGTGTAATTTCCCTCAACCTGTCAATCACTCTTAAAGAATGTTTATCAGAATACTTTTAAGACAAAAACACAACTTGGAACAAATTCAATGTCATTTTCACTGAAGAGAAAACTCCTATAATTAGGATGATTGCATTATAAAATCTCTGACTAAGAAGAAATTTCAGAAATCTTAGGCTATTTTCTCTCTTGATGATTTTAAAATAATGTCTTAGTATGTGGTAAAACCAGTCCTTCATGTGGATGCTAATGAACTCTTACCAATAATCAAACTTTTTGTTACAAGTAAGTATCATAGGACGATTGATTTGAGTGGAGTATTCCATAAGACAAGATCCAGTTAGGGTTTGAGTCGATATGTACTTATTTGGATAAGAGCATATTAAACTAGATAGAAGATAATATGAAGACTACATCAGTCAGGTCTAATCAGACCAGTAATAAAAATTCAATCAAAGAGATGAATTTGGAGAAATCATATCAGTAATTTGAACACAATAATTTTAACAATAAAGATCTATTAACTAATAACTATTCATTTAAAAACGTTAAAGTGTATGCTAAAGAAAAATAATTATGGTAGATATAGGGATCAGTGAATAAGACAGCCTAAATACCCCAAAATGAATAAACTTGGGAGAACTTTGGCTCCATCCCAAGTCTCAGGTGTAGACATCCCTGGAACGTGTGTGTCCTTAGTCCAGTGTTTGATGGAGAAGTTTGCTGAGGTACCCAGTTCAGGGTTGAAATCAGGAAACTGCCCATTGGGATGCTGATAAGTCTTAATGAAGAGCTCTCTGGGATGCTGGGGAGACTCACTGAACAACTTCTCACTGATGTGTCAGCAAGAACTACTGGGAAGCCACCCAGTGGTATAATGCTGAAACTCACAGGAAAGCTGTCTACTAGAATGCTAGTACAATTCACTGGAGGATGAGGACCATTGGGAGTCCAGCCATAATCTGGCAGTCATGCAACACAGGAGCAAGAAAGACAAGCTTGCTAGGATCAGGAAGACAAGCTCATTTCTTCTGCAGTATCCTTCTAGTGTTGCCACTGACAAATTTAATTGTGCCAACTGGCAAGTTTACTCAGAAAGGTGATAGCTGGCACAGTGGTATTCCTATGGTTTCAAAATCTTTATCTCATAATAATAACAGAGAACTCATTTGGGCAGAAAGATATCAAGATGAGTGTAGCTGAAGGAGACTAATAGTACACTAACCCATTATCAAAATGCATTAGCTAAATTCAAAATATAATGCGTAATTAACCTTTAACTGGTTCTTACACTTACCTAGAAATAGTCACATACATGGTCCCATCTGTCAGAAGTCCGAGTGGAAAACCTGGGGTGTTGAGCAGACTCACCTGTTATGGAGACCTTCAACTCCAGTGTTTCTCTTCCCAATATGAAAAGCCTTTTAATGAATCTGGTCATCTTGTGCACCTTGTGTCCTGGACTGGTGAAGTCTTTGAGAGGAAGACAGTTAATATTGTTGGCTTCATTTCTATGAGCTTTGCTTCTCTCTGGTATCTTGACTTCTTGAATGTGAAGCCTTGGTTATCCTACATTTCAGCTTTTGTCTTCTAGCAACATGGATGTATCTGTTAAGATTCTCTGCCTCTTGGAGATAATTCTTGCTCCTGCTAATATCATCTTTATGAGAGTTTTTTTTTCTGCCTATGATTTTATACCAGAAGTTCCATTATCCCATACACCTTACTATCTTTTTCATGCAATTACAGAGATCCTCATTTTTTGTTTTGTCTGTTTTATAGTTCTTCTCAGCAGGAGAATTTCTCTGCTTCACTCTGATTCCAGAAAGATAATTTGAAAGTGAATTGCCTACATGATAACATGGAGTCTATGATTTACAATAAAAATTACTTGCAGAATGGGGATAAATGCAACCTCTAAGAAGTGTTTGTTTCTTCCTCTTATCTGTTGATATTAAAGCAGCCTTTTCATCCATGTGGTTTTATAATTTCTATGAAGAAACATGTTGTGCAGCATTCAACCTGAAATCGTAATTTCAAAGATAATAACCATTTATCATTCGGTTAATATCTCTTATGAAGATCCAGGTTGTTCATATGCTGAGAAAAATGTTAGCCTTTACTGAGATATATCAGTAGAGACCTAAACTCCTTTTTTAGTTGTGCCTTAAGGGATTTTAGTAAATCAAGACTGGTTACATAAGTCAGGCTAGTCTGTCATAAGAGCAAAAAGGCATAAACAATTGCATTTTTTAAGAGTTTTTGCTTTCCTGAGTAAGATATTGCTGAATTTCAAGGTTCCTTTTCAATTAAGCTTGACATGTAGAATATAATCATGCATCCATTTAAAAATGAGTCCTATGTATCGGTGAGTGTCTCTCCTTTTACTGGTTGCATTGTGGTTCCTAATAGAAAAGGGAGAAGAATTTTGCACTCATGTTGCTACACACTGAGCCAGAGAGGTAAATTTTATGTAAATGAAACACATAGAGAACAACTAAAGGCAATGCCTAAGTGCAGACCAGACAGTTTAAGTGAAACACTACATGTGCCAAGGACATGACCAGAATGGGCTCCTGTGAAGAGAAGTTCCTATTGTAAGCACATAAATTATATTTAATTTGTATTCATATTACATATGACAGAGACAAGGCACATTCCATACATTATTAGCTTACATTTTTCTCTCAAAAACATGAACTGGGACTCTCTGAATAAACTGTTTCCAAGAAATTTCAAAATAAAACAAATAGCAACATTTATTCATTCATCAAATATTTTCATGGGAGAATGCAGGCTTTAGTGCCATGCAGGCTCATTACTGATAACCAGATATGTGATCCTGGTCAACTTTCTCATCTCTCTGAAACCCCAGATGATTATTATTCTGGTATACTTATTTAAAGCTGATCCATATAGCATGGTACTGAGATCAATGCAGGGATTTATCTATCTGTACTGAAAATAATTAGGCAAAAGGTAAAAGTCTGTATGCTGGACAAGGCTCACTGACAGCTATGAGTGAAACATGGCAAATGATGCTTGTCTAACTTGGTTTCAACTATTTCAAAACAGATATGTTGTAACTCTCCTTACTAATATTACAGCATTTTCTTGCTTCAACCAGCATTTGAATCATTAGATATTAGAATCAGTAGGTATTCCACTGAAAGCTCTTGAGGTATTGCATTTTGACTAGCTGTCATGCTTGTCTACTATCGTTATTTACCAATTTTACTGCTTTGGCAATTATATGTTAATTTAAAATTATTTCAATACACAAATCCCATTCTTATTACAGATATATATTTCTATTTGAGTAACTTGTAGAGAAAGGCACTCGTAAATTACTTTAATAAAGTTTAAATTAAACCAGTGGGTAATTATTCTTTGATCGGGTTATAAAATACTGCTTCATTTTGAAATGGCTTTTGGCCCTAAAATATTTATAAATGAATACTGGCATTTATGCTAAATATTTCTACCTGACTTCATAGATTTGAAATATTTAACCTAAAATTTAAACTATTCAGTATTTGCTTTGAATAAAACTGTTGCTTGAGAATTTTTTCAATTTGAACCATTATTTTGTGTCAGATTACATTCCTGCCCATTGCACAGCAAATTTTCTAAGGAGTTCATGCATAAGAACTACGTTCCTAGGTTTTGGATTTGTCTGGCATTTTTTAATGTAAATAGTACTTTGAGAAATAATCTAGAAGGTATTGGATAAATAAGTGCCTGGTTTATCCTTAATTTTTGAAATTATTTGAAAAAAGACTGTAAGCTTACTACGTAGACAGTTTAATTACTAGTTTCAAAACAGCATTAAAATAATATCTGTACATAGTTCCCCTTTGTTTCTTCCATAACTATGTCCTTTATGGTAACCTCAGATATTCACATGATAAAGACAAAGGAGAAAAAAAAAAACCTCTGAAACTTCTGCTGCATTATGAAAGCCCTCAGGAGGCTCTACACCAGAGGTGATTTATACCACCTAGAGCTTAAGAATATATTTTCTTACTGAATAAACTACTCTTCTCTGGCCAAGGGTTTATAGAGGAATACAAGATTTAGGAAAAGTGATATTATTTAAGATCATAAAGTAGAAAGTAGTAGTAATTTTAAAATTTCATTTATTTGATTATGTGCAAGTGTTTCATATAAGTTACTTTAGATCTTTTCTAGTAGATTACTGAGTAAAGCTTAAATTGTAGCTCCATTTTACAAGTAAGAAAAAATGAAATTTAGAAATATTATAAGGTACTTTACTCATGGTGTTTCCAAGTGGCTGCATGGAGAACTGGATAAATGTAGCCAGTAACCTTGACTTTTACTAAATAAGTAAAATATTCAGTTGTGCATAGGATAGGAAGAAAAAAATTAGAAAATAGGCTACAAGAGAGAAAGAGAGAAGAAAGTGGAGAATAGAAAGAAGAGAGAAAAAATACGGAAGTCCTTGACCATAACTTTCAGAAAGATAATTTTTCAGGCTTATAAATGTCTAATGAGAATACTCTTGCAATCTGGGATATGTTTTTCAAAACTTAGGTGTATTTTAAAACATGTATGGGATAGTATGGGATTATACATTCTATGTTTTTTTTAATAATTTCCCATTTATTGTGAAAGCATACATTTTGTTAAGTTCCCAGGACTCTGTTAGGTTTGGCCATTTTGTTGAGTGTGTTTGGTGTTGTGTATTTATAAAAACACAGAATCTCAGTTTGGAGGACCACAAATTTAACTGCCTATTTGCTGCTATGTTCTCTCTTCCACTTCTTGCTAAGATATTTTGTAGAATTATTCCATGATAGATGGTTATAAAGGTCATCAGTATATTAACCTGCCCTTGCTTGTCATCCTTAATAATCTGCAACTTGTTATTGATAATACTGTATCAATGTGACGTTCTGAGATCCAGACTACATTTTGGCAGAGGATAGGAGAACTCTATAGCAAAACCATTAATGGATATCGTTGCTCATTCCACGTGAACATGAACTTATTCTGTTCCTTTTTTCTAATCAGAATGGAAAAGAACAACCTCACTAAATCAGCGCCTCCAACTATCCAAGACTTAGCTACCTACCTACCTACCTACTGTTGCTTCTTAATATCCAACCACAAACACACATGCACACACACTGGCCTAGGAACAAAGAGGAGGAGGTGGCCAACTGGGAGACTTTTTTGTACTAGGTTCCTGTAACTCTAGGTTCTGAAGGATTAGAGTTCCTAGTCCACAAAGTAGTAATACTCTTGTCAGAAGATAGAGCATACATACCATTAAACCACAGCTATGGCTGTTGTCTGGGTCCTTTTGGACTTATGACTAGGATCCATCCAGCAGGAATAGGAGCCATTATCTTGGTTGGGAAACTGCTTCTAAGGAGCAAGAAGAGTGAAGCCTGCTTGCTTTAAGTGACAGCAGTTAGGGATATGTGTGCAATTCTGGTTCACTTTTATAAGTCTTGATACTCCCTTCTTGAATTGTGATTGCTAGTGGATCAATGGGACAACTCTGTTCTGAAACACAAAGTCCTCTAATAGCTTTTTAGAGCCTCATCCATGGCATATGGAGGTTCCCAGGCTAGGGGTCTAATCGGAGCTATAGCTGCCAGCCTATGCCACGGCCACAGCAACGTGAGATCCAAGCCGTGTCTGTGACCTACACCACAGCTCATAGCAACGCCGGATCCTTAACCCACTGAGAGAGGCCAGAGATCGAACCCACAACCTCATGGGTCCTAGTCAGATTTGTTTTTTCTGTGCCACGAAGGCAACTCCTCTAAGAGGTATTTTTGACTTGAGGACTTCCCACAGGCACAGCTAAAACATACTGGCAACTTCACAGCAACATGAGTCTCTTCCTATCCAATTTTCCATTCTTCCCATTCTTGACATTCAGTTCTTAGACTGGTAGTCTCAAGGCTTTATCTGACCTCTAATTTACTCTTTGAACAGTATCTTTTAGAAACACATCATCTGCTCCTGATCACTACTCTTCTGAATTCTTAAGGGAGAACACATCTAGACCTTTTCTTTCACAACTACCAAGTATTTCTTCATAATTTTATAGCATTGACTTCCTCTGCAACTATTCTTTTTACAGCTTGATTATAATCTTGCTAAAGAAGGGAATGTAGGAGCTCTGGTCATGGCATAGCAGAAACAAATCTGACTAGGAACAGTGAGGTTGCGGATTTGATCCCTGGCCTTGCTCAGTGGGCTGAGGATCTGGTGTTGCCATGAACTGTGGTGTAGGTTGCAGAAGCAGCTTGGATCTGGCATTGCTGTGGCTCTGGCATAGGCTGGCAGCTACAGCTCTGATTAGACCCCTAGCCTGGGAACCTCCATATGCCATGGGTGTGGCCCTAAAAGGACAAAAGACAACAACAACAACAAAAAGAAGGGAATATAATGTTCAAACTAGTTACCTAGTTGTGATAGGCAGGCAACTAATGTTTCTGATATTACTACTGAATCTACATATCTGAATAAAAATATCATATATCATAACTTAACCTCCAAAAACACACTATAATTAAGCTTATATCTACACTTATTATAAAATACCAATAATAAACATATCAAAAGTAAAAGTTATACATTCAAAAATAACATACACTATTCCACAAATATCAACCAAAATTTTCTTGTTAACAAAATCAACATATTAGCTGATCACATTGAACAAGATATTATGGACCACAGAAAATGACATCAAAGAGATATGGAAGATTATTGATGTCTAGTCTTTGATCTATATTTTAGGATGACTACTTAAATATTCAACAAATATATTTGTGTAAGGAAATAAGCATCTTTAATAATTTTTTAATTTTTATTTTGCATATATCTATAAAATTTAAAACTCACCAAGGTCATCATGCTGATATACATTCCAACATGCTATCTAATATTCTATCCCATGGGCAACCCATTGGCCAAGACCAAGGTCACACCTTGACCCCTTTCACAAACTAATACTCACTCAATATTCATAGGCATATTGATGGAAAGAAGAAAGATTTTTAAGCCAGACAGACCTGTAGCTCATTTACTATTTTCATGACCTTGGGGAAGGCAAGTAAAATCTCTCTACATCATACTCATAATCTTTAACAGAAATCCCTTTCTTAGACGGCTGGGTAAGGAATAAATAAATATAAAGTTTCAGGTATGCAGTGAGTAATTAAGAATTACTATCACTTGTCTCTATTGCTCATATCTACACAGCCATCAATAGCAATATAAAAATAATGTTTACAGTTGCTTGCAAAAGTGCATTCTTTGAAGAAATAATACTAGCAAGTCATCTACTTTTTTCTTTGGGGAATATAAAGACCTCAAACATATTACTTTAAATATGTAATGAAACACAACCATTCAAAATCTATGGGATGCTGCAAAAGCAGTTCTTAGAGGGAAGTTCATAGCAATACAGAAGTTCCTCAGAAAAGAAGAAAAACTTAAAAACTTAAACTACCACCTAAATAATTAGAAGAAGAACAAACAAAACCTATAGTCAGCAGAAGGAGGGAAATCATAAATATCAGAGAGGAAATCAATTCAACAGAGATCAAAAATATAATAGAAAAAAATTAATAAAACCAAGAGATGGTTATTTGAAAGGGAGAGAAAAGTTGACAAAGCTCTGGCCAGACTTACCAAGAAGAGGAGAGAAAAGACTCAAACAAAATAAGAAACAAACTAAATTGAGAAGATATAGATCAATTGAACAGACCAATCACTAGAAATGAAGTTGAATATGTAGTAAAAACTACAAACAAAAGTCCAGGACTAGATGGTTTCACAGACAAATTCAATAAAACATACAAAGAAGAACTTATATGCATCCTTCTTAAACTTTTCCAAATGGCTGAAGAAGGAACACGCCCAGACATTTTATGAAACCGTCACCCTATACCCAAACCAGACAAAGATACTATCAAAAAGAAAACTATAGACCAATATCTTTGAGGAATATAGATGCAAAAATTCTCAACAAAATTTTAGCCAACCAAATCCAACAAATAAAAAGATCATACACCATGACCAAGTGGGATTCAACCCAAATTCACAGGGTTGGTTCAACATAAGAAAATCAGTCAATATCATACCCCACATTAACAAAAGTCAAAAACCACATAATCATCTCAATAGATGCAGAAAAAGCATTTGACAAAATCCTAAATCCATTCATGATAAAAACTTACCAAAGTGGATATAGAGGGAATATAATTTTAAATAATCAAAGTCATTTATGACAAACCCACAGCTAATATAATACTCACTGGAGAAAAGCTAAAAGTCTTCTGTTAAAATCTGTATCGAGACAAGGATGTCCACCCTCACCACTTTTATTTAACATAGTATTGGAAGTCGTAGCCACAGCAACCATACTAAATAAATAAATAAATAAATAAATAAATAAAATGTATCCAAATTGGAAGAGAAGAGGTAAAACTGCCACTCTATACAGATCATATGATACTATATTTAAAAAACCCTAAGGACTCCACAAAATATCTACTCAAACGGATCAATGAAATCAGCAAAGTAGCAGAATATAAGATTAACATTCAGAAATCAGTTGCATTTCTGTATAACAAGGAAATATTAGAAAATTAATATAAAAATATAATAGTTTTTAATATTGCACCCCCCCAAATTAAGTACCTAGGAATAAATCTGACTAAGGACATGAAAAACTTATATGCTGAAAACTATAAAACATTAATCAAGGAAATTAAAGAGGATTCAAAGGAATGGAAAGCTATTCCATGCTCCTGAGTTGGAAGAATTAATATTGTTAAAATGGCCATACTACCCAAAGCAATCTACAGATTCAATGCAATCACTATCAAATTGCCCATGGCATTTTTCACAGAACTGGAACACGCAGTCCAAAAATTTACATAGAACCATAAAAGACCTAGAATTGCCAAAGGAATCATGAGGGGGAAAAAAAACAAGCAGGAGGCAAAACTCTCCCAGTCTTCAGACAATGTTATAAAGTTGCAGTAATCAAGACAGTGTGGTGCTGGAACAAAAACAGACATTGAGACAAATGGAACAGAATAGAGAATCCAGAAATAGACTCTGACACCTATGGCCAATTCATTTTCAACAGAGATGACAAAGAAATCAAGACAAAGGAGATGAGAATATAAAATGGGGAAAAGAGTCTCTTCAGCAAGTGGTGCTGGGAAAACTGGACAGTTGTATGTAAATCAATGAAACTAGAACACACTCTCGCACCATGCACAAAAATAAACTCAAAATAGCTTAAGACTTAAACATAAGTCAAGACACCATCAAACTCCTAGAAGAGAAAATAGGAAAAACAGTCTCTGACATCAACTATACAAAAGTTTTCTTAGGTCATTCTCCCAAGGCAACAGAAATAAAAATAAACCAATAAGACCTAATCAAACTGACAAGCTTTTGAACAGAAAAGGAAACCATAAATAAAACAAAAACTCCTATCGAATGGGAGAAAATAGTTGCAAATGATGCAACCAACGAGGGCTTAATATCCAAAATACACAACAACTCATACAACTCAACAGCAAAAAATCCAACAACCTAATTGAAAAATGGGTAGAAGACCTGAATAGACATTTATCCAACGAGGACATACAGATGGCCAACAGGCACACAAAAAAATGCTCAACATCACTAATTATTAGATAAATTCGAATCAAAACTATAAGGAGATACCAACTCACACCAGTCAGAGTGGCAATCATTAACAATTAAAAAAAATAACAAATGCTGGAGAGGGTGTGGAGAAAAGGGGACTCTTTTGCACTGCTGGTGGGAATGTAAGTTGATACAACGACTTTGGAAAACAGTATGGAGGTACCATAGCAAACTAAATATAGAACTACCATATGACCCAGCTAATCCCACTTCTGGGCATATATTTGGACAAAACTTTCAGTGAAAAAAGATACACGAGCCCCTGCAGCACTATTCACAATAGCCAAGTCATCAAAACAACCTAAATATCCATTGGCAGACGAATGGATTAAGAAGATGTGGCATACATACATAATGGCATACTACTCGGTCATTAAAAAGAACAAAATAATGCCATTTGCAGCAATATGGATGGAACTAAAAACTCTCATATTAAGTGAAGTAGGTCAGAAAGAGAAAGACAAATACCATATGATATCACATATCCGGAATCTAATATATGGCACAAATGAACCTATCTACAGAAAAACGACAAACTCATAGACATGGAAAACAGATTGCAGTTGCCAAGGGAGAGCAGGAGGGAGTGGATGGACTGGGAGTTTGAGGTTAATAGATGCAAACTCTTGCATTTGGAGTGGAAAAGCAATGAGATCCCGCCATATAGCATAGGGAACTATATCTTGTCACTTGTTATGGAACATGATGGAGGATATTGTGAGAAAAAGAATATGTATATATATATATATATATATATATATATATATATATATATATATACACTTCTGACTTGGAACAAAAACAAATAAGCACAAAGCATTTTTTTCACTTTTTCTGTACAGCATAAACTGTCAGAACATTGTAAAACAACTGTAATAAAAATTTAAAGACTATGCAATGATAAACTTTTGTAAGCTTTTTAGTAATTATTTCAAGTTTAATTCAAAGGAGAAAATTATATTGTGACCTTAACTTGTCTCAGACATTTGGGAGAAGGCTTATATTAAAATATCACTTTGTTCACTGAAGAACCTTTAGGACTTCTCACAAACCACGGATTAACTTCTGTTAATATAGAAGTGGTAGCACATGATCTCTGGGATCAACTACCTTTGTCTTTTTTCAAATAAAATGAAAATGTTAATAAAGAGAATTTTCAAATCCTAGATGATGAGAGAAATGATAATTGTGCCCCAGCTGAATTATATATTCCACATTTTCTTGTTTAAATAAAAGTTATACAATTTTATAAATATATTTATATGAATAATACATCTAAAATGATTGAAGACTGACTAAAAAGCACTAGAGGATTATTGAAATCACTGACTGACAAACATACAGCATATGTTCTGCAGTATCTCTTAGGACAAATATTTCAAAGTGTTCTCATTTTATTTGTATATCATCTCTCTTTGGAAAAATAGTGCTCTTTTGCATATGTTTGGCTTTGGTTTAGTAATTTGTGATTATGAAAAGAAACTTCTGACTTGGAACAAAAACAAATAAACACAAAACATTTTTTCTTCGTCACAGCAGTACTTTCCTTTCATCTCTTCAGAAGCTGGTATGACCTGAACAACATTAACACATTTTAATTCTTTGAAAATGCTTAAACACAAAAAAATGCAGCAGGCAATAAGATGTGCAAAACATGTTGACAATTCACTTATGGTTATAGACATCAGTGTTTTATTATGTGATGGTTCATTAATGAAGTAACACCAAAATTCACACATTTATAATCCACAACTTTGCACATTTTAATTTCAATGTCACAAAACAGTTGTACATGTTATTTTTCTGATTAGAATGCTTAGTTACAAGACAATTTGTTAGAATTATTTTAAAGTACTGTGCTACTTTTTATATATTTCTGTGTGAAGGTAATGTAGCCTAGGATTTAGTCAGAGAGAATGCACTTGAATTCTGAAAATGATTTTTAAACATGATATTGTAAGAATGTCATAGATTTAGATATATTTTACCACATTTTCTCACAAACAGGAATTAAGGCATTCAATCAAAATACTATCTTAATAGTGAAACCATATTTACATACTTAAAAATGTTAATGTATTGTATTTTAATAAGCCCTTCACAATTTAGTGTTGATATAACTTTATGTATGTTGGTATAAGAGGAAAGGCTAGAAAAGAATTATTGCTCTTTAAAAGTTGGGGAGAGTTTGGAAAGTGATCCAGTAAAGTTTCCTAATCTGAGCTGAGCTATGTCTTTATAATGTTACTGCCATGCCAAAAGGAGAAAGTAATACTTCACATGTACAAAAAGCTCATATTATAGAGCATATTTTCAAAAGTATGTTTAATAATATCAATAATTTGTATTCAAATATTATTGAAATACATTGGAAAAACCATATACTTATGTGTGTGTGTATAGAATTTATTCCTAAGCTACATGTATTCAATTATTACTTAGAAAATACATGCTAGGGTTTAACTTATGAAAACAAGAACAAGAAAACGTACTTTTTATTACACAGGAAAATAAGTTATCAATTTACTGTGGTTTTTATACAAAGAAGACGTGACAGAATCAATGGAGAAAATAACAAATCCAATATTTGGAAAGGCTCACACACCGATTATAGGTGTGTACAGTCTGTTTGATTAGGAAGAAAATATACTGTGGTATGAGTAAAGTGCTCATAATAAAGATCAGTCACAAAATTAAAATTTAATAAATTATACTTGACATAAGTTAGTTGAACTTAGTTGAAGAGAAAAGAGACTTAAGTTACTAACATATAAGACCCAAAGAGGTTGATTCAATCAAGCTCATTTTTTTGAAAGACTCATATATGATTAAAGGGTAGGGAAATGAGCAGAAGGCCATGGATTTTTCATAGCTGTCTGCCCAGAATGGTTAGGGTCATCTTTCACTAATCTATGACTACTTAGGAAATTATCTGTTAGCTCCCATTTGTTCTGTTCAATGTCTTCAGTCGATGTTTAAAGACAGAAACAAATGAAAAAGTATACATTATTAACTCCTATAAATCTGCACAGAAAGTATAAGTAATTTTTCTTAAGTATTTGCAGAAAAAAAAAACCTGAGAAGACCTCACAAGATTTCGAACAGTTATTTTTATTTAGATTTAATGTTTTGCTCATTTTTTTGTATTTTACCTAAAGCAACCCTGAATTGAGATATGTTGAGCAATATCAGAAATTACTCTTTTGAAAGCCTCGCTGCAGAAAGTTCATCATTTTATTTTGTTCTGATAATTACAAACAAGTGTAATTCTTTCCAAAGCAAATATTTACTTATATATGTACTCCAAGTATGTTTTAAATGCCTCCATAATACATATATTTATACAAATCATTAATAACTGAGCCAAAGGATAAACTAGATACTTAATCATCTCATTATTTATGGGACAATAGAAAAATGGGTATTTGGTTTAATTTAATTTTATTATAAAGATTCGATTCTTCTCATGTAACATCATTTCTAAGCTTATCTCTGTACTTTAGAATATTCCTATTACTTCAACATCTATGTAATTGCCTTAATAAATCACCACATATTGCATATGTTTCAAAGGCATCATCATCTTTAAATAATGCCCATAAACACAATTGCTATAATGTTATTTTTTATGGTAATGACTAAAGATGAGAATTCTTAAAGTCAGTTTTCAGTTTAAATTCCAAGAAAATTAAATATATTAAGAATTGCATTGGAGTTCCCGTCGTGGGTCAGTGGTTAAAGAATCTGACAGGGAACCATGAGGTTGCAGGTTCTATCTCTGGTCTCTCTCAGTGGGTTAAGGATCCGGTGTTGCCGTGAGCTGTGGTGTAGGTTGCAGAGGCTGCTCGGATCCTGCATTGCTGTGGCTGTGGCAAAGATCGGCAGTTGCAGCTCCGATTAGACCCCTAGCCTGGGAACCTCCATATGCTGCAAGTATGACCCTAGAAAAGGCAAAAAGACAAAAAAAAAAAAAGAATTGCATTTTACTTAGTATGTTCATGATTTTCATTTTAATGGCATTGAAACAAGAGATCATACATTTATGAATGCTATGTATATTTATCCTCTAGTCCTGACAACTCAAGCAAAAACATAGACTAAAATTTAGGTTAAAGAAAATGTGGTACTATAATATTTTAAATTAATATCCAGCGCATTTAAAAAATTAAAATTAAGTTTAAAATCCTAATCTTGAAACTACTGATATGACGCAAATATCTGCTAGTTTTTCCCAAAATATTATATCAAAATACATATATCTCGAATGTTTTATCCACAGTAACATTACTTTAAGGTTTATATTATACTATCTAACTGTGAAAATTTAAAGCATATGTTAGACCTATTAATATATATAACATTCTATTTCATTAGGCAATATATAACTGACATCTATTGTTTTTACTTTCTCTAACACTTGACCATAGCAGTACTGAAGGGCGATTCCAGGGCATAAAATCTAAAGTAATCATTTAGAAATTGAGACCTAGTGTTTGTCCTCCATTATTTCCTATTCAAAGGCATCTGCAACCCTTTTCCATTCCTTGCCAGTAATACCTAATAAAACCAGAATGTTCTGGGCAAAAGCTTACACTTTGCCTAAATCTTGTAATAACTATCTCTCTGGAAGCACAGAATCCACATATTTGTGAACTTATATGTCCATATCAAGAATAAAAAGACACAAAATAAAACTTCTTGTACCTAAGGGAATATTAGGTATAAAAGACTAAGAGAAAATGAAAGCCAAAGATGTCATCCATGATGTCCTGTGATAACCAAGTGACCAAACCCCCAGACAATGGTATTCTAATCAGGCTGCAAGTACTCAAATATGTGTTGTAAACCCAAAGTCTCAGAGACACTAGGATATATAACAGGGTTTATTCCTTCATTTTTTTCAATTTTTCTAGTTAAAAGATAAAGATAATAAGTTGCGATATAATGATAAAATATTGGAGAATATACACAGAGCATTTATTTAGTGTCATCAAGGAAAACATGCCAAACGTTTAAAGTAAATACAATTCTACATGGAGGCTTTAAGTTAGAAAGTTTATAAGGAAGGACCTGCCTTTTTCTCCATCACAGCTTTGTTTAGGACCATCATAGTCAAAGGAAGCTACACTGTCCATCAATGATATAATCTCAGCTCAGGTAAAATTCCATCATATAAATTATATATAAATATGACCTTTTAGAGTTCTCAACAGTATTGAATCTGTCATTGTTCTTAGAAATGCCCCTCAAATTTTCTTTTAAGAGGAAAGCTACAATACATCTAAAGAAAAACCTAAAAATATGCAGCAGAGCTGAGAGATAAGCTGTATGTTTGTTGCAATGTTAGTATATAAACCAATACCTGTGTAAAACACAAATATCACTCTAATTTTATATTATTTGGTAACTGCATACTACCATGAAGAAAACAAAACTTAGCCAACATTTTAGTATTATAATTATTGCCTTCAAATTACCTAACTCAAAAAGAAACTTGTCATTCACAACATGGTTAAAGGGAAGACAAAAATCCAGCTTAAAAATATTAAGAGATTTAAAAGATTTTGAGTCAGTCAGATAATGAGACACCAACATCAAATGCTATCACTTACATGTGGAATTTAAAAAAAGGACACAATGAACTTCTTCGCAGAACAGATACTGACTTACAGACTGAAAAACTTATGGTTTCCAAATGAAACAGTTTGGGGGTGGGTGGGGAGGCACTGAGGGTTTGGGATGGAAATACTATAATATTTGGTTGTGATGATTGTTGTACACCTATAAGTGTAATAAAATTCATTAAGTAATAAAAAAATAATAGAAAACAAAAGATTTTGTACTTACTGGTGCCAAACTAGTAGCAAGTTAAACTCCAGTCCAAGCTCAATTCAAAGCATGAAACTATCAGTAAAATTGCTTAAATCTAACGGTAACTATCATGATCATTCCAAAATCCACCTGATTTTGTCTTCCCTTCCTTCACCTAAGAACCAGTATTCCTTACTGAGCAATTATCATCTTTAATTTTAAAAGGCAAGGAGAATTCTTACATGTGGAATTTTCGCTTCTGGTCCTTTTTTTAAGGAGAAAAATGCATAGAATAAAGGGATATTAAGTCCCACTGACCAAAAGTGATCAAAGATATACTGACAGTCAAAAAAGTTAGGTCTGAGTTTCAGGGACTTACATGTTATATCATTCATTTTCTTATACTCATTGTCTGGGGAATTTTATAACAATGAAAAATAAGGCAGAGAAATAAGGCTAAACTGGCCAGAGTACTATGCGTAACTGATTATACATAGAGAGATGCAACATAGGCACTTAGCTTCTAGGTAACATGTTTTTAAATGTTAAGCTAAATTGCCTGCTGAGATCTATGTTTCATTCAACTTGTGCCACTCTCTATATTCCAGTTACTATCTGATACAATGGAAACAAGGTAGTGAATGAAAGCAATTTTGCAAATAAATGAAAAGAAGCAAACAAACAAAACCCTTGCTTCATTGATCCTAATTTTTAGTTTTTTTAGGAGTAAATCAATACATAATTAGCAAGTAAAATATATTCTATTTTAGATCAAGACAAGTGTGGGGGAAATTAAACTACAGAAAGGGAATATAAAGTGTCCAGGGTATGTGCTGGAGGGTTAAACAAGTAGTTTAAAAGTCACACTGCTCTATTGGCAATTTATAAAATGATCCAGAGGAGGAATTTGAAATGTGATTTTAAAAAGAAAGCTTGTATTTAGAACCACTTTAAGAAAAATAGCAACATTTTTTTTGGCGCTACTTTTACTCTTTAAGAAATCAGCTGGGAATTCTGCCGAAAATATGAAAGATAAGCCAAAGGACATTGTCCTTGGCTAATGTTTTATATATATATATATATATATATATATATATATATATATATATATATATATAAATAAAACATATATATAAATATATATGTATCAGGATCTGGAGATAGATTTTCATTTATCTTCTTCATTTATAAATCACATACTATTGAAAGCAAACTGTTGAATATTTGGTTTCATACAATATTTTTCATCAGTTATATTTTCATTTTTTGAAATGAAGGGAGCTAGATCTATAAAGTTGATTGGTTTAAGATATGAGCCAATAATATGCATTCTCTTTCCTCAGAAAATCTTTCCATGTTATTAAGTTTTCTACAAAATTGATATATTTGGCTACATAACCAAAGTTAAGAGTAATTCAGTGGTTGTTACTTGCTAGGCATTTTTCCTAAAATTTAACATGTGTTAGCCTATTTAATGCTAACAAAAACTGTAGAGGTAGATACTGTTACTGCCGCTGCACATATTAGGAAAGTGAGACATGGAGAAATTACTTAACTTATTGGAGGCCTCCTAGTTAGAAAGTACCCAAACCAGGATTCTACTCCAGTTGTGTGACTTCTGACTATGCACTCTTACACAACTCCATGGCACTTCAAGCTATCATTCATTTAACCAGTTGCCTCTCTGTATTTGTCTTGGTGGTTCTAAACATCTGCAGTAATAACATCATGCTGAGCATTCTGTTAACAAAATATTTTATGCATCTTTTTTTTATATTCTGAGGATATAATAGTATAAGATAAATTTCTATATTTGAGATTATGCAAAACATTCCTATATTCAAACTGTCCTCCATGCAAGTTGTGTACATCTGTTCTCCTCTTAAGTATGTCTGTGCTATGATTTCTTTTCATCTGCAATAATATTACATTTTATAAGTTGATAAAGTTAGACTGTTTTTCAATTGTGTGGAGTCACCCTTTGTAGACCCTATACATCATAAAGACGACTTTGTGGCTTATTTCCTCTTTGCATCTAATCTTTTCTCATGACAAGAAAATAAAGTTATGAACGGGAACAGCGTTTTCTAAAATGCTTACTTACTTGGAAGGAGGTAAAAAACTCACAAAGAACAGATGCTTTAAGAGTAGTGGAAGATTTTTATAGTTTCTATTCACAGTGAAGAGTAGGACAGAAAAATGGCAAGTGATTTCCATTGTGTGACTTGTAGGAGGAGGTGGAAAAATACCAGTTTAAAAACTCACCTACTTTAAAGAAAATATGTAGAATATTCTGAAATTCCTCCTGTGTTGGAGAGAATAAAACTTTTTAAAACATTAGTAATCATTATCTTGGCCCAGCAAGGGCAAACTAGACTGCCTGTCAAGATTAGAAATCACAAACTTAAAACTGCTGAGAGATGATTGCAAAATGTACAGAATCAATTTATCATTTCCTTCCATTTTTAAGGCTTTTCCAGTTTCATCCTGCCACTACTAGTTAACATTTAAAATGTTTTCTGAGTGAATTCAGTAGAATTCTACATATGTAAAAAGCATGCCATCTGCTCTCACACACTGTAACTATAGGGATGTCCATGTAAATGCAAGTTACAGGTTCAGGCAAGTTAGCATCCATACTGAATGCATATTCATCTCTTTCAGTGCATAATGAGTCTATTCATTTGCCTACTGTATAGATTCTGTGATGTTCTGGATTGTTTCTCTTAAAAGTCATTCCATCCCACAGGACCAAGAAGCTTTTTCCAAGTATCCAGGAGGTGATGAACTTTTTAAGCTCTTTTCTTAGGTCAGGCAGGGATCGATACTAGTTTAGCAGCATTTTAAAAAATCATCCTACCAGGTTTAGTGTAGAAACATACCCATATTCTTCATTTTTTCACCATATTTATAAGTTTTGTACTATATCAGGCTTTGAATGCCATAAGGCCTTCAAGGATCTTATAGACACTGGAGGAGATAATCACATTTATGTATATACAGCACAGTGTTAGAAAAAAAGAATTCACCAAAGCTGGTGGTGGATGAATAATAAGGAAATTTCACACAGCTGGATGTGTCCAAGTTGGTTAGAACAGGGTAGAATGAACATTCCAGGCAGAGATTACAAATTGGGGAAGAAAACTGAAAAGGCATGTTCTGCAGGAGACAGCGAAGTGATTCTAATCAGATTCGACTGAGGAAAGGGAAGTCATGAGGTCAGAGAAACGCATATCATAAATGCCACAACACAGAGCTAGAACAGGGCAACAAACAAGAAGGATTCCAAACGTACTTTGCATGAGGAACAAAAAAATAAAGTTATGTATATCATGACCCAAGCATTTCAAATATGTTGATGAGTGGTAAAGAAAGTGCCTGTTTATATCTAAAAAGTTGAATTTTTAAGTAAATAATATATTCTGGTACATTTGAAATAACTGGTCATTTCTAGTTTTGTCCTGAATAGAATAAACTGCTTTATTAAATTCTACAAAAATTGTATTTAACAAGGAAATGATGCATGTCCTCAGATACACCTATTTTTTTATTTCCAAATTAATGCAGAACGTATTGCTGGGAACATTACACAGGTATGAAATTTACCCTAAAGATAATAAACTCATGAGTACATATTGGACAGTAGAGTGCAATGCAATGAATTTCCATTTGTGTCAGACAGAATCTTATTCCAACATTTTCCATGTTCTGAAAAGGGCATTACATAACAGCTAACATCTCTATAGGCCTAAAAAAAACAGTGGATCTGAATCCCCATAGTCCCATGTTTAGATTTATAGAATGCACTGATTATTTGGCACCAGATTTTAAATAGATTGCAGTTAGGTTGTTTTCTTTATCTTCATTTTCTTCGTGTGATAGTAAATGGATGTTGCTTTAATTGTGGTGTAAAGTAGGTTCCTTGTTTAACTTCCGGGATGTTCTATGTCATATAAATATATATCTATGTGATAAATATATGCCTCTCACTTTTAGATCAGCAACGAGCCTAACCTCTGTTGAAGTGAATTTTTATTTTTTTCTAAAATGTACAATGTCCTTCCTTAATTTTGATCTAAATTCTACTGTACTCATGGTCAGTAGTTGCTGTTTTCAAGTTTCATCCTATTCATGATAGAATAGATATGTATGTATACATATATCATGGAACTAGAAGGCAGCAATAACCTCAAACTACTGACTATGAATGTCAGTACAGTAGAATTTAAACAAAAATCAATACAGGACATTGGACAGTTTCGGAAAAAAAAAAAATTTACTAGCCCAGTGGTCAGACTTGGTGTTGACATCTATAATGTTTTATTCCATCATAAAATTTCTATCATATATGCACTTTTCATATATAAATATGAAATACATATATATTTCTACACTCTCAACCTTTATCTAAATCTCTTTCTGCTTTTATAGAAGAGGTTTCTATGTCTGTGTAGGAAAATACCACCTTTCATGAATCTAAAAAAGGCAACAGACTAAATATAAAGGCATAAAAACAACAATATAGGTACACGATTCCCATCCATACATATGCATTCAATATTCGTACTCATTTTGGTGAATTTAAGGCTGCAAAGTATCATAAATACTCATTCACCTTATACCGTAATGTTTTCTAACTCCAGCATCATTTATCTAAACCTTCTGGCTGACCCTCACTAGATACCTCCTAGTCAGGTAACCCTTGTTCCTGCTTAAGACCATATACATCATTATTATTTTAACTTCATTTTCCCCATTTATATTTATTTTTACTTTTGTCTGTTTTATACTTGTCTGACACTGATAAGAATGTTCTCTTTCCATAGGAAAAAAAATATGTATTAAAGTGATTTTTTTTCTTCTGTTGCCAAAGACACTCTTTTCAGTTAAGCAGACTATTTTATCACATATTTAATTAATATTCTCTTTTATTCTTCATTCACAAATATTTTTGTGTTCCAGCCCTAAATTAGACACTATGTAGGCAATTGCAAAAATATTGCTGAAAGAGACATTAGACCAGCCCTCACTCACTCAGTCTACCATGCATTTTTTTACCCCCTTAATAGCAGCACTTGAGTAAATAGGCTTGTTTTGGTGTTCTTAGTGGAAGAGCCAGCATTCTTGCCACTGCTATGCATCCCAGTACTTAGGGTAAAATATATAAATGACTGCTTATTTCTAAATTTCACTTTTCAATATGGCAGCTACTAGCCAGGCCAGGCTCATTAAGTTTAAATTCAAATTAATTAAGATAAATAATATTAAATATCATTTATTAAGTAATACTAGCCCAATTTCAAGTGCTCAATAGCCATAAGTGATCAGTGGTTACCAGCACACATAGAACATCCCCATTATTGCAGAGAGTTTTATTAGACAGTGCTATTCCATAATATATGCGCAAAGGGATCAGCGTATCATCTCATAATATTATAAAACTTTTTCTTATTCTACTATGAGTGCAGGTTAATGAATCCTTCTAAAGCCCTTTGGGGAACTGAAAATAAACGTATTTTTCCAACAAATTTTGGTCAACAAGATTCTCTTTCTTCTTTTTTTTGTTGTTATAAAAAGAATTGTTTTCTGATTCGGTAGAGGTTTTCTTTTTTTGTATTCTCCCTTAGGCAATTTTCAGAATGGTCTTCACCAATGGGTCAGTGTCCAGTTTGACTTCCCTGCACCGTTTTTAAAATAAGACATATTGTTTATTAAAACATATTTTGTATTTATAGTTTTAATCAAAATTCCATATTACCAAAAAATAACATCAAAACTGTTGATTTTTTCCTATTAAATTAGAAATAATTTTATTTTTTTATGGTCTGATGATTCTAGGAAAACTCAGTTAGTTTTTATCCCAAATGTTCTATTCCCAAATCCACCAGAACAAAAAGTTTTGCCATCTTAGGTATAGAAAATTATTAGAGAAAATTTGTTTTTAATCTTCATTAAGTTTGGAATTTAGAACATAACATTGAACTGCCGGCCAATTAAAAAGTCTTTAGTCAGAGATAGTATATATCAAATGGGAAGTCATAAAATGATAATATTTATAATAAAAGTAGCAAACATATGTATCAGTTACAATATGCCAAGCACTACTCTAAGGTCTTCGTAAAATTAAGACCTGTAGTCATCTAAAAAACCATCTGATACAGATATTACTGTTATTATTTTTATTTCTCAATGAGAAAACTGAGGCAGGAATAGAGTAAGATATTCTGACCAATCCTAAAATAATTAGGAACTCTGTAAATCAGTACAGGAGGCACAGAAGGGTTAAATACTGGAGTTTAAAGTTAGAAGAAAAGATTTGAATCCCAACTCTTCTGCTTCAATACAATCATCTCTACTTCATTGGTTTTATTTATGATCTTGGCTAAGATACTCTGTGTTTCATTTCTTCATTTTTATGATAAATGTATTTAAGTATCAAAATGGTGTTCTTAAATATAGTTGACTCACAATATTATGTTAGTTTTAGGTGTACTACATAGTGATTTAACATTTGTATACATTATGAAATGAATATCACAGTACATCTAGTAACTACCTGTCCCCATACAAAGTTACGATACTATTGAACACATTCTTTAGGATGTAGATTAATCCCATATCTAATTTATTTTTTAACCAAAGGTTTATACCTTTTAATACCCTTCACCTATTTTGTCCATCCTCCTACCTCTGTCCCTCTGGAAAGCACCTGTTCATTCCTTCTGAGTGTTTTTGTTTTGTTTGTTTGTTTTGTTTTTTACATTCCACATATAAGTGAGATCATCTGGTATTTGTCTCTCTCAGACTTATTTCACTTAGCATAATAACCTCTAAATCCATCAGTGTTGTCACAAATGGCAACATTTCATTTTTATAATGGCTTAGTAATGTTCCGTTTTATATATATATGGTATATTTATATATACCATATCTTCTTTACTCTTTCATCTGTTGATGGGCACTTAGTTTGCTTCCATACCCTGGCATTTGTAAATAATGCTGCAATAAAAATTAGGGTTCATTGGCATGCATATATATTTTCAAATTAGTATTTTTAATTTGATAGGTTTAACGTGGTAAAGAAACAAAAGAAATGGATTAATCTTGATTAATCCTTTGACACATTCACCAATCTTTTTTTTTCTTTTTTTCTTTTTAGAGCTACACCCAAGGCATATGAAGTTCCCAGGCTAGGGGTCAAATCTGAGATGTACCTCCTGGCCTACACCACAGCCACAGCAATTCAGGATCCAAGCCAGGTCTGCAACCTACACCACAGCTCATTGCAAAGCCGGATCCTTAATCCATTGATTGAGGCCAGGGATCGAACCTGCATCCTCATGAATAATAGGTGGGTTCATTATCACTGAAGTACAATGGGAATTCCGCATCTGTCTTTCTTTATTTAGAAGCAATCTCAGTAATTATTTCACCAGGAATCTTACCTGGGAAAGACTGAAATTTGACCGTGCCCATCAGTATGTCTAGAAATTGTCTGGAGACATTTTTATAAATTATATATTTCCCAGTTTTAAATAGAAATCAAAACTTATATCATGTGTTTAGATTTTCTTGGCTATGGATACCTACAAAGTATGACTATATAAAATTTAGAATGCATTTTCTTTTACTCTAATCTGGAGAATTTTTGTCTTCAGTTCATTAAGTCCCCAGGCATCTGCAAACAACTTCACACTTTATCCAAGTGTGGAAAATAAAATAAAATTGTGAACTAGAGCAGATTTATACATCTTGACAGGTTACTAAACACATTTATGTAAACAATATGTTTTAGGTAGACCAATAAAGTAATTAACCCCAGTTTGTATTTTTAAAGTTACCTGTCATTTCTATTTAATGTTAGAGCATGTTTTCAAGAATCACCTTTTTCTTAAACACTGCTATAACAGATATAAAACAAAAAATAACAACAAGTTTCCTAAAATTTTGTTAGAGTGATTACTATTTCTAAGTCTTTCTAGGTTGATAAGTTATGAGAAACTAAAGAGATAAAATATTGTCCATGCACAACCAGATGCAGCCAGGATTCTTTTAAACTCTGAAAAATACGCTTTTTTTTAATATATTTTCATTATATCAAATATTTAGTTAATTTTGGAATATTTAAATTGGAAGGGGACATAGAGGTGAAATTTTGTTCATTTCTTTTGTGTCCAGATGAAGAAACTGTACTTTAAAAAAATGTAGTGGAACTGCTTGTTAGAAGCATGACAGACATAAGAAACCACATGTCGAAAATCCTCTTCTTATGGTTATTCTTGTTCAAATATTTTGCACCGCTCCAAAAAGAAAATATAAAATGTCTGCAGTTTTGGCCTTTTCTAAAGCTCTGGTTTCTGGTTGCATTTACATATAAGCTAAAGGGATTTTTCTTAGCTGTGTCAGGAAAACAGAATAGGCTAATTACATAATATAATTAATGCTATTTTTCTTCAGGGCATCCATATAACTTAGGGGCTACTTTGAATTTAAAAGAAATATCTGCTACCATATTTCCTTGTAGATTTATTGAACCTAAGTAATTTCTTCGAAAACGTAACTCTATATGCAATCTGCTCTAAAATGACCATATATTTCTAAGAATATCTTTCGATACCCAAGTTCTGTTCTTTTTTTTCTTTCCATATGTTATTTTAAAAGCAGTAACATTTCTTACAGAGAAATACATCTATATTACACTAGGATAAATGTCTTGTTTTCATATATGGAAAGTTCAGTGGTCTTAAATAGTCCATATAGAGATACTCAAACTAAGGAATTTATCTTATATATGGAAATGTTTGCTGTGATTTTATGGCTTTATATTAATGGGATTTAAGTTTTTCTTTGTTAATTTTAATATGCTGTTTTCAGGGAGGCAATACAGTGTGGTGTGTAAGAGCGTCAACTCTGAAGTCAAGTTTGTAGAATTCAAATCTTGGCCCTACCACTTACGAACTATTTTGCCCTGACCAAGAAATATCCTCTATGTGCCTCAATTTGCTTATCGGCAATATTAGAATAATAATTATATTTCTAACTCCCTGATTTTCTCTGGATATGAAATTAATTCCTCTATATAATGTTCTGAAAACAATACAGATGAAAATAGTGGATTTGGTAAGCTTTAATTATAATTATTCTTACTGGTATGATTGTCACAATAATCAAAGTACAAAGCATGTAACCATCTCCATATATATATTATATATATGTGAAAATATCTCTGTGTAAAATATAGTAACTTTATATAATTATATTAATATGAACATATCTATTTAACATACCTATTTTATTACATTAAAATATTATAATATTTTGATTATATTTTTTGTTATGACAAATTCTGTGGCAGAGAGAGAATATATAGTTAGCAAGGGACAGGAAAGTGACACATCAGACAGAATACTGCTGTTTTTGAGCTTAATGTGTAGTCAATAGCCTATGATATATATTCATAGCAGGGAATCTAGTCAAACCCCACAGAATCTTAATTACATAGTTTATTATGAAAATATAACTTTCAATTAATTTGTTAAACAGGAAAGATATTTTAGGTGGCATGCATTTGGCACTGCTTTTCCATACACCCTGCCAGATCCAGAATAGACTCTCCCTAGGTTTTATCATTTCTCATCAGCTAAGAACCCTGACTAATCTATTATAATCTAATAGGTCCCTGATCCCATTAGAATCCTCACAGATTTCTTATTCTGGCAAGAGAAGAACTCTACTCTCTCTCCAGATTCTTGACACTGAGTAATCAATTACTGCTTGCCTTCTGGGTTCCAGATAGTAGATGAGGCAGTAGGATTTCAGAGTGTTCACTACCCTTAACTTACAATCAAAAAGAATACAAAGCACATATAGAATTTGATTTTATATGTTTGAAGAGGACAATAAAATGCTATGCAGTTAATAATCTCACAAAGCTTACAAAAGTTTTGTAACTATGCTGTTACATGAAGTAGTAATCTATTTAATCATATCAAACAAAAAAGAACACTTTGTTTACGTACATGACTGCAACGTTGTGACTATCCATATGACAGAGGTGGAAATAACAGAATAGAAACTGCATTTTTATCATGGCTCTTAAAGCATTCTACAAGTGCATACAAACTTGAAATTTTTATGAGAGACTCAAACAAGACAAATCTTTTTAAATTCTGGTTGGGAATTATAGAGGGAAGAGGCAAGGAAGACAATGCCTGAGAATTCTTATATATCAAGATATTTAATGTGATACTCTCATGTTATCTCAGAGTTTCAGCAGAGGTTCCTGGAGGAAAAATTAATCCAGCAGGTACCAAGTACCCCAGATTCTAAAGTGTAATCCTGTACAACCTATGCATGACATATTAAGAGACTGTTAGTACCTTTTCAGAATTTAGAAATCACTCATCTACATATGGAGGTTTTTTAGAACACTAAAAATAGAACTACCCCATGACCCTGCAAATCCACTCCTCCATATATATCCAAAAAACCCAAAAACATGACTTCAGAAAGATACATGTACTTCAGTGTTCATAGAAGCCTTACTTACAATTGCCAAGATATGGGCTATGAGGCACCTTAAGTGTCAACAATGGATGAATGGATAAAGATGTGGTATACATACATACATGTATGCTATGGAATACTACTCAGACATAAAAAAGAATAAAATTGTGCCATTTGCAACAACATGAATGGACTTGGAGGATATTCTGCTAGGTGAAAAATGAGTCAGGCAGAGGAAGACAAACACTGAATGATATCATATATAGGTGGAATCTAAAAATAAAACAAATTAATGAATAACAACAAAAAAAGAAACAGACTCACAGATATAGAGAAGAAACTAGTGGTTTTCAGTGGGGAGAATGGAGGAGGAAGGGGACAACAGAGGGGCAGGGGATTAAGAGGTACAAACTAGTATGTATACAATAAATAAGCTATAGAATATATTTTACAACACAGAGAATATACCCAACGTTTTATAACTATAACTGGAGTATAACCTTCAAAATTGTGTATCACTATGTTATACGCCCAAAACACATATATTATTGTAAATCAACTACACCTCAATAAAAATATCACTTACTTATAACAAGTTGAAAGGTTCAAAGAGGTATCTTGGGCGGGCGGGAATCTGTCATACTTTGTGCACTACCAACTTATTTTAAGCTAAGAGGTTTAAGGTAATTACTCAGGGAGATTAATTTATATCCTGTTAAGTTTGGAAGCCTGAAGACTCTTACGGACTGTGCTAAATATTTATTAGATCATTATTTATTTATTAGATCATGATGGTAGGAGATCAGAGAGTCACAGAGGTCATTAGCTGTGACTTATAATTTCATATATAATGGCAGTTTAAAAAAGCTTGTATTTTCTGGGTCAAAGGGGGCCATACAGGAGGAAGAGATCTATCCAAGAGTTCTGTCCAGAGTTGTAAATGGACCAAGCAGGTCAAGGACCACAGAAAGCAAAGCCTTAGTGATGAAGCCATAAAATGCCAGCTGGGGGAGATAACAATCCCATGTTAAGAATTATATTTGTAGTATATCTAATGGAGCACTGTACATTGTTTCCTGCCTTTTTTTTTCCTGCCTCGATAATGATGTGTCTGTAAAGTGAATAGTGAAGGGGGAGGAGTAAAGCACATGGTTAAGAAAAGAAACTAAAGCTACCCAACACCGCAGTGCAAGCTTCCCAGCTTATAGCAGACTCATGATGGTGGAGGGGAGACAATTTACCTTAATGAAATTGTATTTTATTATTACAATAGTTTGGCTTGAGCTTTAATTAATTAAATAAGATCAGTTTATTTTTAAGACGAGCCTGGATAAAATACCATAAATAGATAGGGCTAGAACTAGACCACAGATCAGCTGAAAGGGACAGATGGAGAAAATTCAACCTACTCAATTTAACAGTTACATGATATATTAGTTTCTTGTGGCTGCCATAATAAATTACCACAAATTTTGTGTCTTAAAACAACATAAATTAATTATCTCGCAGTTCTGGAGGCCATAAGTCCAAAATCAAAGTCCAAAAATCAGCAGGTTAGTTCCTTCTTGGAGACTCTGGTACAAAATCTGTTCCCTGTCTCTCCTAGTTTCCGGGGTTGCCAGTAATCCTCGGTATTCCTTGGCTTGGGGCAGCATAACTCCAATCTCTGGCATCATCCACCATTACACAATGCTCTCCTTCTGCATTTCTTTGTCCAAATTATCCATCTTCTTAGAAGGATACCAGTCACTGGATTTGGGCCAATTGTAATCCAGTATGATATCTTTTTAACTTGAGTACTTTTGCAAAAACCCTATTTCTAAATAAGCTCATATTCACAGATTTGGAAATAATGTGAATAATTGAGGGAAACTATTCAGCCCCTATCCATGTCAAATTAACTATGTTTTTTGTTTTTTTATCTTTATGCCTCGCTTGTGGCATATGGGAATTCCTGGGCTAGCGGTCAAATAAGAGTTATAGCTGCTAGCCTACACCACAGCCAAGGCAATGTGAAATCTGAGCAACATCTATGACCTGCGCCACAGCTTGTGGCCATGCCTGATCCTTAGCCCACTGAGTGAGGCCAGGGATCAAACCCATATCCTCACAGAGACAACATCAGGTCCTTAACCAACTGAGCTGCAGTGAGAACTCTTCAAATATCTATTAGTAAGAGTTTTGAAGTAGATATATCTAATTTCATAATTTTAACATTTACTTCATTCTTCAATTTATAAAATTAGGTTTTGTACCTTTGGATTTAGCTTGGTTTCCTTATCTTAATGAGCTGACAACTAAATTAATTGGGTGCCTGAAACTGGCAGAGGGGAAGGAGAAAAGGACTTAACTTCCATGATTCTAAAATGGAGACACTACTAGTACTGATCCCATCAGCTTAATGTTATGAAAAAATGAAATCATGTGTGTATAGGATTTAGAAAAATGTCTGAAAAATAATAAACATTTACAATTTTTTAAGGTTCTAAAGAAGCAAAGTCGATTTTTACTGATTGCAAAATATCTAAGGACTAAGATTTTTTTGGAGAAAGATATAGACTTATTCATCAATATTTTGTTATTCAGTCAATTTACATTAAGCACTATGTTGTTCTACTTAGAAAACCTTTGATTTAACAGTGTAATTCTAACAAACTACATTTTTAGAAAGTGAAAATTATGGATATGTAAAGGATATTATGATCCCTTAATAGATCTGAATATAGCTTTTCATAACTCATTAAAAAAGAGGAGAACAAAGTTATGCTGGTTCGTTGTTATATTATTTTCTAAAGGCAGTAGAATCATTTCAACTCAGTGTTACTATTGTATAAAACAGGTAAAACAATAACAAGAATTCTTGGTCTTAGCCAATTTCAAAATAAATATTATTTTTCTGTACCTTCATGTGAAATTTATATATTTTACTTATGATCTAGCCAAGTTTAGCATAACATTTAGAAATCAAAAGGGAATAGTTTAAGGTACAACTAGACCATTAGAAAATAAACATGAAAAGTTGTTTTGGGAAATCGTAACTAAAAGCTGATCTAGGGACATGAGTATCTCATATATTTTTTTTCTGTATTTTTTAGGGGAGATATTTTATTTTATTTTTGTCAAAGTAAGTTGATAGTCCTACCTGCATAAACTATAAGCTGTTCCTACTTTGTTTCTGTTTTATATTAAGCTGTACATACATTTTTTTTCTACACTGGTTTAAGAACACATCGTTGAGATAGAAACATGACTTTACTGGTATGGCTACATGTCAGGGCTTCTATAAAATTTAAGTTAAAATATAAGCATCCACATATCATTCTTGGTAAATGCTGGGCAATGTGGCACAGGCTAACACATCTATATTTCCTCTTCAATATGCATCCCTCAGGGCATAAATCATGCTTATTAATAACTGTATTCCCTGTGTCTATCAGTATATCTGGACCATAGCAGATGTTCACTGAATGTTTATTAGGGAAAAGAAAAAGAATCATTTAATAAATTAATAAAATAAACTCATGTTTAAAGAAATCATCATCTTTCCATGAGAATAATTTTGTTATAAAAATAAGCATCTCCTAAAATTTACCTATATTATGGAACTATTATTTTGGCACATGTATATAATTATATAAGAAATTAAATTTACAGTGAAATGTTTATTAGAAAATCATTTAGGTGATCTTCTCTTATTTTTCTTTTAGTTAATGCATAGCAAAGCAATTAGAAATATTACATAAAATAAATGTTGTGTAAATATACTGAAATAATACATGGTGCACACTGTCATTTGCTGCAAACTAATACTAAATAGGAAAAGAAAAAGGATACAATGAACTTACTTGCAGAACAGAAACTGACTCACAGACTTTGAAAAATTTATGGTTACCAAAGGAGACAGTTGGGGAGGAGCGATGGTGTGGGGGTTTGGGATGGAAATGTTGTAAAACTGGGTTGTGATGATCATTGCACAACTATAAATGTAATAAAATTCATTGAGTCAAAAAAATAAATAGGCCTGTGTCAAATAAAGAAATCAAATCAATAACTGATAATTTTTCAATACAGAAAGTGCCGGGCCTAGGTAGATTCACTAGTGAATTCTATCAAAAGTTTAAGGAAGATATTTTACCAATTTTATACAGCCTTTTTCAGAAGATATAAAGAGAGGAAATACGTTCTAACTACTTTTATGAGTCCAACAATACCCTAATATCAAAGATGTTCAACATCACTAATAGAGAAATGCAAATCGAAATTACTATGAATACAACTTTGGCTGTCATCAAAAAGTCTACAGACAATAAATGCTGGAGAGGGTGTGGATAAAAGGGAACCCTATTACACTGTTGGTGGGAATGTAAATTTGTACAGCCACTGTGGAAAACGGTATTGAGATTCCTCAGAAAACTAAAAATAGAATTACCATTTGACTCAGCAATCCCACTTCTGGACATATATCCAGAGAAAACCATGACTCAAAAAGGTACATGTACTCCAGTGTTCACTGCAGCAGTTAATACAGTAGCCAAGACATGGAAACAACCTATATGTCCATCAGCAGAGGAATGGCTAAAGAAGATGTAGTACATATACACAATGAAATATTACTCAGCCATTAAAAGGAATGAAATACTGGCATTTGCAGCAATGTGGATGGACCTAGAAATTGTCATGCTAAGTGAAGCTGGTCAGACAGTGAGACACCAAAGTTATGGCTATCACTTACATGTGGAATCTAAAAAAAAAGGACACAAGGAACTTCTTTGCAGAACAGATACTGAATCACAGATTTTGTTTCTAAATGAGACAGGTTGGGGAGTAGGGGAATGGGCTGGTAGTTTGGGATGGAAATGTTGTAAAAGTGGGTTGTGATGATCATTGTACAACTATAAATGTAATAAAATTCATTGAGTTAAAAAATGACCAATGTTGCTCATGAATATAGATGAAAAAATCTTCAACAAATTGTTAGTATATAAAAGCCAACATTATATGAAAAGAGTTACATATTATACCAATTGCAGTGATGGTTAAACATCAATTAACATAATCCATCATATCAAAAGGCTAAAGAGGAAGAAGCACACTATCTTATTAATAGATGAAATAAAGTTTTGAAAAATCCAACACTCACTCATAATAAAAAAAACTCCCTGTAAACTAATGATAAAAGGGAACTTCCTCAACCTGATGAAGAATATCTACAAAAAAACCTCATTTAATATCACATGGTTGACCCTTGAACATCTCAGAGGCTAGGGGCACCAACCCTCCTTGCATTTGAAAATATGTTTATAACTTTACATTGGCCTTCCATATCTACAGTTCCACATCCACAGATCCAACCAACTGTAGATCATGCAGTACTGTAGTCTATATTTATTGAAAAAAATCCACATATAAGTGGACACACATAGTTCAAACTTACACTGTTCAAGGGCCAACTATACTTAACTGTGAGAAACTCAAAGAACTAAAATCAAAAATAAGGTAAAGATATTTTCTCTCATCACTGCTCTTCAATACTGCATCAGAAGTTAATGCTAATTCAGTTAAATAAGACAAGGAAATAAAAGGTATACAAATTGGGAAGGAAGAAATAAAATTGTTTTTGTAGATGATGTGACTGTCTATGAAAAAAATCTGAAAGGTTCAACAAAAAGAAGGTCTTATAACTAATAAGTAATTACAGCAAGCTTGTAGTATTTAATGTTAATATACAAAAGTCAATCGTTTTCCAATATATTAGCAATGAAAAAATAGAATTTGAACTTAAAAACACAATATAATTTACCTTAGCAAAACAAACATTAAATTTTTTTTGGTAAATGTAATAAATTATATAAAAAATAAATATGAGAAAAACTATAAAACCCTGATGAAATAAAGATCTAAATAAATGAAGATCTATTCCATATTTATGGATAGGAAGATTCAATACTGCCAAAAGGCCAGTTTTTCTTAGCTTCCTCTACAGTCTCAGTGCAACCCCAATCAGAACCATAGCAAGTTATTTAATATATTTGAACAAACTTATTCTAAAATTTATATGGAAAAAAGACCCAGTATAGCAATATAATATTGAAGGACAAGAATAAAGTTGGGGACAGATACTCCCCAACTTCAATATTTATTATAAAACCATGGTAATAAGACTGTGTGGTATTGGTGAAAAAAATAGACAAATAGACCAATGGACAGAAAAGACCAGAAATAAGCCTCTATAAATATAGTCAACTGATATTTGGCAAGGAAGCAAAGGCAATACAATGGAGCAAAGACAGTTTTTTCAAACAATGGTATTGGAACATGTGTACATTCACATGCAAAAAAATTACTCAAGACAAGATCTTACATTCTTCACAAAAATTAACTCAACACAAATCATAGACCTAAAAGTAAAATGCAAACTATGAAACATTAGATGATAATGCAGGAGAAACCTTAGATGATCTTAGATTTGGAAATGACTTTTTAGATACTAAAGACACAATTCAGGAAAGAAAAAACTGATAATATGGAGTTGCTTAAAATTAAAAAGCTGCTTTCTCATAAAGACACTATCAAGAGAATGAATCCCCAGGTTGGGAGGAAATAACTGCAGGACATATAAAGAACTGAAATCCAAAATATAAAATATAAAAACATATATATAGACATCAATCAGAAGCTGACTAAATATGAAATATAATTTAGGTGGAAATGAGGTTAGATATTACTATTCCCAACAAATTTTAGATCCCCAAATGATCAAATAAAACAATAACATATTATGCTCAAATATTGCCTTGAAGTTTCAAACAAAGTATGCTTATATCATCTTACTTGATCCTCAAAGCAACTCTTTGATGCAAACAGTAATGTTTCAGTACCACCATGATGCAGTAAAAAGAACAGCTTCACAAAATCAGTTTATCGAGGTCACAAAACCAATAAATAGTCAACTTTTGAAGGTGTGTCTTCTAAATGCTACTTCCACTGCATCAGGCTATCCTTGAACAAAGAACAAAACAGTCATCAGACAATCCATGGAGATGATGACAATGATGTTATAAAGAAATAAACAGTCTATGACAAATGATAATAAAGGGTAAAAGATTAGAAGAGAATATGAAAATGAGAAAAGAAGTGGGCAGAGATGGTTGAAAGAATAGTGAGTAAGGAAAGTTGTGGTCTACAGGCCCCCACAGCTTTCTAGAAAATAGTGGAACTGGGATAGTTGCTTCACATCCATCTCAAAAGTCTTATACTCCATCAATTCTACATATACTGTCCCCTCCCCTTCCTAAGAAAATGCATTTTGCAGAAATCAAATTGGTGACAAACAATGGGACAGTCTGAAGTATTGTAGTTAGATGGAAGAATCAAGATTTTAATCACAGGACTTTTTACTGATTTGTGAACAGGAAAAAACCAGTAAGGATTGTTGGGATACCAAAAGACTACCAATAGCAGAACAATTGCTACCCTAAGACTGATGATGCGAAGAGAGGAGATGATGTTACTAGGGCTCAGTGAGATCTAGAGTTGTTAAAAAGGGCCCACTTGGTGGGAACTGTATGTCTGAAGGAATGCAGATTTTTTTTTTGTTTTAATAATCACAGAAATGAAGAGTGAGGTATCAGGGAAAATTTCTTCTGCCCTTGACTCTCCTGCTCTTGACTCTCAGTAACTGAACCTGACTGGACTGAAAAAGGTAAGGGGTCCATTTGATTGAGTCCTTAGGATTAGCTTGATTTAGGGCCTCAGTTAGTTTAGGGTTATAGAGCTGGGTATGTACAGAGCTGTATAGATTAGGGTTAGTTTTTTGTCAGTCTCTTAACAAAGTAAGTAAACTGTGACATTTTTGTGCTCCCACCTCTAGGCAGGTCTCTCTTTCTTTGGACCCTAGGCACTCATTACACTCATCATAAACCCCATTCCACTCTGTTTATATTCTCTAAAGTCAGTTAACCTAAGTAGACTTCCATTATCAGATTAAGTCACTCTGAGGAGAAGACAACAATAAGAAGTAAGTCTTCAAGGAATATAAGCAATATAAAAGAGTAAGTTTTAGAGTAAACACAATCTATGTTTGTTTATTAATATGTTGGAGGAGGAGGAAGGTTATATTAGAAAATAATACTTTTCCTATGTTCCTTTCTAATGTACTGCCTCCTTTTAAAGGAGATATTCCATGACTAAGAAGAGAATCAGTGCTGCCATTAAATCCATCTCTTCACTTCTGAACACTCTGGTATTCCACCCACTCTGAATATTTAAAAGATCAGGTCTGTTGTGATGAGGTGGCTTTGGCCTTCACAAGGAGATGTTGATTGTGAGAGCAGGCAAGGGGACTTAACTGCCATGCCATTATTTATTATTTTTACTATTCTCAGACATGTGCTTACTTTTATAGCCTCTCTATTGATTTTCATGATTAATGGCCATGTGTTTCTCTATGGTAACTTTTGAATAAATCATAGCTTGAATGACTATAACTGTAGACAGCTCTTCCAACCTACCTTATATACCTCACAGGACTGATATGGATCAAACAGGAAAAGGTATGTGAGATGTCCAATAATATAAATAGAAATACAGATTTTTGAACTTATTATTTGTCACCAAGGTAGAATGTAGACATGAAGTACATAAATGATAACACAAAAATGTGATTTTCATATGCTCATAAACTATTGGAGATCACAACATTTTAAACTATTGGAGATCAGAGCATTTTTGGCTAACGAAAAGAGAAAAGATTGTCATGTTCAAGTTCTCTGTCAAGGAATCGTTTAAAGAAGTCATTTCAGCATCAGTGCATATTAGTTTAGAATCAATGAAGATATTGCTTAATGGTTCTGAAAAATTTTCCTTATTGATCCATCAAGCTATAAATTTTTGAATATTGCCTATTTGATGCCTTTGTCTTACAAGTTCTGAAGTCAGGAAAGCAGAAATCACATATCTGACACCTGAAAATATTATATGTAAACTAATTACCTGGTATAAAAATAAAAAAGGCTGCTAAGACTTGATCTGCCAGTTTGAAGTTCACCATAATAATGGAAAAAAACTTTTAAAGTTATAAGCAGGATAATATAAGAGATGCTATAATAAAAAAGTATATTGTCCTCATAAGGAGTTAAACATGACTTAAACAGCTAGCTTATTAGGGAAAACGAATGTTTTCTCCTTAATGACATCATTGTGCTAAGCTGAGGGGAAAACTGTGTTTCTGGTAATGCTGATTATTGCCAAAAAGGGTAAAAAAATATTCAGGATTTTGGCAAAAAGAATTGGAAAGAGGGAAATAAGTGAATTTCTAAGAAATTGTGGCTATTTCTCAGTTGATAGCTAACATCAGTCATTGTTAATTAAAATTTATTGGTGATTATTTGTGATTGTCACTAAGAACATTTTGTAGATCTAAGTTAAGAGAGAAAAATCATAAGATCATATGAAGAAAGTTGTATAAGGAGCCTGAATAGAAACAGGCAGATATCCAAGGTAGCTACCACTAAGGAGCCACAAAAGGGAAAATTCTGTTTGTTAATAAAAGGTTTGGAAAATGAAGATTCTATTCCAAAGATATTCCTTGATTGACAGATAGAATTAATTGCCAGCTCTCTGTGAAGCTCTTGCATGCTGCTTCCAAAAGGGAAAGGGAGAAGACTTAAGAACCAGTCTACATACAAGCTTAGAAGACAGGATAAATAGCTCCTAATTAGAAAAAAAGAAAATGCTAAGAAAAGTGAACAATTTTAAGATGCTCAGAGTTTAAAGGGAAGTAAAGCATGGATGGCTTTGAATAGGAATGTGAGAAAGATCATATTGGAGGGAAAAAAACTGTAATACTAGATAAACAGTATCTAGGTGGCTCAATACTAGATAAACAGTATCTAGGTGGCTCTTTCTTCACGTGGTGATTCTAAGAACTTTAGAAAAATTACACCCCGGGACTTTTATAAATTGCAAGTATGAATGTAAGATGGTATAACTTAGGAAATATTTATCAGCTTCTTTAAAAATTAAACTCAGACCTATCATATGACTTTATAATTCTACTCCTAGGTTTTTGCCAAAAAGCAAAAATAAATATAAGTGCATTTAAAGATTGTATTCAAAATTCATTGCAGCTTTATTGTTTAGTTTTTTTTTCTTTTTTTTTCAGTTGCACCTGTGGAATATGGAAGTTCCTGAGCTAGGGGTTGAATCAGAACTGCATCTGCTGGCCTATGCCACAGCCACAGCAATGCCAGACCTGAGCCACATCTACAACCTACACCACACCTTGTGGCAACACCGGATTCTTAACCCACTGAGTGAGGCCAGGGATTGAACCTGCATCCTCACAGACACTGTGTTGAGTTCTTAACCCACTGAGCCACAACAGGAACTTCATTGCAGCTTTATTGTAAACAGACAGAAATTGGAAACAGCCCAAATGAGCATTCAAAAAAATTGATAACCAATCTATCCATCTGCCCATTAATTATCCAATAGATATGAAAACTACATTTTTCTGAATGTTTACTATGATATTCAAAGTATCCAAATGATAACCAAGTGTTTATCAATGGATAAACAATTAATATATCTATAAAAAATATGTAATACTATTTAAAAAGGAAATAACTAGTGACACATACAGTAAAATGGATTAATCTCAAAATAATTATTCTGTGTGAAATAAGCCATACAATAAAAGAGTATATACTATATATATTTTACATAAATGTCAAGAAAATTTATACTAATATATAGTGACAGAAAGTGAATCAGTGGTTTGTTGCAGATATGAGGTAGGGTGAGCATAAGGGAAGAATTACCAGAGGTGTGAGGAAACTTCTGGAAGTAATGAATATATTCTTTCCTGATTGTAGTGATAATTGCAATTATGTATATATACGTCAAACTGTACACTTTTTAACATGTGTTGAATATATGCAGTTTATTGAATATCAATTATACCTTAATAATCCTGCCTAATATAGAATTATGATGTTCTTTGCTCATGGAATGACTCTGAGACTTTTAGAGAAGTCACAGCATCCCATTCTTTCCACTATAAAGATAAGGTGGCCACATACACAAAAAAACAAAATAAAAAAGTGTTTCCCTTGTTAAGCCATCTATTTATTAATCTCCAGCCTTGAGTGGCTAAGGAAGATTTCCATTGAACTATTTCACATTCACTCATTCCTTTATTCTTTCATTCACTATCTCATAAACACGTATTTATTTATATCTCTATGTATTAAGTGCTCTCTCAGATATTTCAAACTCAAATGATTTTAAATTCAGAATGTTTCATTTCCTCATGTTCTTCACAAACTTTTTCATCTTCACAATTTCTTAATCTTAGTTAATTGCACCATTACTTCACCATTTGCCATAAAAGCTATGTTTTCCCAGCAAACCTTAATGAAAAAAAGTAATACAATGTAAGAACTGGATATGAATATAATTAAGATTCAGTCCAGGTTCTCAGGGATATTAAAGTCTCATGGTAAAAGATTAATGTGTAAATAAAATGTAGTAATATAACATCTTGGTATTTACAGGTGATGGGATATACCGATCTATTCTGTCTGCAGGAGTCTAAGAAGTTTTAAAGAAAGGTAATATTTGAAGCACAACTTAGAGAGTAAATATGAATTCACTTTTCCAAACTAGAGGGAGGGAATGGCCTCTTAATAAAACATCAGAACAAAAACATGATAATATAAAAGGCTGGTATATTTGGGCAAAGATGAGTACTTCTGGTTATATTCAGGAAGGAGATATGGAAGACTGCTTCAACTAAAGTTGGCAGTTTTTAAAAAGTGATAGTGATAAAAGGGAACATTTTCTGATTGGAACACTACTGGGAAACTTCAAATGTACCACAGTTTAAAGAACTGATTGGATCATGAGCTCTCAAAGTCTATGGGGTAATGTTCATATCATACATAAAGAAGCCATTTAATGCTTCTTATTTACCTAAGACATTGACTTTCTTCCTGAAGACCAAGCCAGGGACATTTGAACATCTTGGGGTAGACAGCTCATGACAGCCTGATTCCCCTCCTGTGCCACCGATTCCTCTTCAAAAAAAATTTCTCCATTGAAAAAGAGATCAAAACATGGGTAGACGATATAAATAGACACTTTTTTCTAAAGAAGTCATAGAGATGGTCAAAAGATGCACAAAAATATTCTCAACCTTGCTAATTATTAGAGAAATGCAAATCAAAACTACAATGAGGTTATCACCTCACTCTGGTCAGAATGGCCATTACCAAAATATCTACAAATAATAAATGCTGGAGTAGGTGTGGAGAATAAGGAACCCTCCTACACTGTTGGTGGGAATATATATTCGTACAGCCACTACAGTATGGAGGTTCCTTAAAAAGCTAAAATTATAATTAACATATAGTCTTGGATTCTCACTCCTGGGCCTATATCTGGAGAAACTATAATTCAAAAAGATACATGCACCTTTATGTTCACTGTTGCACTGTTTATGATACCCAAAGCATGGAAGCAACCTAAATGTTCATCAACAGGTGACTAAATAAGGAAGTTGTGGTATATACATACAATGGAATAATACTCAACCGTCAAAAATAATGAAATAATATCATTTGCAGCAACATGAATGGACCTAGAGATTATCATACTAAATGAAGTAATCCAAAGAAAAATATCATATTATATCACATATATGGAATATAAAAAATATGATACAGGAGTTCCCATCATGGCTCAGTGGTTGCTTAATGAACCTGACTAGGATGCAGGTTCTATCCCTGGCCTTGCTCAGTGGGTTAGGGATCTGGCGTTGCCATGAGCTGTGGTGTAGAGTCACAGATGCGCTTGGATCTGGTGTTGCTGTGGCTGTGGCATAAGCCGGCAGCTATAGCTCTGATTTGACCCTTAGCCTGTGAACCTCCATATGCTGCGGGTACAGCCCTAAAAAGACAAAAGACAAAAAAAATGATACAAACAACTTATTTATAAAACAAAAATAGATCCATAAATAGAAAACAAACTTAGGGTTACCTAAGGGGAAAGGTGGGGTGAGGGATGAATTAAGAGTTTGGGATTAACATATATACACATACACACCACTATGCATAAATTAGAAACCAATGACCTACTGTATAGCACAGGGATCTATACTCAATACATTGTAATAACCTATAAGGGAAAATAATTTGAATCACTTTGCAGTACACCCGAAGCTAACACAACATTGTAAATCAACTATACATCAATTAAAAAAAAAATCAGTAGACAACCTCCTGCTGTCAGCTCCTTCAGAGTCTAATTTGGCTGCAGAGAATAGCTTTACGCAAGGTCACATCCTTCCTGAGGCAAACCACATTCTACAACAAAGTGAAGAGGGTCTATAGAGCTCCAAATATTTTGACCCAATGCAGGAAAATTCAGAATGGAATCCTTCCAGGATCCGTACTACTGACTTGACCGAGGATGTAATAGGACAGTGTTACATTTTAGCTCTTCCCTCTGACCGATCCATTTCCTCCTCCTTCTTTTCACTAGGATTGAATCTTAAGAAATACACTGCACCTCAAATTCCATCTCAGCTTCTGTTTCCAGAAAACCCAACCTGCAACATATCTCAACATCATTGAATATTTGACACTGCTAAGGCTAGGTTTTGGTCAACTACCCAAGTAAATAGTGGAGCCACTCACAGCTGCCTGAGCTGACACATTTAGTTAAAACATGTCTCCATATCCATACATTTTCTCAGTCTATTGATATATTTGGCTTCCTAGATTTAACTTCCTTGGATGTACTCCCAAACATGTTTTACAGGTATATGCTGTTATAATTTAGCAGATCTTACCAATATTTCCAAGCAAAACTATTATTTTGCATCTGATTTTGTTCTTGTCTCTCTAAAGCATGCTAAAATATGATTGTAATTAAGTCTTGAGCAATAAGATGTGGTGGGGTTAGGTCTTGGAGAGAAATGGCATCTCTTGTAAAACAACTTAACTGAATACAGTTATCAAGTAAGGAAAGATTCATCTCCTCACCCTCAAGTGAAGATACTGCTTCCACTGGTAAGAACTCTCAAAAATAGTTGAATATTTAAAGAATTCAACTTCGATCAAGTACACACAAATTTCCATATTCCATTAGCAGAACTGCACTTCCCATTCTACTCCTTTATTTACATATAAGTGATAAGGTAAGTAGAAATTCAATTCACATGATTGATTTGTATATAGCATAATTAAATTTAGGATATAATTTTCATTAACATCTGTTCAGCCATTATAAGACATGGGTAACTACTTTAAGACCATAATAGGTACCTCTATGAGCATCTGACTGTGATTGGTCACAAAATTTGTGGCTTTGAGCTTGTCATTTTCTTTCTGTAACCTTTAGAATAATCAGAAATCAGCCTCCTACCCTTAGTTCTTAGTATCAACATTAATATGATAATGATCAATTAATAGTCACTTTGTATCCTGAACCCTAGCCTATAATAGTTTTACGAATGACAAATGTGAGTTTAAGTAATTTTGATACCACTGCATGCTACAATAATCAGTTTCCAATAAATGTTTTCATCATTACAACCAGTTGCAGGATTCTATATTTAAAAATATGATTCATGTGGGAGTAACCACTGTGGCTCCACAGGTTAGGAACCACACATTGTCTCTGTAATGATGCAAGTTCAATCCCTGGTCTTGCTCAGTGGATTAAGGATTTGGCATTGCCATAAGCTGTGGTATAGGTCACAGATGAGGTTTGGACCCAGTGTTGCCATGGCTGTGGCACAGGCTGCAGTTGTAGCTCTGATTCTACTCCTGGCCTGGGAACTTCCATATGCCACAGGAACAGCTATAAAAAGATATTAAAAAAGAGTACCATACATGTGACTACTCCTGGTACCATTATAGCATCTGTTAGGGTCATTACAAGAAAATAGAAACTGTGGGTGGTATGGCACCAGAGACAATAAATACAGGAAATTGGTCACATGGCTTTTGAAAAGCCACCACTCCTTGGGCTTGGTAACCTAAATTAAGAGATGTTGTTACAAAGACTAGGAGCTTGGGGTGGGGAAGTGGCTAAATAGTTGTCACTTAGTCTCTGAATTCAGGACAAGGGTCCCCTGAGGCTCCTGGACCAAAGTAAGTGCCTGGACTTCTTGTGTGTGTGCGAGGGGAGGGAGGTGTCACAATGCAGCTAGTGCTGATATGTCTCATATGATAGAAATGGCTGGTGCTGTTACAACTTAAGACTAGTAAAAACAGTCTCCATGATGTTATGCCCTGCCTTGGCCCACTCCTTACTCTAACTGGCTTTTCGCAAATGCTTTCTTCCTTGCTTAATTACTTTCTTTTACTAGTGATTACTTTCTAGTTAGCGTTATATTGCACCTGGTGGTTTCTTTCCCCTTGAAACACTTTCTGACACCCTCGCCCCCGCCTCCCTTTGTAAGCAATCTTCACTCCAAAGAGAAGGTCAGTGTGCAGTGTGATATTCTAAAGACCACCAGAAACCATCATCAGACCACCCGACACTGGCCTGGACAACTCTGAAATGATCTATCGAAGGAGAAGAATGCAGGCACCGTACTACTTACATACATCCCTGTTTTTTGAGCTAAACCTATAAGACCCCTTGCTATGCCCTCTCAAAGGATGACACAGTTTTGAGGGTATTGTCCTGCTGTGGCCTCCTTTGCGTGGCAAAGCAATAAAGCTATTCTTTCTCCTTCACGCAAAGCTCTGTGTGCTTGTAAACAGAGGCTGGTTTGGGCCACAGTGCTGGGGTGAAGGAAGACACAGAGACTGGACTAGGGCTGACTTTTACTGCTAGAAGGATGTAGGCAGACTCTGGAAACCTGAAAAGAATTCTTTCTTCTGCCATCCATCTTTGCAGTCTTCCCTGAGTGCCTCCAATTGATACAAAGTATGAGAAAACTAGGATACTTTGGGAGATTCAAGGTTTAGACTTTCAGATCCAGGATCACAAAGGAACATACAGAAAAGGGAACTTGGGTTTGAGACAGAATGCGTAAATATCTTGTCCAATCATGTTCACATAAGTACGTTATATTTAAAAAATGGATTGAATTGAAAAAGAAACACACACACACACAGACATACGTATAGGAGTCAGAAAGATAGCCAAGCTATTCTCAGGGGAATAATGATTAGAAATGCTTGGAAGGAACTAAAGTTCAATCAGAATGTGTTCCAAGTTGGAATTTAGAGATTTTTGAATGATATGATTTCTTTTTTCACTTTGTGTTAAAAATATGGGCAGCAATGAGAAGGAACTGAGTAGGCCACTATATTGGCACTTCCGTTCAAATAGGTTTTTTTATCTGTATACTTATGTAGGTAATTCTGTCAATCTCCTTACTTCTAATTAATCTTCTGATTTATAACTGCTGAATGTTGAGTTATAGTTAGCATGGTCTTTCCCATTCCAAAGTGTAAAGGAATTCATTCAAGCTTTCCTCAAGTATTTTTTTGGTGTCATTTTTTTTACATTTAAATATTTACTTTATCTGGAGTATCCTAGTATGTAGTGTAAATGACAGAATTTGAGGAACTATTAAAAGATGGTATTGTATTGATTAGGGTACATCTATAATTCTAGGAGCAGAATTACATGATGATATTTACGAAATAGCTATTAAGTTATTGCTCTAAACCATTAAGTCATTAGGTTTTACTTTGACATGGTCTATATGCCATACATAAATGGAATTCTCATTTTTACTAATGAATATAGCTGGTCCATGATTTTTCTATTACAAAAAGCCAGGGCCCTAGATGAGGAGTTGGATACAAAACACAACGATTTAGCTCTGAGCTCACTGGAAGCACTATTTCTTTTCACAGTCTTAAAATTGGCAATCCCATCATTTAGAACAGAAAATAGAATCCTCATCATGTCTTCATATTATGCATTTAACAAACATTTGTCAGCAAACTTTTCTATGATTAATTTTATTTTCACCTCCAGGGAAATATTGCTTTAAAAATATTTATGGTATGATTAATTGAATTTTAGAAATTTGATTAATACTTTGACTTTAAAGCCTTTAACATACAATATTAAATGAATTTTACTTGAGTTTTAATAATTCTATGACTGTTCCTTTTGAGCCACTGTTATTTGCTTCAGATTACAAAATTCAGTTAGAAGAAAATTCACGTTCAGTAGAACTGGGTGGTGTTGAGCCTTTTAGTCTGGAAATGAATAACATGCCTGTGTAGAGATGACAGTGATTTAAGGCTGAGAGAACAGGTCTTTATTTACCTGCCAGACACAGTCTCTGGTCTAGAAGCAGTAAATATTTTGTAATTTTATTGGAAACTATAACATCCTTGCACTCACAAAAGCCAGTTTTCTATAGAGTATTACATGACATCTTCACAGTAATGATAAATTAGATTCAACCTCCAAAATATCCAAACCTAACCATTTATAAGGAAAATGGATACTGAAGCAATCTTACTTCTCAAAACAGCAATCTTCACAATTCTGGTCTATTGCCAGAGTGATTCTTTAGGAATACATTAAGTTTGTTTTGGGGAAAAGGAAATATAACTCCATCGTAATTACCGAGTACCTACTGTGTTTCAAACACTGTGCCATACTGTGCTATGCATTTTAATTTTACTGCTTGGTAAACTCCCATGCCAATCCATGAGTTGGACTATGCTACCCTTATATTGCTTCTACAGAGATAGATTCCTCAGCAAGGGCAATTTTCTAAATTCACACAAGTAGGTGGCTTTCAATTCAGAACAGATTACATTTTTGCCAAAAAACAATTTTAATAAAAACACCAATTGATTTTTCTAAGGAAACATAAATTTTACATAAAAATTATAGATATGTAAATACACACACATGCATACATACATATTCAGTTGAGATTGCCTGTAGGGAGTTTATATATCTTTAAAATGAGTGGGGAATTTATGCATCTCCTATTCAAAAAATGCATAATACATGTGTTAATCACTTTAGACAGAAGAGAGAAATTTGCATTTTACCTGAACCTTTCAATTCTAGCATTTGCATGAAAACTGTGAAGATTTTTTTAAATAAACAGATACTTTGTATTACTTTTCTGTGACTGCTTAACAAATTAAACATAATCTCACCTATTTAAAACGAGAAATTTATGCTTTTACATTTATGCAGGGCAGAAGTCCAATCCATAACCCTGGCCAAAATCAAGATGTTTGCAGTCTATTACCTCTGGGCGCTCTAGGGGGAAATCTATTCCCTGTTTCTTCCAGCCTCTGGTTCCTAATGGCATTTCTTGGTTTTGCCATATTACTCTAATATCTGCCTCTGACTTCACATCACCTTTTCATTTGTATTTATGTGTGTTAGACATGCACATGTGTGTGTTTGTGTCTATGTGTGTGTAGTGTGTTTATGTATCAAATCTCTGTCTGCCTTCTACTTATAAGGCTTCATGTGAAGGCGTTTGGAACTCATCCAAATAATCCAGGATAATCTCTCCATTTTTAAGATTCTGAAATTAATCACATCTGCAAAGACTCTTTTGACAAATAAGGTAACATAAAGGTAACATTTACATGTTCTGATGACTGAGATGTGGAATGCTTTTTATTTTTTTGTTTCATCTTTTTAGGGGTGTACTTGTGGCTAGGGGTTGAATCAAAGCTGCAGCTGCAGGCCTATACCACAGCCACAGCAATGACAGATCCAAGATGCATCTGCAACCTACACCATAGTTTGTGGCAATGCCAGATCCTTAACTCACTTAGCGAGGCCAGGATAGAACCTGCATCCTCACAGAGACTCTATTGGGTATCTTAACCCACTGAGCCACAGTGGGAACGCCAAGATGTAATATACATGAGGGCCACTATCAGCCTACTACACATTGTCAATATTTCTGTAATTCCTTTACTTACTCCTTTGCTGTTCGCTTTAAAAAAAAACTATTTATTCTCAGAATTTGCACAGTTAGATTCACTTCACTATTTCATAATTTTCTACAATGCATCTTTGACTAGGAAATCCCCCAAACAGCAAAGTATTATTGCTTGTTGGGCAGTGATACAAGGCAACAAATTGAGATGACAGTGGCAAAGTTGTAATTATGCCAGTTTAGCGAAGACAAATAAAGAGAATTCTTAAAATTATTGCACAGAATTTCACTCACCTAGTTCATCAAGATAAAATGGTGAACAGGTCATATTCTCTCTTTTCAAACCCTGTTTAAACCCTGTTCTATATTTACAATTCATATTTCTACCCAAATGGTCTATGTTTTCCTTCTTGTGTCAGCTCTATCTTGTTTTAGTAACTGCACCACATTTAATGTGGGATATCTATCTAATACACATATTGGAAATGGCATTAAAACGACCTCTGTCCATATTGGTGGTTATGTAGCATTTCTGTAAACCTGAAATTATGCCAAGTATAAATTTTACTGAAAAATAAGTTTTAAGGAAAATACTATGAAAGACAAAGGAGAAGCAATATACATACATATATATACACATATATAACTGATGTCCTTGAAGAAGAGAAGCAGTATAAAAGAACAGCAAAAAAGTAAGATTAAAAATTTAAGAAAAATTGACAGGAACAAAAGAAACTTGACTCTACATATTTAAAGAGCATACAATGGAGTTACCATCACGGTTCAGCAGGTTAAGGACACAACATAGTCTCTGTGAGGATGTGGGTTTGATCCCTGGCCTCACTCAATGGGTTAAGGATCCAGTGTTGCCACAATCTGTGGCATAAGCGACAGATACAGCTCAGATTCCGTGATGCAGGGTTGTGGCAACAGACCTCAAATGCAGCTCCAATTCATTCCCTAGCCTGGGAATTTCCATATGCTGCTAATGGGGTATAAAGAGAAAAAAAGAAAAGAAAACAAAAAAAGAAAGAAAAAGAGCACAACATGTCCCATTAGAAGCTGGCACAAAATGATAAAATATATGTCAAGTAGCTATCTTAGTAAAGATAATAAATCTTAAAGAAAAAGTATCCCTATTGGTTAGATAGATGAAAATATCAAGTCATTTTCAAAAAAAATGTCTTTCCACAACTCCTTCACAATATAACTTTTTCATGAAAATCCAAAACGACTCCAAAATTTTACATCCAGGCAGGCTGACACTCAAGTCAGTTTTGAACACAGAAGCCATTTTTTTCTTTTTTCTTTTTTTTTCTTTTTTTTTTTTTTTTGCTGGGGGGCACCCCATTGACATATTTAGTTCACAGGCCAGGGATCAGATCTGAGCCATAGTTGCAGCTTAAGTGGTGCAGCCGTGGCAATGCCGGGTCCTTTAACCCACTGTGCCTGTGCTGGACAGGGGATCAAACCTGCATCTCAGTGCTATGGAGACACCTCTGATCCCACTGCACCACAGCAGGAACTCTTGGAAGCCATTTTTAATATAAAAAAACTATTCAACTTATATGATACATATGAACCTTTCTTGAAGATACTATCAGAGATTGGTCTTCCTAACCAAGAAATTAATAGAGAAACTTGGTAAAAGAACTACTATTGAGCAACACATTCATTTATTTGTATGGCTTAAGCTAAAACAAATGTGAGTATTATAAATATGGACAAGAACAATGTTATGAGAAATGACAGACTAGAGATAATGTATAGAAATTTGAAGAGATGGGAGAAGGCAGAAATGATGGTTTACTCTTTTATGGACAGTGTCAAAATATTTAAAGATAATAAATTAAGTATATATAATTTAAAGTTATAAAGTTAATTAGTAATAAAATAATAGATCCATTGAAAATGTGGGGAGAGAAAGTAGCGAAGGGAGAACAAATTTCCTCATTGTTCACAATGGGAAATTGGTACATGAGGAAGAGTGGTCAGTACATAAAAAGCAAATGATTAGGAATATTATATAAGAATATAGTTGTGAAGGTGCCCAGTAGAACGAAAATGCAATGACTTCCTAAAGGAACATATTCCAAAAGTTAAAGAAAATACTAACCACGTTAAAAAAAATAGGCAGTGTATACATTATGCTACAATTCACGTAAAATAAATATAGGTGAAGATGACATGCACAGGGTTGAATGACCACATGCATAATTAACAATGACTGACTCTTTGAAGGTTGACCTGATTGGCAAAAAGTGGAGAGAGAGCAAGTTTTTACTTCATCCTCTTGAAACTTTTAAATTGTTTTTAAAGAATATCTATGGCCCAGTAACCTTTAATAAGTCTATAGCAAAAATCAACAAATTAGCAAAGGAGTTGTATGTGGAATGAGTGTGGATTTGAGGAACCCAGTACACTTTGCCTTGGTTCACACAATATTCCACAAACTGCTTTGGAAGTTCACACAATTATGAATAATGTAAAGTGTCAAAACTGTACAATTACTGACTGAAAAAAACATTAAAATGTCTAGAATTTCAAATACCTATCAATTTTTGACTACTAAAAACCTTTTTTTTGCCATATTAAAAATTACTCCATTCTCAGTTGATCTGTGTTCTGGCATTTTTAAGTTAAGAAAAAGAAGATGAAAGATATGATAATAAGAGAGAGGAGCAGAAAGTGTGAAGAGCAGGTGAGACTTCCAGAGAGCAAATGATTGATGGCAATAGAGAGAGCAGAGAAGATACTGCACCATGGCCAGAGGGGACAGGCTAGATTAATGAAAGGCATCCATGCTTGAAGCTGCTATCTCTCACTTTCAACTATTCTGCTGCTCTCCTAAGGAAACTCTTGTTGACAAACATAGTTATAAGTGATAAATGACATCTGTGAACATTTGGAAACAAAAAACCTTAAATGCAGAGGAAATACTAATTTATTAAAAATGTGAATTATATTAAATGATAGTCGACTAAGTAGCTCAGTTTTTACTTCTAAGAAATAGGTAGCTGTACTTTATTATTTTTCTTATTTTTTGCTTTTTAGGGCTGCAACCTGCAGTATATGGAGGTTCCCAGGCTAGGGGTCAAATCGGAGCTACAACTGCCAGCCTTTGCCACAATCACAGAAACACAGGATCCTAGCCACATCTGCAACCTACACCACAGCTCATGACAACGCAGATCCTTAACGCACTGAGTGAGCCCAGGGATCAAACCTGCAACCTCATGGTTCCTAGTTGGATTTTTTTCCACTGTGCCATGACGGGAATTCCAGCATCTGTACTTTAAATCCTTGAACTACAGCTAATAATACCCTGCCCCTAAGTAATAACCACATAGAACCCCCAGTGATTAAATTTGCATAGATATGACCATCTCTGTAAGAAATGGTGTATAAAAATCCTATCAATTTCTTATATGGTAATGTGATCCAGTAAAAAGATTATTGGACCTAAATTCAAGGAGGACTAAGTTCCTGGATTTGCCCCATTTGGTGTAATAAGGGTGGAGACTGAGGTTAGATTTGGGTTCTCAGTTCTGGCTCCACCATCTACTATTTGACATTTATTTCAGTCAGGGAGAAGCTACTCCATGTATTTCAAGCTAGACTTTATTTAATTCCCAGAATCAGGTGTTTGTACAATCACTAGAAAAGCTGAGGTAACATAAATCAGAGAAACTGATGCAAGCTAATTTCATCACAGATTTAATCTTGAGAGGACAATTAAATCACCAGAGTAAAATTAATTGTAAACACCAAAAATCAGTTGATAAATCAAGAGCCTACTTCCTACTTTAGGGTCCTCAGTTTTGAACACGTGGGATATCACAAGACAAGCATCTGAAAGACAGCATTTCTAGGCCTGGCTCAAAGGATTTCTCTAAGGCTCCTCTTTCAATCTGTCTGTAGTTTTGAATATTTAGGAGCATGTTATACAGTAGCTTTCATGTTACTGTTACATGGATTATACTTTGATTCAGACAAATCATTTCAATGGACTGATTTTGCTTCAATCCCTCCATGATGCCTTATCCAATACATAGGCTATGCCCTAAAACATAAGAGTGTGAATATCCTTATTCCAGCATGCCAGTATTCTGCTCTGCTGAGTGAGACAAGAATATAAAGTCATCTTAGGAAGCATAAGATAGTACTTTGCCTTTTGATAAAGTTTATTAGTTTTATGTAAAGTTACAAATGAAATTCTATTTGAAGAGACAAAAATTGTCTTATATATTCTCTGGATTTACTAAAATATAATGCAGTGATTAGCACAAATAAAAAATAGAAATGCTTCTTAAAATAGTAAGTTTGTGACATTAGGTTATATATGAAAGTGATTAATTGAATTTAAATTATCATCTAAAAATGGACATTAATTTGTACTAATATCCCTCTAAATGTCTATGTGTTATACATAATACCTTGATTAATCTGATGATGATTTATCATGCTGAAATGTTTCCTCAAAATATAGGAAAGAAATTAATCATCATCAAGTTAATATTTCATTGGATCATAAAACCAATGAATAGATCATTAGATCAATAATCAGTCCTCACCAAATAAACACACAAATATTGCATTAAGATCGATCTATCTACCTACCTAACCTGATAAAATATTTTGACAAATTGAAAGGTGTACCTTGTCCTCAAAGGATTTCTTCAAAAATATATTGCTGTAGCACTGGTAGATTATGGATATACACAATGCTTGCAAAGTTAGAAAAGACATTAGAAATGTCTGGTCCATCTCTCATTTTTACAAATATGGTAAATGATAGTCATAGGAAATGGAATTACTGACCTAATATCATGAAGTTTCTTTACAATAGGGGGATAAAATGTCTTCTGTGATATGACTCATTGTTTTCTTTTCTTTCTTTTTTTTTTAGGGCCACACCCATGGCATATGGAGTTTCCCAGGTTAGGGGTCTAATTGGAGCTACAGCTACCAGCCACAGCCACAGCAACGCAGAATCCAAGCCACATCTGCAACCTACACTACAGCTTATGGCAATGCCAGATCCTTAACCCATTAACCAAGGCCAGGGATCGAACCCACAACCTCATGGTTCCTAGTCAGATTCATTTCCACTGAGCCATGATGGGAACTCATGGACCTCATTTTCATTTAGAATAAGATTGGTTATAGTGTAGATTAAAACTGTTTGTGACATTTGGCCTAATATCTGTAATTGTCATATTTGTTGCACATAACCTTATAGACAGATTCTTGTAGACAGATTCAGAAATATAAGTAATCGGTACTTATACTGATTCATTTACGATCAGGTATAACTATCCACAAGGAATGCCCCCCCTAAGCATGAAACTCAAATATTAGGTTTTGATTACACAAGTGGAAATGAAAGCTCTACCTTGCCTCAAGAATAAGAATGGATTGTATATTTTGAAGTCTAAGATTCTTTATTGGCTACCAGAGCAGACTTATCTCTCTATGGTGGTAGAAATCTGAACAGAGATAACCACTATAGGTAGAGGATTGGGTATTAACTGGGAAGGGTATGGAGGAAGGGTCTGTGCTGTATGCTCACTGAATACAAAGAGAAAACATAATGCCAGGGTTTGATCTCATTTATGCAATAATAAAACTAATGGAGATCATGCTGGAAAGACACCAAAATTCTATCAGCAATACTGTCATGGAATTTAGGATGACTAAAATGTGTTTCAAGTTGTTCTTAATTATCCTCTAATATTTCTATTATGATAGTGTATTATTTGACATTGTCATAGAAGGGGAAAAGAAAGAACTTGGATAATTTCAAGATGGTCAAACTTTCCCCTTTATTTTTTGTGATATTGAATAGTTACTTTAAAATATCCACAGACTTTGACAGAGTATAAAACATGATTAGATTTCCACCAGCAGCTCATGTGGCTGAGAATAACACAAGAGGCATAATTGACCTTCAAACTAGAACTGAATGCCAGAAGAAATGTTCATCAAAGAAGAAATCCTATTAACAGAAATTTCCTGGACTAGTAGCCATTGAAAATTTTAGTCATCAAAATATTCTGTTCTGTTCTTATTCTAAGGGCAGAACTAAACCATGTCAAAATAAAGCTGTAGCTGTCATTTTTTCTTATGTAATTAAATATTTATTAACATTGCCATTGATTTTAAATCAAATATTAAATAGGTATAAAGCACAGCCCTTAGATTTTCACAGTATTCTTTCTCGTCCTTATATACAAAGAAGGATATGTATAACTTCTCCTTCCCTTTAGAAAATAAAACGGAAGTTTGTGAAAAGTAGGTAAAGAGAGAGGGTAGCTTATGAAAAACATAGGCTTTTAGTTATGCCAACTTATAGTCTTTATTAGGCATTATATTTTGGGTGTATATGAGGCTTCACAACATATTTTTTGGCCACATCCTAGGCGTGCAGAAGTTCTCTGGGCCAGGGATCAAACTCGCGCCACAGCAGTGACCTGAACCACAGTAGTGACAATGCCAGATACTTAACCTGCTGAGCCACCAGTAAAACTCTGAGTGTTCACAACATTTGTGATTAGATGTTGCCAATGTAAATCTCTACCCACTACCATTTGGAGTGGGAGACACGAGCTAGAGACAGTCAGCGGAGGAGTGGAACTACGTGGTGCCTGCAGCTGATCTAAGTAGTGGGAGGGGTATATTGAGAATGGCTGACTTTCTGCTACTAAAGAAACTCAGCTGAACAAAGAAAGAAGCTGAACAAACAGTCCAGAGGAAGAAGTTGAACAAAAAAGTTAGTTGGCTGTATTAGTTATGACTTACTGCATTTGTCAAGTTACTACATGAACTGTCATATAATAACTGTGAATGAAAAATTAAAAACAGAGTAAAAAAAGTCCAGAAATTTGGATGCTTGCAAGTTTGGATATTGATGGGTTAAGGATCCAGTGTTGCCACTGCGACGGCTTGGGATGATGCTATGGCACAGGTTCTATCCTTAGCCCAGGAACCCAGAAACTTCCAAATGCCATGGGTGTGGCCAAAAAAATAAAATAATTGCTTCTCTTCTGCGGTCAGGGAAAAAAATCAAATTGAGAAGAACTTTGAGCAATAAAAGACAATTAGACTCACTCCTGCAGCAAGAATCAAGTCAGGGCACAGCTGTCACATTCATTCTTAAAAGCTTTGACTCAGTTTAAGTGTCTCAGATCCAAAGACTCCAGTTCAGGTTTGACTCCCATTAAATCTTTGGGACACAAAGACACAGAAAAACTAGAGTAAAAACATGTTTCTCTAAAGAAACCTGGTACTAACTATTTAAGGTACTAACTATTAAGAAAGGAGAGCACGTAAAGTAAAAAAAAAAAAAAAACAGAGATCTGTCACAAATTCTAAGAAGTTAATATCAAAAATAAATGTGGATGAAGTTATTGGTGCATGTTGTTGACTATATCAAATTGATGAAAAGCCTACTATGTTTTGAAGAGACTTGTACCATCAGTAAAACATGGTTTAGACCAAAAATATCTATGACTGATCAAGACCAGTATATAGAGAAATACCAGAACCATGACTTTTCAAGATCCGCAGTCGTCAAGGGCAAGAAGCAGGCTGAAAAAACTTGCGAAGTTTCACTATTCTTTTTTATCTGAGGCTTCATAGAAAAAAAAGAGAGGAGAGATTATCCAGAGAATGGAACCAAGAATCACAGAGAACAATGAAGTGAAGGTCCCTCATCATAACCAGTCATGTAGATTTCAAAACTGACATACAAATTCACAACTTTTTCTCCTTCTGAATGAGGGTGTTTGCTGAAATTATCCAGTTCCCTGGATATACCACGTAATCTGTCTATTTGGCTCATAAATATCTGGATCAAAGCAAAAAGACAGGCCTATTTGATAAAGGGACTGATGCAAAAAAGTTATTTTGACAGAGATATCAATAAGTAATAAGGTAAATCTTGGACTTTAAGCTTGATGCCAGGGAGAGATGGCAATTCAATGATCTCTCTCTCTCAGAAAGGGATAGTACCTTTTATGTGTAGAGTGAAAGGCGCACTAAAAATTTGGTAACCAGAAGGTGAAATATCACAGTTCTTATTCTGGTCACGTAGTAGCTCCAAGTCTGAGAATAGGTGGTATTATACTTCCAGGCCCATTTGTAGTTGAATGAAACCAACTGACATATTCTGTGCAATGAGCTGTGAGCAGAAAAATGTCAGATTGTCAACTCCAGAAGGCATCATTTAATTATTAGATCAAGACTTTTCCAATCTCCCTTTCCTTCTGGCACAGTGATAAGCATTTGGTATAGTTCTATCAGTTTGAGCCTATAAGTAACTAAATTAAGCAAGCACACACTTTGTAACAATTCCTGGTTGCACCATAATGTTTGCGAACTAAGCTTCATAGGTTTGAATCATTGAGGGGTGTTTTTCAATGCACCTTCACCATTACCACTGATAGATTTATAAGGGCATCCCTCAGAGTTCCTGTCTTGGCTAAATGGTAAGGAATCTGACTAGCATCCATGCGGACTTGGGTTTGATCCTTGGCCTCACTCAGTGGGTTAAGGATCCAGCATTGCCATGAGCTGTGGTGTAAATTGCAGATGCAGCTCAGATCTGGTGTTGGTGTTTCTGTGGTGTAGGCCGGCAGCTACAGCTCCAATTTAACCCCTAGCCTGGGAACTTCCATATGCCACTGGTATACCAGAACCTGAAAAGCCAAAAATAAAAATTAAGGGCATTCCTTCAACTTTATAGACAAAGAAACCAAGGACAGAGATCTATAATTTACCTAAGATCATTTATTCAGTTAGAGACTACACACGGAATTGCTATTTGAACACACTTAATATACTTCTAAAATGCACTTTTTTCTTTTTTTTTGCTTTTAGCTTACTGTACTTTGAAACATATCTAATCATCTTAAGTACCTTAAATGCAACAATCTGGTTACCATACATCTATTATTCAATCTGAAGACACTTCTCCTGCTCTAGACATATCATGAAAACTGCCATCAGCCAAAATTCTTTCAATGAGTAGACTTTTAGTACAAGCAGGGGCAATATTACTTTCTTACTCTTACTCTGCTGTTGTCTACAGGTACACTCTGGGGACAGTTGGTGTTCTCCCATAATTTTTATTTAAAAAATTTTGAAATAGTTAATAAGTCATTTTTTTCAGAGCCAAAAGTAGGATATAAATATGTGTGGCCAATCTTTCTTCTTGTTGAGAAAACCTGACTTTAATGTGTTAGATGGAGAACATGTGAAGAGAATACCTGATGTGAGAAATGGAGAGAAAACTCCATTGGTGCTCAAGTCCTTATTCCAGTTCTTTCTGAGACCCAGGTTCAGTCTGCCTTTCCTGAAATTTGAAATCATTGTTGCTTTTTGGTATTTAGTGAGTTTCCACTCCTATGGCAGTTCCGGCTTTATGTCACTAATACCAAAGAATTACAAAATTGTATGAACAAAAGCCCATGGCATTACATTTTCTACCATTTCTATCCTTTCTATAATTTTTATTTAACTACAGTTTATAGTTAAATCAGCAAGTTTCATGTTTTAGTCATTCTCTATTGGATTTAAAATAAAAAGAGTTCCCTTTGTGGCTCAGTGGAAATGAATCTGACTAGCATCCATGAGGACACAGGTCCCATCTCTGGCCTCGCTCAGTGGGTTAAGGATCTGGCGTTGCCCTAAGCTATGGTGTAGGCTGCAGATACAGCTTGGATGTACCATAGGATTCTAAAATAACATAAAGAACATAAAGTTATTTTAGAATATACCCTCTATAATGTACTTTTTAGAGTAATCTCTTTCATTATTGTTTCATTTAATATTTTTCTAAAATAACATAAAGGGCATATTTATGGAATATATGTTGAAATGGTCAAATGATAAAGTACACTAACAGTGGTTAAAAGCATGCGAGGAAAGAGTGTTAATAAATTCAGACTTTGCATATTCCAGAAACATGCGCTGGATGCTCTTTGAGATCTAGAAGATGGTGAAATTATGTAAAGACAGTCACAGTCAATTGCATGCCAGGCCTCAAGGAAGATAAATATGAAAATGTGATTAGAGGATGCAGATTACACAAAGAATTTGAAAAGTCAGTCCAGTTTTATTTTTCTAGCAGATAATCACTAACTGGAAGGTTGTGTTCACACGTCTCTTAAAGGGACATGTTATTAGCTATAATGGGCACAGTGTGCGCTTCAACAAATCATTAACTACTTGTGGAACACTTTCTTTTCCCTGTCTATAAATCCTTTTATTAAACCATGCCTGCTAATTATTAACAGCTGTGTTGCAGCTGTGATGCGACTGGTATTAGAGGAACAAAGAAAGCAAGGACTTTTCAAGGATCCAGAAACTTTTTATCACTTCTGGCACTGAACAAGCAAGGGACAGTCAGCTCATGATTGCTTCTGGGAATACTCACCTCACATTATGTGGATTTATAGAATTTTTAGAACACTCAGACCATAATTAGTAATTTAGAATATTTCCTTCATTATAAAACAGGGAACATGAAGACAAGAGAATTTCCCATTGTCACAGTCAATTGTGGCTAACTCCAAAACAAAAAAGAACAATTTTTGCATCAGTGATCAGGGGTCTTTGTAACATACATTAAATTTTCTTTGATACGCCTTAACATATCGATCCTCCAATCCAATATTCATTTATTCAGCATTTGTTTATTTGGTATTTAATATATATTTGGTATTTGAATATCAGTGTGTGTCTCTCAGTTTTCTATATCTTTGTCAATTTACTTCAGAAAATGTAGTGAATATATGATCAGAGAAATACATATTTAGATTTTTCTAATTTATCAAAGTCCCTGTAATGTAGGCAAATGTTTATAAATTATATAAATTTATCTATTATATACATACATATGTTTACGTAATATATATTACAATACATTTAAGCATGAATAGATGATAGTACATAGATAGATCAATATGGATAGATAGTATTAACATTCCTGTGGTTGGTAATACTCCATTCGTTTGTTTTTAATGTTTCATTTATTCATTCAATATATAAATATCTAGTATGTTCCTACATTCTAATAGGGTAGGATCTAGTGATAACTCTACAATTTTTAATATTATGTATACCACTTACAATTTGTAATAAAATGGCTTTCCCCTTAAGACTTTCATAATTTATTGATGTAATTTAGCAGATACACAATACACACACATACACACACACACACACACACACACACACACACAGATTCAGTAGAATATGTGCTAAGTAGAGATATATACCATGTACTATAACACTAAACTGTTTGAAATGAGATGCATAGGAAAATATATATACTAGTGAACATCATATTTTAATATTTTTCCCTGTTTACAGATTTTTTTTAGAACTCATGGATAGTATAATCATTTGAATAATTAGATCAATAGGATTATTTCTATTTCAGAACTACAATAGCTAGGGGAGAAATGAAAGTGCACGTGCCAGTGGGATATTTCTGTGTAGAAGGGAAAGTTTAAAAGGATAAGCATGATTTACACACTCTTAATCTCTCCTCCCCAAATAAAGTGATGATTAGATCATTTAGAAACATTTATCGGGGGTGGAGGGGTGGGGAAGAGACTCTAGAAGGTCTGAGTTTGCTAACTGCACCACCATGTAGCAGCAGGGATGCTCCCAGGCTGCTCACAGGGTAATTATCACCTCCGAGGGAGCAGGGGTTCCGGAAATGATGTTCATCATCACATAAAAGGGGAAGGCCCCTCACAAGCATTCTATTCCAAGCTGTAAATTTCTTTTGTTTTCAGAAAAAGCGGTTATGAATTAAGGCCCACTGCTGTTCAAATAATTAGGATTTGTGGTGTTTAAGAATTACCTCCATTAGAGAAGTAAAATGGTATTAATAGTGCGGCTGCAAGCTGTGAAATATGGAAACATTACTTCCTAAGACAGCTGTTCAACTGCTGTTAAAATATGCAAACTTCCCTGGGAAAAAAGTTTTTTTTCAGTCAATCAGTGCCTGGCTAACAAACAACAACAAAGGAGAGAAATAATAGCCCCATAAAAAGGAGAGTTCTTTTGAGCTACTGAAACAATTATGGAACAAACTAAATCACTAAGAGAGCAGAGAATCTTTTGGGGACCAAGTAATCAAAGAGTGGGAATTAAGTGATCAACACACAAAGGTGTATTAACAGAATGATAATGAAAATAGCAATTCATAAGGGCCGTTCACCTGAGAAGGAAAACCACTAAAACAGCAAGCTTGATCATGATTTTTATAGGCATAAATATGTGGATTAATAAAACTAAGTTTTGTTTATTCACCCATCAAAAATATTAATTGGGTTTCTTATGTAAAGCTTTGAATTTTCCAAATAATTATGAAGATACTGGAATCCCTTAAAATGAGAATCATACTTTGATCATTTACTTATGGAAACAAATTGAGGCAATTTGGAGGAAAAAATACCCAAAAGAATCTAACTACTTACTTTTACCTATTTCACCACCTTTCAAGGTACTCAGTAAAATCAATACATAATTTCTGAGGATGGCTTTCAGTGACTACACTGTTTTGTCAAGGGAAGCAGAATATCAGCTGTATTTTAAGATTAAAATTTCAGTTTCAATGAGTTAAATTTCAAATCATGTATAAAAATCATCATGACCCCAGGCCTACGTATGCCTAAGGATTGAAACTGTTAACTCCTGTGACAGTCCTGTAACCTCACGGTCAACAACCAGAGAATTGTGCAGAAGCTGATCATCTACTCTCAACACCCCTCCCTCACCTTGAAACCCCTGGAGGAGTTCCGGCTTTTTTGAGCACTAGCTGTCCTGGACTCTTGCAAGTTACCTTACAATAAATGCTGCATTTTTCTTCACCACAACCCTGTGTCAGTAGACTGGATTTGATGCCCACAGCTGGACCCCAAGTTTGGTTCAGTAACATGGGGAGAACATAGAGAATTATAAGGGAGCAATGTATGTTTTAAAGAGAGTTCAGGGCCTGGCCGGATTTCAGATAGTGCACTTCATATAGTAACACCAAGTACTGATAGCACTTCAATAATTTTACACCATATAAAGGCCTGAAAAGCTGAACTTAATGTGTGAAGACAAGGGTGGGCTGGCATCCCAATAATGCCAAATCCAAACTGCATCCTTAGGCAATTTTTTTGGCCACGCCCATGGAAATTCCTGGGCCAAAGATAGACCGGATCCCAGAAGCCATGCAAGCCACCGCAGTGCCAACCCACTGCCCCACAAGAGAACACCTTAGGCAATTTTAAGGTTCAGTTTCTGCATCTGAAAAAGAGAATTTTGCAGTCGGTGTCTAAGAAATTGGTATGCTTGCAGTGCACACTTTCATTTCTATTACCTTCAGAAAGTGACATTCAGTATAAAGTCTTCTCCCAAAACCTGGTCTAATTCATTAATATTACTGACTTGATGTGTCTATAAATATAGTTAGTACATAGCTGGGTAAAATAAACCAAACTGCACAAGTAGAAATACTTCCAGAAATAGTAAACTTTAGAGAATATGAATAAAAATAACAGATGAGATTGGATATTTGCAATGTAAAGAAATGCAGTTTGTAAAGAAATGAATATTTAGAAGCAAACGTACTTCCCAATATGTTTTCAAAAAAAGTAGAGCCCATTTTCAGCAAGACTTCACTGGAAGGTGATATGGGAGAGCACCTTTAAGCTACATTTTGGTATTTGCATATGCCTACAGTACACTTCTGTTGATATATTTTGCATGGAATCTGGGGGGGGGGGAGCCAGAAAATTAGCATTAGCATTATTGATTCTTTTTGCTTCAGTTATGAATTACATTTAACAGATTTTCTTATTTGAGTTCCTAGAAAGATATACTCTTTCAGACTTTGGCTACTTATATTCTCATTTCCATAGATTTTTATATGTTACTCAAACACAGTCCATTTCTATACTCTGACTTGTTCATCTCATTAAATTATTTGTATTTATTTACTTACTATTTTGATGTTTTTAGACAATTTATTATCTGGGACAGAGTATTTCAGATTATAGATATTAACAGTCAGTTCAAGAAAGATATCTCTGACTGCAAAAATTAAATCAACATTCTTTTATGTTTTAAAACTTTTTGTCACATCCCTATCTATTATTTCTCTCAATTATGTCTGCATGCAGCAAGGATCTGGAGGTCTGGGGGGTTTGGTGGGGGACTGTTCTGGCTGGGAAGTGCTGCAACGGTGCTGGGATAGAGCCAGTGGTCTCACCTCTTAAGGATGGAGGCAGGCAGGCTCTCTAGGCCAGGAGTGTTCAGTTCAGGGGGTGGGACGGGCTCTGGACTGAAGGGAGCACCTTAGGTATGAAGTTACAGCTCTTTAGGGCACTTTTAATGCCATTCCAGGTCCAAGTCCAACTCCTGGAGCCAAAGACACTCCCTCAGAGATTGCAATCAAGCTCGAGTCAAGTTTGCAGCAATGTACAGCAAATTTTAATTACACCCTCAGAAAGAGATTGGGCCATCCTGGAGTAGGGACTGGCTCTACTTGCAACTGGGACATCCCTTACATTCCCATGCCATGAACCTTACTGGGGATCCGATTTTTCCCACCCCAGTCCCCTTAATCTTTTCTGTCCCAGCCCCCCTGCAGCACACATAAGGGCTAAGTGTTGTTTGATCTCTGTATGGGGGCATGTTTTGATCCTCCCATTGGGATGCCCTGTCTGCCTGGGGAATAGGTTACAGGAAAGTGCTTTCTGACGAACATGCCTTATTTGTATAGGGAAGTGCTTCAAAGAGCATGCCTCTGCTATCTGCCCCTATCCTTATTGTTCGGTCAAAGGCTTCCTGTTTTGGGTAATGCTAAATGGTCTGTTCTGAGTCACCTTATACCATCCTACCTAACGCTTTTCTATATTTGATTTTGTGATTCTACTACTAGAACTTTATTTACATTGAAAATGTAAATCATTTCTGGACACACAGAAATGAGAATTGAATTCTAAATATAGCAACCTGCTTGCTCTCATTCATTTTAATAAATATTCATTGTATTTATTTGAAAGTTTATTTCTCAGATATCTGGTTCTAAGTTTTCCTTTTTTATTTAAATGTGCATATTCAATATACATGCAGAGTTTCAAGCTGGCTGGTATTTACGGTTGGCTTGTACTGGGTATTATAGCCAGTATGTTTGCTAATTGAGCTAGAGTTTAACCTGATTCACTAGGGCCTCTGTCCTTTAGGTTGTTGAAGAGCATGAAGATTTTCCATTTAAAGATTTTTAAGGGCATGATTTATATGCAGGATTTTTCTTTTTCTTATTTTTAAAGTAACGTATGTACTATATGCTCAATAAAATTTGCATAGACTATTTTACTTCTTTTCAGCGACTAAATGTGTTTCCTACAATTATTTGCATGCCAAGCTTAATTGTAGAAAATGATTCTGAGACAATCTTTTTTATTTTTTTAGGCCCATGGGCAGAAGCAAAAGTTTAACTGAGAATGTTAAATGTGGAGTCTCAATTTATATTCTCTGTACTGACTCTGGTCTAACAATCATAGATTTGTTTTTCTGATTTTATGTACTTGGTCAAAGAGTTTAGATATAGCCACTCCTCTCTATTCTTAACATCAAACCTAGTATATTATTATGAATGAAACATGTTATCTTCCCAATCACTATTTTCTATCTGCATTAGGGCATTAGGAGAAATTATTCCCTGCTTCTGGCCTGATGACCTCCTGGAAGATTACTAAATTATAAAAACCTATAAAAATCAGTTGTGATTTGGAAAACAATTTTTCTCAAATGCCTACACTGGTGAGTTCACTTGAGAATGCCCATGCTGATTCAAATACGCTACTAAATAATTCTGTTACATTTTTTAGAACATGTTACCCTATCTGTGTCTGAACGTAATCTCTCAGGTTCAAGGACAGTCATTCAAGAACTTATCAAAGTAGAAAGATAAATAAAAGGGTGATAGTAAACAGATTTCTTCCCATTTTTCTCAAATACCCCTGTGACTATATGATCAGCACAATGTGTTTCTTTTCAATCAGAACACTGAAAACAAATATATATTTTTCTTAAAAATGAAAATTCAACATGGAAAATCTACCTGATAATATTTAGGACTTTTAAAGCCCTTTGTGTTTCACTTTCAAGAAGCATTGATAATTTTATAGAATAGTTTCATTTATAACTTTATAATCTCTAACTGCTTTTGCTTCTTACTGTTGATTTTATTCATATTATGTGTCATGCACACAACAGCAACATTACTTTGGTCTAAATGTTTAATGGAAATTCAAAATCAAAACTTCAGTTTTCAATCTATTTTAAAGACTTCTGATTTTTCTGCTACTATTTAAAAGGTCATATGATCTTTAATTTTGCATTTCATATTATAATACTGATATTTTGCAGAAAAATAATAGTTAAGTAATTAAGTGGTAAAGGTCAATAAAAATATTGATGAAACACATTGTAACAAGTAGTTTAAAAAGTAACTCAATGAGGAAATGATACACTTTACTAAGAATTCTTCAAATCTGTTAACTGAAATATTTATGATTGATCTAGTTATTTGGTTTAGCTGTTTACTGAATTCCTTTATAACAAACATGGGTAGATAAAATACATTTTAATTTTAAATTTATCCCTAAGATTTTAAACTCAAATAATGGGATACCTTTATAACCTCTCTTTCATTATTTAAACAGATAATCGCAGAGTTCTTTAAAAATACAGTACAATATTAGTGGCTTATTAATTATAAACTTATTATTTATTTACATAATGGTATTTCCATTAATTTATGTCCTCTAGTTTCTCTAAATTTTATAGTTAATATTGTAATACACATCACAAAGACTTTGTAACTTGTTCTCTTTCTACCTTATATGTTGTTGTATTTGTGAACAATTTTTTGCTTTTTTTTTGGCTTTCTACGTACAAACTAACCAGTTATCTTCAGAGACCATACATTTTCTATTACAAAGCATCCAACTGAATTCAGCAAACAAATCATCATTGTTTTCTGACCTCTAACTCTGGAGCTGAAAGTTCCTTTGTTCAAGTGACCACAAGCTCCGAATCACCAATTATTCTGTCATTGTAAAATGGTGACTTTTTTGTTCTTTTCTAGTCTGTGATTATAATTTCCTTTCTCGTTATTAACTGGCCACTTTGTTAGTGTTTCATATTTTAGATAACACATATGGGTTTCTAGGGCCTGTTTACCTTGCATAACTGAAATTTTCTACCCTTTAACTAGTTAGTATTTTCTTGATTCCCCCCCCCCAGCCCATGGCAACCAGCACTTCACTCACTGCTTCTTTCAGTTTGATTATTTCAATTCCTCTCTCCACACTCAGAATTTATCTGTTAAAATATATGTACAATTTATTTTCATTCATTTTGGAGTCATGATTTTTATAGTTATTATATTAGTTCTGCCTTTCCAAAACAATTCTTAAAATACTCAGGCAAAAGATACATGTGCCTGTGCACACTTGCCCCCTCCTCACGTGCAAAAACACACACTCATACACATGCAATGATGTCTTAGGAAACTGAAGTTAGAAAAAGTGGTTTTGATTGACTGATTAATTAATTTTTATATATAGGTACAGCATATTTTTTGATGAATAATAACACATCCCTTTTATAGAATCCCTAGCTATTTAATGCAAAGTATGATCTAGGAAAACAAATTTTTTCTCTGCATCTGAAGTCAGACTCATGCTCTTTTCATAACAAGGCAGAAATGAACCTGACCTCAGACTAAATGGTATTGAAATACTACATATTTTAAGAATCAAGGTCACTGCTATCACTTGCTAGTTATTTAGTTCTCCCATTCAGCCCTATAAAATGTTAGCCAATGAAATCGAGTTGCTAAAAATGGACAATGAGAAGCTAACAATCAGAAAACAAGGTCTGGCATAGTTGAGTTCAGTTAGTGAAAGCAACTATGAATGTTTTTTGAAGAAAATTATTTCTATTTAGGAAAAACTGAAATTTCATTAAGTCCATCATGATGAACAGCAGGAAATCTGTAATTAATTTTAGAAATGTTACACAAGAAATTATGAATTTATTCAAAGATAATAGTTTAAAAATGCAGGCTTCTCTACTTACAAAAATTTACTTATCCCAGAAATAGTTATACATATTTGATGCCAGGTATGCCATATGTTTTTCTATTTCACTCTGCATGTTTAGTTTAATCCTGGGTACAAATTCAAAGTTAAACATATAAACAAGTGAAGAAAAAATTAACTTCAGGTAAGAAAAAACTATGAAGCTTTATGAGAGTATTATGTTTGAGTAAATATGAGTAAATAAAACATTGAAGGTCATTTGTAAATATGGCCATCTCCTCATCTTATTCTTGCACATAACAGATTAATACATATTACACATGCAAAAAAATTAAAAATACAATAAAAATATTGTTGCAGTTATGTATTAGACCGTGATTGCTGCTGTATCATATTGACACAAATAGTGTGGCTTGGTTCTTGAGATGCATTTGTGGAAAAAAAAAAATACTCTTGTGGAACTTACAGTCTATGGGGTAGAGAAAGCCACAGTGCCAATGGACAGTAGTCTTTAAGTTACATAGAATAGTAAAAGTTGATGAGTATTAGGGAAAATAAAGAGTTTGAAAAGGACAAAAGACATTAAGATGGCGGAATGGAAGGACTGGAGCTCAACTTCTCTCCCAAATAACAGCAAAACTACAACCAAATGCTGAGCAACCTTCAACCAAATGGACTGTAAACTTCCAAAAAAGATACTCTGCTCCAGAAGACACAGCGGAGACCACATCAAGAGGTAGGAGGGGCGATTACGTGATAGAAGCAATCCCATACCTCCCGGGTGGGAAGCCTCACAGACTGGAAAGTAACTGCATCACAGAGACTCAGCTACAGGACTGAGAGTTCTGAGCCCTGCGTCAAATCCCCACGCCTGGGGATCGGGGACAGGGAGAAAGAGCCCATGGAGCATCTGGCATTGAAGGCCAACGGGTCTTGTGTGCAGGAGCTCCACAGGACTGGGGGAAACAGAGACCCCACTCTTGAAAGGCACATACAGACTTTCACGTGCACTGGGTCCCAGGGCAAAGCAGTCTCCAGAGGAATCCGGGTGGAACCTGACTGCAATTCCTGGAGGATCTCCTGGGAAAACAGGGGTGACTGTGCCTTGTTGTGGGGGAAGGGCATTGGAGG
>PVHT021183710.1:18427963-18456030 GCA_004024745.2 Catagonus wagneri
ACTTCCTAACACCATGCACAAAAAGAAACTCAAAATGGATTAAAGATCTAGATATAAGACCAGATACTATAAAACTCTTAGAGGAAAACATAGGCCAAACACTCTCTGACATAAATGATAGCAACATCTTCTCAGATCCATGTGTCAGAGTAAGGACAATAAAAAGAGAAATAAACAAATGGGACTTAATTAAACTTCACAATTTCTGCACAGCTAAGGAAACCCTAAACAAAACGAAAAGACAACCCACAGAATGGGAGAAAATATTTGCAAATGATTCAATTGACAAGGGATTAATCTCCAAAATTTACAAACAGTTCCTACAGCTCAACACCAAAGAAACAAACAACCCCATCCAAAAATGGGCAGAGGATCTAGGCCGACAGTTCTCCAAAGAAGACATGCAGTTGGAAAATAAACACATGAAAAGATGTTTAACAACACTCCTCATTAGAGAAATGCAAGTCAAAACCACTATGAGGTACCACCTTACACAGGCCAGAATAACCATCATCAAAAAGTCTACAAACAATAAGTGTTGGAGAGGGTGTGCAGAAAAAGGATCCCTATTACACTGCTGGTGGGAATGCAAATTGGTGCAGCCACTGTGGAAAACAGTATGGAGATTCCTCAGAAAATTCAAAATAGAATTACCATTTGATCCAGCAATCCCACTCCTGGGCATCTATCCAGCAGAAACCAGGACTCGAAAAGACACATGTACTCCAGTGTTCATTGCAGCACTCTATGCAATAGCCAGGTCATGGAAACAACCTAAATGCCCATGGACAGAAGAGTGGATAGGGAAGATATGGTACATACACACAATGGAATGTTACTCAGCCATTAAAAGAAACGAATTACCAACATTTATAGCAACATGGATGGACTTAGAAATTATCATGCGAAGTGAAACCAGTCAGACAATTAGCAACACCCAATGCTGCCGCTTACATGTGGAAACTAAAAAGACACAAAGAACCTTTTTACAGAACAGACAATGACTCACAGACTTTGGAAAACCTTGGTTTTTCAAATAATACAATCTGGGGGGTGGGGGGATGCACTGGGGATTTGGGATACAAAATCTGTAAAATTTACTTCTGATGATTTATGTACACCTATAATTGAAATAAAATCCATTAAGAAAAAAAAAGAAAAGGACAAAAGAAATCAGGAGTCATTAGCTAGAAAAAGGAGTTGGAGAAGTAGTAGTTTGTTTTTTTTTTTCAGTATGGTCCTAGCAAGATTTATTAAGAAGGAAGTGATTAAGCAGAGTTTTAAAAGTAAAGGAATTAACTATGAGGCTAGAAAGGGAAGAAAAATTTCAAGGTGATGGTACAGATATCTTAGGGAAAGGATAATTCTCTGAAGAGTCAAGGGTAAAGTAGAAATAGGGATGGGCAGGTGGTGAAGGGAGCAGAGTGGTGAGAAGAGGTGCAACTCATGTGGGCTAAGCAACCAGATGATGCACTTTGTTTTATTTTGAATGAAATGGGAGGATTGAGGAATTGTTATGTGGTTTACATTTAAAAGGGACCACTCTGATTGGTATTTTTTTGTTTGTTTTTTTCTTTATAGGGCTGCACCTGGGGCATGTGGAGGTTCCCAGGCTAGGGGTCGAATCAGAGTTTTAGCTGCCAGTCTATGCCACAGTCCAAACCACGTCTATGACCTACACCACAGCTCATGGCAACATGGATCCTTAACCCACTGACCAAGGCCAAGGATCAGACCTGCGTCCTTTTGGATACTAGTCAGATCCATTTCCACTGAGCCATGATGGGAACTCCCTGATTCGTATGTTGAGAATAAATAATACCATGATGAATTTAGAAGCAAAGAGTGCTTACCATTTTAGTAACACCTATCAACTGGGACATACAGTCATCACAATGCCATGTAATATTGAGCGGTATTTTATTTTTATTTTACTTATTAGGGCCACAACTGCGGCATATGGAGGTTCCCAGGCTAGGGGTTCAACTGGAGCTGTAGACACCAGCCTACACCACAGGCACAGCAACCAGCAATGTGGGATCCGAGCCGCGTCTGCGACCTGCACCACAGCTCACGGCAACGCCAGATCCTTAACCCACTGAGCAAGGCCAGGGATCGAACGCGCAACCTCATGGTTCCTAGTCGGATTCGTTTCTGTGGCACCGTGACAGGAACTCCTTGAACTGTATTTTAGAACCTGCCTATATAAACTATGATAAATCAGGAAAGCTGAGATAAACCTTCCTTATAAAGAAAGTAATAAATCTTTTAAAACAAATGCATGCATACATACATAAATAGATTTGTAGCTTATTTAGTCTGTAATAAATGCCTCTTTTTTTTTTTTTCTTTCTGTTTCTGGGCGTTAGATTGCCAGTGTCCTTCATATCTAGTATTTAGGCAAACTTTAAATTATGCCCTTTTCTCAGATTTTCTAGAGACCAGCTCAGTATCTACTCAGAATATTTCCTATACACTTAATAGAAGTCATTAAAAGCCTATGATCAGTGGGGAATTATTATTAAGTTTTTAAAGTGGAGTAGTCCCCAAATTAAGCACAATGCTTTCTCATCAGAGCAGAGGAAAATAAAACAAGTTCCTCATGTGAATAGAAATGAAAATAAGTTCAATATATGTTTATTAAATATCTACTATATAAAGATATCAATTCAGTACACATAACCTGAACAAAAAGTGATCCACTGAAAATACTATTCTTATAGAACACGTTATAAAGATATATTGTTGTTTTTTTACTCATAGTTTTGATGCCTGAAATGCTTTTTCAGTAAGATTTTAAAATATATTTATGTTACACTTCAATGATTGTAATAACACTGAGCAATCTTACTGGTCTCCCACTACCCCCACCTTAGGGAAGGAGTAGCAGGCCACAGTCCAATGATATATAAAGTAAAGGCAAATCTAGAATGAGCTGTCTCTTTCCCCCTTTCCACAAAAGTACAGTAATAATAATTACTTTGATCTTAATTACAATGTTCCTTTCAGTCTACGTAATTCAGTATTTAATTTTAATGAAGTGTTAAAATTTCTAAAACACTATGGTCAGTCAGCTTTTATTGGAGTTTCTATTGTGGCTCAGATAGTTAATAACCTAACATAGTATCCATGAGGATGTGGGTTTGATCCCTGACCTCGTTCAGTGGGTTAAGTATCTGGCATTGCCACAAGCTGTGGCGTAGGTCACAGATGTGGCCTGGATCTGGTGTTGCTGTGGTAGGCCTGCAGCTGCAGCTCCAACTTTCCCCCAGCCTGCTTACTTCTATATGCCTCAGTGTGGCCCTTAAAAACAAACAAACAAAAAACATAGCTTTTCATGGCCCCCATAAATTCCAAAAAGCTGAGGTATCAGTTCTTATTGCAAAAATCACCTCCTCGTGCAAAATATGAATGAAAATAAAAGGCAAATTTGTTTTTGTATCATCAGTGTATCTTTGGCATTTCTCTAAGGCCTGCAGATGCCATCACTAATGAAGGGATGTTAAATAATAATGAGCTTAAGTATCTCATATTTCAAATATACAACTGAGAGATCACATAGAGCCAAAGCGGTATAACTGCACACAAATCACTGCACAAACCATGCTTGCAATCCCTATTCTCATGCATGACCTGTGCAAGTAAATTTCCAACCCCTCACTTATATGGAGAAATCAATATTTGAAAAGTGAGTTTTTTCTGACAGTTCATCTCCTTATTTATTTTTCCATGAATTTGACATATTATTGAAGTTTTAAATGCTAAATCCTTGACATGATTTCTTTTATTTCAACATATTTCTAAAAGTATTTTAGCAAACACACTAGCTTTAGTTGATTTCTAAACATAGCATAATGCTTTTGCTGACTTGGAAAATATTTCCTTAGGTACACTTTAGAATATCACATTAATGTTAATCAAATTGGCAAAGGAGTATAGTAATATTTTACACTGATGATGAGATAGGGTAACTGCAAACGATTTTAACAATAAACACTCTCTAGTTTTAAGGATAAATAATGTCACACTGGTCCAATATTTGGAACACCCACTCTTGTGCCCTGAATAGTTAATAAACAGATTTATTTGGAAACATCAATCCTTTCTCCGTTCATCTTCCTGTATACAGAACACACATACCTATGAGGTAACAAATTATTGTGTTTTTAAAATATCAGTTGAACCAGGAAAGTAAGCAAGTAACTCATTTTTTCCAAAGTTATATGTTTATCTAGTTGTGAAATAAGACAAATATTTACTTCCATTTACATTTAGAAGTAGTAATATAAAAATGATTTTTAGGAGTTAATAACCTAACAGTGGCTCAGTGGAAATAAATCTAACTAGTACCCATGAGGACACAGGTTTGATCCCTGGCCTTGCTCAGTGGGGATCAGTGTTGCCGTGAGCTGTGGTGTAGGTCACAGACGTGGCTCAGATCTAGCATTGCTGTGGCTATGGTATAGGCCAGCAGCTACAGCTCCGATTCAACCCCTAATCTGGAAATCTCCATATGCCGTCGGTGTGGCCCAAAAAGACAAAAAAAAAATTCTTTGCCTGCATTTTGTGAGCGTTACTGTGATTTTCACTTGAGCAAAAATCACAGACATGAAAGTCCTGTCATTGAATAAAAAGGTTTGATAGATTAGATAAGCCAAGGAATTTCAACTCCTGCACTGTGATAACAATCAAGATCCTTCTCTTGGTAATAGAAGATCAGTGATATATGAGATTTATGCCATAATTTAACCGATTTAATTTAATATCATTTATACATTTTTTAAAGGATTAGTGACAGCTTGCTAGTCATTTCCCTTTGGTGCTAACAGATAACTGGTGTTCTACAGATAACTGGAAAAATAATTTTAGTAGATTTATTCATATAATTTACTGCTAGATTCAGAAAGAAATATTAAGAAATATATTTAAGTCAGTGATCAACAGCATGAATTGCATCAAGGTATTTGAACATATTTAAAAGAGCATGATAAAAAATATCAAACAGCATTTGTTAATACTTTAAAGTTTAAATCACATACTTAAATAAATTCTTATATCCATATATTTTATAAGATTCCTTCTTGCATCCCTCTCAAAAATACTGTTCTTTATTTCACAGAATCCATAGGATTCTGTATTTATATAGGCTATTTTGTGCTAGGGAAATGAGGGTGTTATTTACAGAGATCATAAATTTAGATTATTTGATTTGGGTCATTTCAAATTTAATAATTATGTTGTAATCTATATTTGCCACAAGAACAATATCCTGGGTATAAATACTATACCTATGGACAGAGTTTTTGTTTGTTTTTTGGTACAGGAAAGGATTCCATATTAAAATATCAGTTTAATAATCAGCAAAGAATTTTTCCATCAATTAATTTCTTTTCCTTTCATCCTAAACTTTTTTAAAGGACCAAATAGAAGGATTTCATCTATTCAACCTCAAATTTTATGTTTTGTTTGTCATCCATTTTTTTTTCTCCAGGTGTATTTGTAAAATGGTTACTATATAATTCCTATTATTAAAATTGATAAAAGAATGCAAATATATTTTAGGTATATAATACACCCCCCCACATTCATACACACACATCAAGTAACTATGTTAATTTTTTGGTAACTTAAGATGCAAGTTTCTTTCATACACAGCTTTTTTTTTAAATCATAGCTGCTGTTAAACAAGAATTGGTGTAACACATGGTAAGTATAGCTAACAGAATATATTCTTATAAAATGTATATATTTAAAAAAATAAACTAACAACTTTGTATAACATTTCTTAAAACATATAATAAGGCAGTTTTAAGTTATGATTTATGGCTTCTCACAGAGTCCTAAAGTCTAGTCACCCCCTATAGGTTGATAAATTTATACTTTAATTTCTAATTTTAATAATTTATTGACTTCTATTTTTCCTAAATAAATAGTATATAATTATTCAAGTTAAAATGATAAAAAATACAGATAATCATAAAGGAGAAAATTAGCATCATTTATAATTCAGCTAATTGTTAATCTATGGTTGAATTATGTAATTATGTGATTCAATTAGTAATTAAAATAGTAATATTTATTTCTGTTCATGTCATCCCAGGGATTGTGGTGATTTCTTTGCATGAATTAATTCATTTATTGCTTTACTACAAATTTATGAAGAATGTAATAATATCTAAGGTTTATTAATCCAGGGGAACACACCAAGACACACTGTCATTAAAATGAAAAAAATTAAAGATAAAGAGAGAATATTAAAAGCAGCAAGCGAAAAGCAACAAATAACAAACAGGGGAACCTCCACAAGGCTATCAACTGATTTTTTAGTAGAAACTGAAAGCCAGAAGGGAGTACCACACTGTATTTAAATTGATGAAAGAGAAAAAACTACAACCAAGAGTATTCTATATATTAAGGCTTTTGTTCAGATTTGATGGAGAAATTGAAATGCAGCTAAGCAAAAGCTGAGTTCACTATCAAACCAGTTTTACAGCACATGTTAAAGGAACTTTTCTAGCCTCAAAAGAAAAGGCCATAACTAGAACCAAGAAAATTACAAAATGAAAAAGCTCAATTGTAAAGGCAAACATACAGAAACGGTAAAAAAAATCATTCACACACAAAGCTAATAGGCTAAAAGACAAAAATAATAAAATCATCTATATCCACAATAAGCAATTAAGGGATACACAAAACAATTAGATGTAAAATATGATATCAAAAATAGTAATTGTGAGGGGAGGTGAGTACAAATGTATTTAAAATGCATGTGGTATTAAGAGATCAGCAAGTTAAAACAATCATGTGTATATATAGACAACTATACAAAAACCTCATGGTAACTGCCAATAAATTAATCTTCTAAAAGATATAAAATGGAGAAAAGACAGTCATTTCAATAAGTTGTGCTGGGAAAGCCAAAAGCTGCATGTTTAAGAATGAAATTGGAATATTCTCTAACACCATATACAAAAATTTAAGTGAAAATGGAATAAAGACCTAAATGTACAACCAAACACTATAAAACTTCTAAAGGAAAACATAAGTAGAGTGCTCTTTGACATAAATTACAGTGATAGGTTTTTGAATCTGTCTCCTAAAGGAAATAAAAGCAAAAATAAACAAATTGGACGTAATTAAACAAAAATTTTTGCACAGCAAAGGAAACCATAAACAAAATGAAGACAACCTACTGAATGGGAGAAAATATTTGCAAATGATAAAACAGATAAGGGATTAATATCATATATATATATGTGTGTGTGTGTATGTTGAGCTCATATAACTCAAAAAAAAAAAAACAACCCAATCAAAAAATGGGCAGAAGAGCTGAAGAAGAGGAAATGCAGATGTAGATGGCAAACAGGCACATGAAAAGATGCTCAGTGTTGCTAATCATCAGGGAAATGCAAATCAAAATCACAATGGTCAACTACCTTTAAAACAATAAAGAATGAAAAACAAACAGAATCAAAGAAAATCAGAATGCTATATCTCACTCCTCCCAGAATGGCTATCATCAAAAAAAAAGCAAATATAAATAAAAGTTCCTGCTCTGGTGCAGTGGGGTAAAAATCTGACTGTAGCAACTTGGGTCTCTGTGCAGGCATGGGTTTAATATATGGCCCAGTGCAGTTAATTAAAGGACCCAGCACCGCTGCAGCTGTATCATAGGTTGTAGTTGTGGCTGGGATCGAATCCCTGGCCACCCAGGTACCTTCATATGACACAGATGCAGCCATTAGAAAAGAGAAGAATGTAAATGAAAATTTTCAGGAGGATGTGGAGAAAAGGGAACAGTTTTGCACTTGGTAGGAATGTAAATTGGTGCAGCTGTTATGGAAAACTGTATAAAGGTTCCCAAAAAAACTAAAATCAGAACTACCATATGACCCAACAATTCCACTGCTGGGTATGGATATGTATCCAAAAAATACAAAAGCGGTAATTTGAACAGATACATGCATCCCAATGCTCATAGCAGCATTATTTACAATTGCCAAGTTATAGAAGCAAGGTCAGTATCCATTAAACAGGTGAATTGATAAGTAAGATATATATATATATGTGTGTGTGTGTATATACACACACATACACACATACTATATATATATACACACACAATGGAATACTACTCAGCCCTAAATGATGTAAAAATTGCCATTTTCAGCAACATGAATTGACTTGGGGGGCATTATGCCAAGTGAAATAAGTCAGACAAAGACAAATACTGTTTTATGTCAATTATATGTGGAATCTAAAAATTATTACAAACTATTTAAATAAAACAAGAGGAAGCAGACTCGTAGATACAGAGAACAACCTAGTTGTTACCAGTAGGGAAGGCTGAAGGGCAACATTGGGATGGGGGAATAGGGTAGTGAAAGGCACATACTATTGATTGGGTGTAAGATAGGCTCAAGGATATATTGTACAACACGAAGAACACAGCCATTATTTTGTAATAACTGGAAATGGAAAGCAACATTTCATAAATTATATGAAGTAAAGAAATGAAGTTTTTATATGAAGATACTAATATGAACACTGATTAATAGTCTAAGTATAGACTTACTAAGTGGCTGAGTCAATGCTCTAACACACCTATTTGGACTCCAATGCCAAATCTTAATTTTGAATGTATATTGAGATTCAATTTCTGCATCTATTAAATGAGAAGCTTGAAGCAGTTTATCTTTTAGATATCATCCATCTCTTAAAATGTATGACTCAGTAATGAGTAAATTTAAAGGTATATATATATTTTATTTATTTTATCAGTTACATCCCTGTATACATAAAGTATTAAAACAATGATTAAGACAGAGTGAGTGCTTTTGGTATTCTCATAATTTTTACATCCTTGAAAAACAGAGTAAGCAAAGGATGATTTTTGAATATACCCATCTATTAGAGGAGATTCTACTCCCACTGTGATGAATTATATCCAATAGAAAAAGAATTCAAAGCAAACTTTAAAATATACAGTCCCATACACTCTATGAAGTTTATTCATGAGTTTTTAGGGATCTGTGGCCCATATAATGAATGCTTTCATTATCTGTGTGCACTGATGACACTGAGGCCATATGTGAGAATATTACTAAGCAGAATTTTTCATGATGGTCTCTTCATTAGAATGTAAGCTATTTTGTTGCTTTATCTTATTTAACTAGAAGAGAGCCTTGTATAATTAGCTGCACAATATGTAATTTTGAATGGCTAAATAATAAATAAGCAGCCCAAAATGTAAACAACCCAAGTGCTTACAGATAGGTAAATAGATATATTGTGATATATTCATATAATCGATGGCAGGTAGAGAAAGAAAAGATTGAATTACAACCGTACTTATGAAGTAGATTAAGGTTAGACAAAAGGGAGCAAAAAGTGTTTCAGAAAATAGAAAACAGTATGTAACACTTGTAGAAAGCTTAAAAACAAAAATAAAATACAATTTAAGACTATGGTCAATACTTCATTTAGTCTTGTGTTACACCCTCATTATGAACATTTTATATCCTAACTTTACACATGAAGAAGCTAATACACATAGAAATTTAGACCTTAAGAACACACCTAGATAAAACTATTTTTGAAAGGCAATGAAGTGATTACCACAAAATTAAGATTAGTGGTTAATACGGAGGAAGAGGGAAGATAGACGGGATGGAAAAGAAGCACACAGGGATATGCAACGGTATCGGGGAGGATTCTTATCTTAGGACATAGCAATACATGAATGTTCATTTATTATTATGCATCATAAATAGCAACATTACATTTATTAGTTTATATATATTAAATGATATGTAACTTAAAAGTATTGTTTTCCTTTTCTCATCATATCTTCATGCAGTCACTTTTTCATTTGTAATTGAACTTCTCAAAGGAATAAAATTTCAATTATTAACAATTTCAAGTCACGAGCTGTGGTAAAGTTTGCGACATGGCTCAGATATGGGGTTGCTGTGGCTGTCTGTGGCAGAGGCCAGTAGCTGCAGCTCCAATTAGACCCCTAGCCTGGGACTTCCATATGCCATAGGTGTATCCCTAAAAAAAAAAAGGGATTTCACTAAAGTGGAAGTTTTTGATAATGCAGTAAGTCAAGAAAAGGAAGTAAAAGGTGTACTGATTTGGCAGGAAGATATAAAATTGTTTTTGTTTGCAAATGACATGACTGTTTATGTAGAATATCCAAAAGAATTGACAAAAACTCCTAGAACTAAGAAGCAATCATAACAGGTTTGAAGGACACAAGATAAGTATACAAAAGTCAATTATGTTTCTGTTTTCTAACAATGAAAAACTGGATGTGGAATTAAAAACACAATGCCATTTATATTAGCACACCAAAAGTGAAATATTTAGATATAAATCTAATAAAATATGTGCAAGATCTATAAAACTCTAATGAACAAAAGAACTAAATAAGTGGAGGAATATTCCATGTCTATGGATAGCAAGACTCGATATTGTTAAGATGTCAGTTCTTTCCAACTTAAAATATAGATTCAATGCAATTCTAAATCTCAGCTAGTTATTTTACTGATTATCAACACATTGATTCTAAAGTTGTACGGAGACACAAAAGAACAAGAATAGCCAACGCAAAATTGAAGGACAAGAAGAAGCTGGAAGAGTGACACTACTTGACTTCATGATTTGCTATAAAGCTATAATAAGAAAGACAATATAGTATTGGCAAAAGAAAACACCACTAGATTAAGGGAATAGAATAGAAAGCCTATAGATCCCAATAAATATAGTCGACTTTTCCTTGGCAAAGGAACAAAGACAATATAGTAGAATAAAGCTACCCTTTTTAAGAAATTGTGCTGGAATAACTAAACATCTATATGCAAAAAAATTAATCTAGACATAGACTGTATAACTTCACCAGCATTAACTCTAAATGTATCATAGACCTAAATGTCAAGCAAGTGTAAAACTATAAAGCTTCCACAAGATAGCATAGAAGAAAACTAGATCTTAAAGCTGTTTAGGTACAACACCAAATATGAGATTCATTAAAGAAATAATGAATGACCTAGACTTCATTAAAATTAGAAACTTCTGCTCTGTAACATATGATATCAAGATAACTGGAAGATAAGCCACAGTCTAGGAGAAACTATTTACAAAAGATACCTGTGATAAAGGACTATTATCCAAAATATACAAAGAACTCTTAAAACTCAACTATAAGAAAACAAATAAACTGATTAAAAAATAACCCAAATCTCAGTGGGTTATTTAACAGGATTTAACAGAAATCTCAGTGAAGAAGATACATAGGTGGCAAATGCACATATGAAAAGATGCTCCACATCATATGTAATTAAGGAAATGCAAACTAAAACAATGAGATACCTATGCTACACATCTTTTAAAATGGCCAAAATCCAGAACACCGACATTAAATGCTGCTGAGGCTGTAAATCAACAGAAACGCTATTACATTGCTAGTGGCAATGGAAGCAGTATTAATCACTTTGGAAAACAGCTTGGTAGCTTAAAAAAAAAAAAAGAAACTAAACATACTCTTACCACATTAGGCAGGAGTCACACTCCTTGGCATTTACCCAAAGGAGTTGATAACTTATATCCAAACAAAAACCTCTGCATTTTAACAGGTTTATTCATTATTGCCAAAACCTGGGTGCAATCAAGATGTCCCTCAGCAGGTGATTGGATAAAGAAACTGTGGTACATCCAGACAATGGGATATTACTCACTGCTAAAATGAAATGAGGCATCAGGCCATGAAAAGACATGGAAGAACATTAATGCATATTACTAAGTGAAAGAAGCCATTGTGAAAAGGCTATGTAGTGTATAATTCCAACTATATGACATTTTGGAAAAGACAAAACCATGGAAACAGTAGAAAAATCAGAGGATTCCTTGGGTGGTGATGGGGGATGAGGAAGAGATAAATAGGCAGAGTACAGAAACAATTTTTAGGCCACTGAAAATATTTTGTATAATATTATAATGATGGATATGTCATCCATGGGTCCAAATCCATAGAATGTACAATACCAAGAGTGAATCCTAAGGCAAATTATGGACTTTGGGTGGTTATGATGTGTTCATGAAGGTTCATCCTTGGTTAAAAAAAAAAAAAAATATATATATATATTAAAAAAAAATATATATATATATAATTATGGCTATCTCGCTATCATTCTATAATATATTTATATAATTCTATTATATATATACATATATATATAATTCTAATGCATGATAACAGGGGAGGCTATATGTGTGGGAGGGTAGGGGGTATATGGGAAATCTCTGTGTCTTCCTCCCAACTTTTCTGTAAACTTAAAACTGCAGGGATTCCTGTAGTGGCTCAGTCAGAAACAAATCTGACTAGTATGCATGAAGACACAGGTTCAATCCCTGGCCTTGCTCAGTAGGTTATGGATCCAGTGTTGCTGCAAGCTGTCATGAAGGTCACAGACTCGGCTCAGATTTGGCATTGTTGTGATGTAGGCTGGTGGCTCCAACTCCAATTCGACCCCTAGCCAGGGAACCTCCATTTGCCATGGGTGTGGCCCTAAGAAGACAAAATAAATAAATAAACAAACAAACTCTACAAAAGTGTAGTCTTTGAAAATTCAATAAAGCCACTTTGTTTTATAAACTAGTTTTTCCAATATAGTGATTAATAACAACCACTGTGTTCTAGCCCCATAGTTTTCAGTCTTATCAGAAGCCTTGCCCCAATTAGTAGCATATTTTTCCACCCTCTTCACAATATTGTGATGAAATGTATAAGTACATGCCACTACTTTTAAATATAATTTCAAAAATAATCAATCTAAAATATAATACATATAAATGAGAAAGTTCCTAACAACATTCATATTAATTATTACACATTGTCTAAAATAAAAGATAGAATGATAGCGAGATAGCCATATACTTTTATCTAGTTATGATTTAAAATTTGCAATTAAGAAGCTATTCATTGAAAAGGTATTGATTGAAAAAGAAGGCAAGATATACCAGTAGAAACTAGAATAAAAAGTAAGTTTAGATTAAATCATTTCAATGAAAATCTTTTTGTACATAGTAAGAAGAAAGAAGTAATAAGACGAAAAGAGAAATAGAGAAATCATGCCAAGACAAATTACAAAGTATATGTAAATAAAAAAAATATGCTATTCTTGGAGACAGGCCTTATAATAAATGCAGTGATTATGAGAGAGAACAGAACAGAGACAATTATCACAGAGAACATATCACCTAGCTTGAACTCTTCTTATCTAAGAAAGAGATGGAGATCCAGATCCTTAAAAGAACTTGGAAGACAAATCTATCAATAGGTAAAGACAAGCAGAGCAGCAAATATCAACAATGAATCATGATGGTGATGCAAAAAGGTGGTAGAGATCTCAAAAGTGGTAGAGCAAATAACAGACAATCCAAAGAACATATATAAGTTCAACTTGCAATTTGATTCCTTATCATGACACTACATATTTTTAAAAACCTATGGAATAAAAATAATAAAAAATATTTTTAAAAATTTCTAAATAATGAAATATAAAGACATACCTGAATCTTATAAGGCTTAACAAATTTAATAATATATGTTAAATACAGCTATATTCACCTTTTTCACATTTATAGTTATTTTAGTTTTCCTGTATTATGCTAGTACATTAAGCATATTCCAAAAAAATAGATTCTTGAATGTTTATATGACATAGACAAAATGTGGGAGTTAATTATTCAGTAACTTCAAGATATAATGCTAAAAAGCAAAAAAAATAAAATAAAAGCCAAAAAAAAAAAAATGAAGATGTTCCCGTCATGGCTCAGTGGTTAATGAATCCGACTAGGTTGCCGGTTCGATCCCTGGCCTTGCTCAGTGGGTTAAGGATCCAGCTTTGCCAGTGGGATGTGGTGTAGGTCTCAGACACGGCTTGGATCTGGCATTGCTGTGGCTGTGGCTGTGGCTGTGGCTGGCAACTGTAGCTCCAATTCAGCCCGTAGCCTGGGAACCTCCATATTTGGCAGGTGCAGCCCAAAAAAGCAAAAAAAAAAAAAAAAATTAATTAATTAATTAATTAAAAAAATGCATTTAAACTATTTAAATTCCTCTTTAATAATAACATTCTCTTTGCAGGCCTATGTTTAAAAAAATCAATCTTTTTTGTAATAAAAGATTTTGACTTAGGCTTTGAGTATGTCATTTGAAAACCCAGTGCATTCTAGAAAATTCTTCTTTGTTAAGGACTCTCTTAAGTATTGTGTGTCACCTGGCCCCGCCTACAAATTTTCCAGTATCACTCTCTAATCATTATGACAATCAAAATGCTGCTACATATTTCTACAATTCCCCTAGTGGACATTAGTGTTCTAGCAATCATTAGAACCCATGAGTATGTTAGGTGATGTAACAAAAGGGACTTACAGTTGGAAATGAAATTAAGTTTGTTGATCAATGTGCCAAAAATTAATTATAAAGATCTTAAAGTAGAGTTGGAAGCAGAAAAGGATATCAGAATAATGCAATGAGACGCCTCAACCCACGATATACATTAGAGTGTAGTCAGTGGAATATCTGGTCAGGATATAACTCAGTATCAATAGCTACTCTACATCTATACAGCTCAAACATTTTACTATATTCATGTATTAGCACAGGTGAATTATCTAAATATTGTCCCCATGGAAATGTTATATACATTTTTATGAAGGTTGGTTTTCTGCCTCCCTTCAGATAAAAACATTTTTATATCCCTTTTTCTTCTTTCCATATGTAAAACACTTGAGATAAAATATAAACCTTGCTGCCAGTGAGACTTGTACATTCTATTACAATAATGTACAGAGGTGACAACATTAGAAATAAACAGTTACTGTTCAGGAAGTTTGATCCTCCCATACATATATACTTTACAAACAGTTACAAACCTGTTACACCTTAATATTGACAAAGTCTTTTAATAGGTGAAGCTTCATTTTGTGTAAACCGTGATTTTCAATTCTTATTTAAGCTGTGCTTACCAAAAATTTCACAGCTTCTTTTTAAGGTTTTGGCTTACTAATGTAATCAAATTAAAATATTTTACAGATTTTTCTTGTTAATTATTTTTAAGTAGACACTATATAAGATTAATGCAATTTTTGATTTGAGTTTAAGTTGTGAATTACCTAAAGTTTTGATTCATTTAATAGCTCCTCTTATGGCTGAATGTAGGAACTTGTTAAGTATAGGAAAGGAGTCTCAAAGAAATGATAATTATTTGAATAATATTCTTTAAGAATATTTTTTAAGAAACAGACTTTCATAGAAGTGAAGTGAGAAATATAAGCACAAATCAAGTGAAAACTGAGTGCATGAATTTTTTTCTTCTACTGCCTCATAGCATACTATTACTATGCATAGAAGGCAAGACAAAGAAAAAAAAAAGAGAATGGTAGTCATTTTTTAAAAATAATTTACAGTTCAGGGGGAAAAAGGTAAATTGGTAGCCTGTTAGCTCTGCCATACCTTTGGGAAGTGACTCAGCTTCTGGGTCTAATTACATTCTTGGAAGTTCAACAAGCAGTAGTTTAGCAAATAGAAGAGAGAGAAAAGCTCTGAGAGTCCCAGATTCGATCTGGTAAAAAAGTGGTAGAAATATTGCTATTAGGTTAGAAGCATGAGCTATCAAGCTCCATTCTTGACTCAATGACTTATTAGCTCAGCAGATTTCTCAAATTCTATCTCTTAGATTTCCTCATCTGTAATATGGCAGTGATAGTAATAAAAAATCATTATTCTTATTTAAATTAACTGAGTTACTACATTTAAGGATCCCTGCAGAATATTGGGCACTTGGTAAATACACCAAGAAGTTATGAGAGAATTGATATGACTAATAGTTAAAAAGTAAATTGAAATATATTTGAAAGGTTTTAGTGTAAATGGACATTACAGTTTACTATAATCTCAACTGATGTCAGGAAGGAAATTTTATAAAATTCTAAATTATTTCTTTAAGGGCAACTAAGAGGACTTATACACAGCAGTTGCTCAATAAGTAATTACTAAAGAAGAAATACATTTGCAAGTGATATGAACAATATGTAACATGAATAAATGAAAATTTTGTAAATATGTAGAGTTGTTAAAACTCTTTTATTTAATGCAAATGTGAGTTAGTTATATAGTGTTTTTCACCTATGATATTAGCATAGTTAAAAAGATTAAAAACACAATGGATTGAAGATTCTACTAACAAAGAATCTTTGTATTTTGGAGTGTACATATGTACATTGATTTTATTAGCTAACTAAATGTTGGAAGTATTTTAAAAGTCCAAATATATAGATACATAGGGGCTGGCTTATTAAATTTACATAACTCCTTTCAATGGGATATTATTTATCCATCAGTGTGAAAGGCATGTAAGTATGTGCTTGGATGTGTCTGTGTATAAGTATGTGCGTATATAAATTTATGTATTATGTATATATCCCTATGTCCAATTGAATTTTCAGGTAAAGAAACCATAATTCAGAATAATATGCATAGTATTCCCTGAATTGTATAAATACATTAACTGCCAAAAATAATAATTAAATTATAATATGTCACATAATCTCTTGTAGGTGCTGAACATTTATCAGTAAATAAAACATATAAAAACTCCTGCATTTATGGAGCTTACATTTTTTATATTGCATTTTTGGTATTTATCTTTCTTACTTGTAGTATATTTATTACATTACATTTTCTCAGTTTGTCATAGCTTCATATACACTGATCATCACAAAATTGTGGGTGCAATGCACTAAAAGATGCTATTTGCAATAACAAACAAGATAATATCTGGTAATAAAACTAACAAAAAAGGTGTGAAGTCTACAAAAACTTTAAAATCCTACTGAGAGAAAAAATATAGACTTAAATATAAACACACATTATGGTCTTAGAGATAAATATTACAGATATAAGTTTTCTCTATAACTTGAAAAAAAAATCCCAATAAAATAACCATAGGGATTCTGGTAAGTATACAAGCAGAACCTAAAGTTGTTATTAAATATTTAAAAGACAAGAACAAACAAGAAAAATCTGAAAAAAATGGTTTATAACCAACTCTTCAAGATGTATCTCCATTTAATTCAATAGTGGTGTGGTCTGAATGTTTCTTTACCTCTCAAATTCATGTGATGAACTCATAACTCCCCAAAATAATGATATTCATTGCTGGGCCTTTGGAAGATGCTTAGGTCATGAGGGCACAACTCTCATGAATGTGATTAGCGCCCTTATGAAAGAAGTTTCAGAGAGATCCCCAACCCCTTCCATCATGTAAGGACAGAGCAAGAAGGTGGTAGCTCTGAACCAGGAATAGGGCTTTCATCAGAATGTGACCATGCTGGCACCTTGATCTTGAACTTTCCAGACACTACAATGTGAGAATTAAACTCCTCTGGTTTATAAAATCCCAGCCCAAACAGATTGAGACAACAGTCTGGCCACAGTTGAAACTATATGGGTGCTAATGGATGCGTATGGACTTCTGCAAACTCAGTCAAGTAGTAATCCAGTAGCTCTAATTACTACCAGATGAGACATGGTATCTTTGCTAGAGAAGATCATTATGACTATAGATACTTGGCCATTGATTTAGCAAATGCTTTCTTTTATCTTCCAAACAAAAAAGGGGTTGGGAAATTATTTGCATTTATAAGCCATCCAGAGAAATAGACATTTCCTGTTTTGTTACAGGTTCTGCTAACTTTCTTACCCTCTGTCATATCATAGTCTGTAGAGATCTGGACTCTGTAAATGTCCTCAAGATTTGCCATTGATCCCATCATTTATATTAACGATACTGTATTTATCAGGCTGAATGAAGAAGTGGTTAAGATGTGGGAAGCCTTCATAAAAGAACTGAGTTCCAGAGAGTGGCAATTAACTCTAGAACAATTGAGAGGCTGGCCACATGTGTAAAATTTTAAGGGTCTAGAGGACAGGTGCATGTGTGGATATCCTCTGGAAAGTTAAAGACAAATATTTTCATCTTTTAACTCAAACAAAGGAAGTGCAAAGCCTAAATCCAAAGTCATTTTGGATTCTAAAAGCAGCATACCTCACAACAAAGGACATTTTGACTTGGAAATTAAATGATGTGAATGGCAGCTAGCTTTGAATTGAGCACAGATCAGTAAAGGGCTCTGTTAACACACCCAGACTATGGTACAAGTAGCCCTATATTTGGATCATAAGATCTGGTGGAGCCTAAGCTCTAGGAAAAGATGACATGCATTTTATACAAAGCTCTAAGGGGAAAATCATAGGAGTCAATCACTAATGAATATCTTACCCTTGAAACTGTCTCAACATCTGAATTCTGAAAACCAGTCTGACAATAATCTATGACACATTTGACAAAAAATATAGATTGTAAATAAACATTTGTTAAATAAACAAATAGGTACAAAAATGAATGGATAACACCAATTTGATAGTTTTGTAATATGCCAATATAGCTGGGCTAAAAACATCACCAGAATTCTCTTTCTTATATGTTTCCAATTAAGCTGGGCCACAAGAGTTTCTTGGAGAAGGCAGAAAGAAGGAAGCGACCAGTTTTATAGCTGGTACATGCTGTTCCTGACTTGCTGGCAACATTGCTGGTCTGAAGCAGCATCTGAGATGACAACTGCTCTCCTGTCCCTGGATTCTTTTTCAGTTTTCCTGACTCTTGGGCCAAATGTGGGTGTTTATCAACTTGACAAAGGGCCCCTGCTTCTGTGGAATAACCTTCGTCAAAGTTAGAGGAACCAAGAATAGACACAAATTCAGTGTATCCTCTTAGGATCCCAGGTAATGTTTAAAGGGTTCAAACATGCTCCTGATTCTCTCTTCCTTTTAATAAATATATTATATATGTGTATATATATATATATATTTATATGCACAATATATATTAGACATGATATACGCACACATATATATTAAACAAACACATATGCATGTACACAAGCACATAAATTCACACATGTACACATATCCTTCTGACTCAACTCTGGTTGAACCTCAAATATGCAATCAACAAGTCAACATTAGAAATAGTTCAACTATATAGGGTATCTTGCACATTGTTAATAGGAAACTTAATTAGTACTATAAGGTAGATAACATTGCTCTTTTCCACTGAGAGCACAAGTCCTAAGAGGGCCCCACAATGCCCTGCATAATCTGGTTCCCCACTGCCTCTCTCACTTCAGCTTCTATCACTCTTCCTTATGCTGCGTCATCCACCATTGTATTGATCTCCTTCATCGTCTTCAAATATAACATATCCCCCTGGCTCAGAGCTTTTACATTTGATGTTTCCTTACTTCTGGAACACAGTTCTCCCAGATGGCCAGCCCTATGGCTCCCTCTTTCCTACTCTGCAAGTGAAAGCTCAAATGTTATCAATCTGGGAGGACTTCCATGACCATTTGTATAAAGTAGTAACCCTGTCATCCTTCATTTTTCTCTATAGCATTTATCTCTGTTTTACAAAAGATATGACCTTCAGCTTACTTATTTATTATTTTTTTTTTTTGTCTAACTAGAATGAAGACTCCAGGAAAATGTGAACATTGTCTATTGTGTTTGTACCTCCAGTGACTGTAGCAGTATTTAGTATATAGTAAATATTTAATAAGTATGCTATTGAATAAATAAATGAATGAGTGAATGAACAACAATATCAAAATTATAAATAAAGACATTCCCTTTGAGGCTACAATTTTGCCTCAATGACATAGTCTTAAAATTTACCTGTAATGATGTAATTGCAATATAGTTGGGAATAGTAAAATTGAAAGGACAATAGTAAAATTGAAAGGACAGAGAGGTCTGTTTAATAATTATAGGGACGTTTTCTTACTATTTTAGTCAATGAAGAAAGCAGTGTATATCAAAGTGTATAGGGCATTAAGGCTGTGAAGGTGAAAATTTCATTTTTTATTTTGTACAATAGTATACTGATTAATCTGATTTTTATGCTCCCATACTGCTTTGCATTCTTCAGGTAGGTTTACTTACACACACACACACACACACACACACACACACACACTTAGCAAACTCTAAGTCTACTGATACAACATGAATGCCAATAACAGTTGTGCTGAAGATTATTATGAGATGAGCTCCCTGAGAACAGAATATTTATTCCCTACTCCACTCCATCACTTACATCTCCAGTACTAGGTCTTTAACAAATAGTGTTACTTGCATTATTGAAATACGAGTCCCAGATATTATGTAATATCACAAGAAGTTTCTTCTCACATTTATACTTTGCTTTTACTTTCACTTTCATCAAACACACACACAACACAGTCACAATGAACAGTTATTCTGTTCTCTAGATAAAAAAAAAATCACTATCTTGAGGAGGAGTCCCAAGAGATAAAATGCAATGACTACAAATACAGCAAAGCTCCCAGAGGAACTTTTGACTCAATTTTCCAAGAGTGGCAGAGAAAAAAGAACAGAGGTCTGTCAAGTTCCAGAAAAGAACCATCTAAGCTAGTCCCTGGAGAAATGCTGGGAGAATGGGCATGACTTTGGTAGCTTTTGAAGCCCTCTTCTCCCAATCTACTACTGCTGGCACTGCCCCTTTAACTGAAACAAGACCTGCTTTGAAGGAAGAAATTCAGGGATGGTGAATGCCAGCTTGAAGTCCCCAAACACAGTATTCATATGGACTTGATCAAAAAGGAAAGAAATCATTTCAGATTTGAGAGACCACCGCTGAGCTACTGAGACTTGGGTCCAAAAGACAGTGGATTTAAATAGCAAAAGTTATACTTTTATTTTGCCGTCTTTGCAGACGGATTCATTTTGAAGACTGTTCAACATACTTCCTACCTTATAGGACCTTAAAGTGTTTTACAATCCAATTTAATTCTTGGAGGGCCCTAGATTTTTGTGTAATGCTTATGTTTTCTTTCTGAGTCCATAGTACCATTTTTAATAAAGTGAAATCATGCATTTATATACTGTCAAGTCAGAAGCAAAATTATAGAAATGTACTAAGCTGTATTAAAACTATATAAGGATCTTTTAATAAATCAAATACTGAATAAATAAGAACTATAAGTCATCTAATATTTAACAGAAAAATTCCTCTGAGTAAATAAAAAACCTACGACTAAATGTTCTAAAATTTACTATATTTTGTATAGAAAGTTTAAAATATGCAAATGTTTGAAATTAAAATACTAGGCATTATTTACCTGATGCAACATAACTTATAATTCTGTATATTTTAAGGAATTCTTTTGAGTAGTCAGCATTTTGAAAAAACACAAATAACTGATTTAAAATTTACATCCTAACATTTTCTATAGTTCAAGGTGACTTTATATAAAATAAAATTATATAAAATTATTTTAAATGTTTATTTATATACATTTATATTTTATTTTGTTAAATTACTAAAGTCTCTTCCCACTAAATTTTTTTCATTGAAAGAAATGTTAATGTTGAAATTGTTTCATTTGTCAGCATGGTATCATTTTAAGTTTTTCTTTTATTTTGGTGCCATTTTGTGCCATTTCTACTTCATCTCCTTGATTACCACATAATCATTATTTCCTGTTAGTAATAAAGCATACGCATTTGAATAAGCTAAGGGCAATATGAATAATCAGGGCTATAGCATTATTTCTAATGATACCAATTTTCTCACATTTTGAATTATAATCCCATTTATGAACATTCAAATTCCAAGTCACATATTCACAGTCAATTGACATTAAATTGATATAATTTTGAAAAGCTTTCTCAGCAGTTTACTTTTTTAATATCAAGGTATTTTATAAAATAAATAATATTTTGAAAATTATTAATTTTAAAATTCAAAAGATGATTTTCCATTAGTATTTGTACATAAAAATCTATCACTACTTTTTTTTTTTATGGCCATACCTGTGGCATGTGGAAGTTTCCACCCAGGGATTGAATTGGAGCTACAGCCTAAGCCACGGCCACAGCAACACCAGATCCTTAACCAATCCATGTAGCAGCTTGTGGGAACGCTAGATCCTTAACCCACATCCTTAGGGATCAAACTGCATCCTCATGGAGACAGTGTCAGGTCCTTAACCTGCTGAGCCACAACAAGAAATCCTATTTTCTATGACTCACTATTTTTTATGAATTTATTCTAAAATTGAGAAAACTAGAGACATCAAAATATTTCACATTTGGTTTAAGATCATAGGTGACAGCCTAATTCTTTGTATTTCTCCATTTGTATTTTTTAGAAAAACTGAATTAACCCAAATTTTGAAATATTAAAATTCATTGGTAAAATTAATCATAACAGATTTCACGCCCTTTCCAGTCCTTCCAAAAATATTGTTATTCCTGAAATATACTTCTTACAGGCAAGAGCTGGGTGAGACTGAATGTATATCTGTGAGAATGTAACATAACAAGATGACTTAGTAGTGATGAAAATGTGATCACTATTTTGAAATTCATTGCCATTCAGCTTCCTCAAGTAAATAAAGATTTACAACTTAATAATCATGCCACTCTGCTCTTATGGCTTCCTAAAATTTCTCATTTTATAACCTGGCCCTTTGTAATCAATGCCAGTATCCCAAACCAGGGTGTGAGTCCCATTAAACTTAGAAACACCTCACATTCATCTTTATAACTATCTTCTTTCAAAGTGAGAGCATATGGATTGCAAGCACTCAATAAAACGATTTAAATCAATACATGCTAAAATGAACTAAGGGTGTTGGGTGACGTCCTTGGGTATGAGACTGACTATAAAAAATGTATCTGGTAAAAGAAAAACTTATGTTTTCTGTTAAGATGGCAAAGTAGCATCATTTATGCTTTCTTGCCAGATATCTATCCTCGGATAGAAAAAAATAACTCTGAGAAATCTTCAGGGAAATTGAGAGTAGACGTTAACTCTTATGGATATAGCCTGAATCAGGCTGTTCATGTTTTCCCAATTCCCAATTTCAGAATCGCTGTCTGAAGTTTGACAAAAAAGTCAAGAGAAATCAGACCACAGATTTCAGTGGGATTCAGAAACCTGAAAGAGCCCTAAAAGAATGAAAAATCAATGAAAAAATGTTGGACTGGCAACTTGGCAATGACTACTGTAAACTAGGTCAACTCCACCTTCCCAAATTGGTAAGGTAGGTAGATGACAAGCTGGGAAGAATGCTGCTTTCCAGGGCTGACTTTTCATTTCAGAATTGACAGGTGATACATCCTTCTGACTGTGAAAGAGTAACAAAAACCAAACTTACTCCTCACCCTTTCTCCTTAAACAGCCAAAAACAAACAAACAGGAAAAAATATATGAATATACAAACAGGTGATTTTCATACATTTCAAAACAAGAAAGCAATCCCTGAAAGAAAAGAAACAAACATGGTGAGCTCTACATTTGGACCGGAAGATGTCTTGGATAGAGTTTCTAGGAAACACGGGGAAGTGAAAATAAAAAGAGCCCAGAAGTCGCTCTATGTTGCAGAGACAAAGATCAAGGAGGCAGAAGCAGTGGCTTTCTCAGATCACAGTCGTGCAAAGAATAGATCTGCAGAGAGAGATAAAGGGCAGTGGAGACCTGCAGCGGGTTCCTTTAAAGATTTTAACTGAGTACCAGTTTTATTGAATTCTATTAACAACCGCCAAGGCCAGGAAAAGAACCAAGAGAAAGGAGCAGGTGGGCAATGCCTAGAGTTCATCCAGATTGTGATGTCCAGAACAGATTGTGGTTCCATCATCCAGGGTGGAAAGATACCCAAGAAAAATAAAAATATATGCGCACATAAAGACTTGTACTCAAATGTTTATAGCATCTTTTTTTTTCTCTAATAGCTCCAAACATGAAATAACTCAATGTCCACCAGTGGGTGAATAGATTAAAAACTGTGGTGCATCCATAAACTGGCATACTACAGACTCATAAAAATGAACAAAATATTGATGCACAGTACAACATGGATAAATGTTAAAATCATGATCCCGAGTGAAAGCCACAAGATAAGAATATCTACCATGTGATTTCAGTAATATGAACTTCCAGTAAATGCTAACTAATCTACCATGATGTAAAACGATCATTGGTTGTCTAAAAGATGGGTTTTGAAAAAGAGGAGAATTATAAAGTTCATTAAAAAACTTAAGGCATGAGAGAATTGTTCATTATCCTAAATTTATTGAGGTGTTTAAGTTAAATATATGTGTTAATAGTCACTAATGTTAATATTGATTTTAAATATATGTAGTTTATTTTACATTGTTTATTTTTACAATTTTATTAATTATACCTAAATTTATACCTTAAACATTGATGATACATAATAGATGCAATTGAGAAGGCCCATCTTTTTTTTATCTACTTATAAATAGTTGATAAGAAAAGGTTAAGATTATTTTGATAGTAAAGTAGTTGCTACCACACTGGAAATATTTATTTACCAGTTTCTATTCATAGATGTCTTACAATTTATCTTCCTTTTATAAGAGTAAAGAATCAATCAGTATAGCAAGCACCATTACCCACAAAGTAGAAAATATAACATTTAACCTGCTAGTAATGAGATTTCACAAGCACATTTAACTCAAAAACATGAACTTCAGGAAAAAAGATAATATAGTTTCTAATGGTTTTATGAAAAATTATTTTTTCTAAATATCTTTCTGTCACGTTTGCCATTAATAGAATCCTTGTAGAATCACTGATTTGTTTCCCACTTAGAAAGTGTACTGGCAACTTCTCTGATAAAACTGTCCTAACTTTGCAAAGACAGTGTTTCTTTAACCTAAATTTTTTTTTTTTTTTGCTGACAGGAGCATATGCAATTCCAAGTTAAACAATTATTTTGCTAACATTTTAATTCTAATGGAAATGTAGCAACTTGATAAATCATAAGTAAATATGAGTGTAAACTATGGTTTTATTTGAAGTTAGTTTCTCTTCACAGAATTTTTTAAAGGAAGTAGTTGTATTTTGCTCATATTATTATTAGAATTATGAATTATAATGATAGTGACTCTACTCGGGCAAAGCTTCTAGAAATAGTTCCCTAATTTATTAATAAGTTGCATAAAAGGATATATATGACTAACTAAACCATTCATATTTTAATAGGGTTCAGCCAAAATAAGTAAACAGAAAAAGATAATTACTAAATACTTGGGAAAATTAATAATTAAATCGGATAATTTTGTGTTTACCAGAAGAAGCTAAACCTTTTTGTTTGTTTTTTGCCTTTTCTAGGGCCACACTCGCGGCATATGGAGGTTCCCAGGGCAGGGGTCTAACAGGAGCTGTAGCTTCTGGCACATGCCACAGCCACAGCAACGCGGGATCCTAGCCAGGGTCTGCAACCTACACCACAGCTCACATCAACGCTGGATCCTTAACCCACTGAGCAAGGCCAGGGATCGAACCCACAACCTCATGGTTCCTAGTCGGATTTGTTAACCACTGAGCCACGACGGGAACTCCAAAATAAGGTAACTCTTCACTCTCTTATTTCCCTTGTCAAACAAGTAAAACTATTTCCAGATCAGCAGAGTTAAAATTCAAAGAATGAAGCTTTCCCATAAAGCAGCATCAAAGAGGACACAGAATGGACCGTGGTGCTACCAATTAAAAAAAAAAAAAAGTTGTAAAGGACAAAACAAAACAAAAAAGCACACAAGTTTTTTTTCACTGCAGGGTGAATTTATTAAACATAAAACTCATGAAGTTTCCTGGTGGCTCAGTGGGTTAAGGATATGGAATTTTCCCTGCTGTGGCTCAGGTCATCGATGTCGTACAGGTTCAATCCCCAGTCCAAGAACTTCTGCATGCTATGGGTGTGGTTGAAAAAAACCATAAAATCCGTATTTTTAGCTTTAGGGCAACTTTGTTTATAATATTTGATTATATGTCATTATGTGCCAACATTTTTTATTATTCATATTTACCTATAAAACTGACTTAGTAAATAAGGCATCTCTCAAACGAAACCAGAGCCCAACAAAATTGTTTGAGAACATTCAAAAATCCATTCTACCTGTTAAGGGTCTTCCCTTTCCCACAGATTTCATCAGCTTTCCCTCGCTGGAAAATTGCAGCACAATTCTGCATTCTATAGCTCCATCTTGTGTCATGCAGTTATTGAGAATTATTTCCTTTTTTTTTTTTTTTTTTCCTCTGAGCTGGGTAATTATATTTCTGCTCTTTGAGGACACTGAATGATGACAAGGTAGGCTAAATGTAAATGCTTAGACAAATATTCTGAACAAGTGTTAATAATAGCCAGATGGGAGCTGCAACTAATGTGCAAGGCACTTGCCGTTCTTTCAATCAAGCTCACTGGTAAAAGGTTTCTCAGTACAGCACCAGCATAACCTTTACTGTCTCCTTTCCTCCAGTTCCTGTGTGACAAGTGCCATCAGCAGTCCATTACACTGGCCAGCTGCTTTGGTCTGCAGCTGCAAGACAACACATTCTTTCTCTTTTTATTCCTTCTTTGTAAACAAAGTTGGCCTTGGCAGTGAATTTTTATGATTAGAATGTACATATTTCAGTGTGGCCAATTTTTATATATGACATGCAGGTTAGCTTGAGAATATGATATTTGGATTTTTTTTTCTTTTTTGCTAGCGTGTATACAGAGTTGAAATTAATTTTTAAAGTCTATCTAGCTTAATAGAAACATCCCGAAAGTCCTTGAGACAGGGCCACTACAGAGAAAAGCTGAAAGCACAGATTCTTGTCAGTGGAGCATGAAGATGACTAAGAAAATGACCTCAGTCCAGCACTTTAAGCAATTCAAATGTGATAGCAATAGGAATTTCTATAGGCAAATTATATGTTCTTTTCTTAACACTTCAACTTTGCTTTAATTGCATATAATTGCATTTGGGTTCCTTAAAAAGTCAGTCACTGACAACTACATATCTATAGATCTAGCTGGGTTTTTTATAGAATGATATATTTTTAGTAGTTAAAATATGAACAGTGTTGTTAACCAAAATCTGAATAAGGTTTGTACAATTTAAAGCACATTCTGAATACTAAAATTTTTATATAAATATATCATTTTTTCACATATCTAATATCAACTGGTTGGGGGAAAAAAGTCATTCTAACAAAATTTAATTGCATTTGTCAAGGAGGCAGTGCTATTATTTAAATGTGCTTATATGACTTACAGAGGAAGACATCTAATGATGTTGTTTAATTCCTGAGAGGATAATAGATTAACCCAGATAAAAAATACTGCTCATTGTTACAATTTTTGTACTTCAAAGTCTGAGCTGTATTAAAAGTTAACTCTTTGCATATAAATATTTCATGTATTCATCTATTCTCCTTTTCATTCTTTAACATTAAAAAACACCATGTCGTTCATGGGGGCTTGTGGAGTGGGTAAGTGGATGTGTGTATTTGTCTTTGTGTGATTCTTGGGAAGAAACAATAAATTCTTTACTTTCAATAATAAATAATTATCTTAACCAACAACAATTCGTTGAGAATAGCTATAACTTTGGCTAAACTACTGAATGTGTACCCCCCAAATCCTCAAATTTTCAATGTTCATGATACCAATCTTATTGTTTAGAAGCTACTTCTGATAAATACTGCTTATACTATAATTTTATATACATAAGATTCTCAGTGTTGTTTAAAATATTAATGAAAATATATATTTTACTAAACATTCTATATAAAGGGTATTCAGTAATAATGTTAAGGCAATGACATAGTTCAGCTAATTGTTTTGTATTTAAAATTTGTCTTTCATGGAGTTCCCGTCGTGGCGCAGTGGTTAACGAATCCGACTAGGAACCATGAGTTTGCGGGTTCGGTCCCTGCCCTTGCTCAGTGGGTTAACGATCCGGCGTTGCCGTGAGCTGTGGTGTAGGTTGCAGACGCGGCTCGGATCCTGCGTTGCTGTGGCTGCGGCGTAGGCCAGTGGCCACAGCTCCGATTAGACCCCTAGCCTGGGAACCTCCACATGCCGCGGGTGCGGCCATAAACCCACGGCCATAAAATGACAAAAGGCAA
>PVHT021183710.1:18457030-18479210 GCA_004024745.2 Catagonus wagneri
CCTTGCTCAGTGGGTTAACGATCCGGCGTTGCCGTGAGCTGTGGTGTAGGTTGCAGACGCGGCTCGGATCCTGCGTTGCTGTGGCTGCGGCGTAGGCCAGTGGCCACAGCTCCGATTAGACCCCTAGCCTGGGAACCTCCACATGCCGCGGGTGCGGCCATAAACCCACGGCCATAAAATGACAAAAGGCAAAAAAAAAAAAAAAAAAAAAAAAAAAAAAAAAAAAAAAAAAAAAAAAAAAAAAAAAAAAAAAAAAAAAAAAAAAAATTTGTCTTTCATAATGTGGGAGAGCAATTGAAGAAACTCACACTGAATTGCAGTACTGGATGAGCACATTAAATAGTAAAACAAAAAAATATTACCTATCCAAAGATGATTTAGTAATCAAGAGTTGCTCACAAATGAAATGCAGTTTCACTTTGTGATGGGAAAAAAAAAAAGTTTAATTTGCTTCTGTAGGAATATAGGTATTATTTTGGGTGTAGGCCTATTTCTCATTTTGTTTTAAATTTGCCATGCATCTATAGAAATTTTACAATGGCTATATATATATATATAAAATTTCGAAGTGTGAAGGAAATGGCGTAAAACTAGTAAAAACTTTGATATCTGGCCTAGGCAGCAGGGTAGATGAAAGAACAGGAATTGTAAGAGGAAAAAAGTGTAACAGTGTCTGCTCTATACAATATGAAAAGAACGCATGAAAGCAGTGCCCAGCTCTATTTAAATCTACCCCCTGGAAATAACCCCATTTTTTCCACATCTAGATGACCCTTACCAATATTTTTTGGTAATGTTGATAGTGCTCATTGAATTTGATCTCTATCTTCAGATTTCACAGAGAAAATAACTCAGCCTTAAGAAGCATGAAGAACAAACTATCATGTTGATATTTTGCATCCAAATTATTCTAGTTTCTGAATCTAAGAAAGAAGAGCTAGCTAACTAACTAAAATATTATAAAAAATATCGCATGTAAACACTGGAAGGCACACATGTGTGACAGCCTGATTTTTGGTGAAGCAGGCTGTGCTTTCCCTGAAGGGCTGCTATTGTTAAGCTCTGATGAGACTATCCTAACCTTAGGGTATTATGCACAAGGAGGAAAATGAATAATATTCTTTTTTTAGTCCTCTATTAAACTGAAATACTTCAGGTTTCTCATCTTGAACCTATCATTTTAAATTTTATTAATTTCACTGAGATGTATTTTGGAAAAGATAGTACGGGCTATTACACACTCAACCGATTCAGGGTAACTCCACAGCACCTATAACTCAGGTCATGTAACACTTGTCACTCTTCCTTCTCAGTACAGTTACTTTCTAATTAGTATTTTTCATGTAGTGGGTCTCAATGCTTGCTGTGTGTTAGAAATTTTCAAAAATATGAGTATGTAATACACATTCTGTGTTCAGGGATGCACACTATAGATGGGGAAAGATGTGTGCACCACACACATAGATATTTGGTGATTTTTAAAAATGTATTATTTTTAAACAATAGGGTAGCCTCAAAAAATAAGCTAAGTCCTGGGTGAGAAAATTCAGAAGAGCTATAGTGTAGAAATGCCCCTATGCTGGGTTATTTATTTTCTGTGTTTTAAAGGATTTAGAAAAAGTTATCTTATAATTAGTATATGTAAATGGATAGCCACTATAGAACACTCTCTAATCCAGATAGACTGAGGCACAGATTTGTTTATAAGTATTAAAAGTGAGCAATTATTTGAACAATACTACAAAAATATACACACTGACTCCTTTCTCTATCAATTAAGATATATAAGCAATATCCCAGAATTTTAAGGTGGTTGTTTAATATCATAGCACTAATAATTAACATGAACACACACACACGCGCACACACACACACACACACACACACACTCCACTATTAACCTTGGGGGATTTAAAAGTATTTATGGTTTGGAAGCCGGTTTCATGTAGTTTATCATTAAAAATATAATAGCAATAATAATAATAATAATAATAATAATGGTACACTTGTTAGCAAAGAATCACTTTCTAGTGATGATTTATATAGTCAGAGAATTTTGAACTAAATTCATAGTTTTAAAAAATATGGTTGTGTATTAATTTAGAGTCTATAGGACTTAATTAACCTTTTCAGTTTTCACTAGAAAATGTCTTTATGTGGGTTGTAAAAACCTCTTAAACTAAACAACTGTTGAATCATTTTCCTCTTTAAATAAAGTCAGCCTTTTAGCTTTCTCTTATATAAAACATAGATTTTTTCAGAGGTTGAGTAAAATTCTTATTCCCTTTGGACATTTTAGGTTCCTGATTCTTTTTTTAAACAATATAATGGCATAATAAGCTAAAGTTGCCTTTTTTGTTTTATAACTACAGTTATATCTGCTTGTCTTTCTTCATAAATGACTCAAAATACTTCAGTCAGATATTCTGACAAAAGTTCACTTCTTTTAGAATTTACATCTGAGTAATTTTTGAAGTTTAATTGACTTACAATATTGTTAATTCCAGCTGTACAGCAAAGTGATTCAGTTATATATATATATATATATATATATATACACACACACACACACACACACACACACACACACGCACACACACTTTTTAATATTTTCTCTCCCATTATGGTTTATCATAGGACGTCGAATATAGTTCTCTGTGCTATTCAGTAGGACTCTGTTGTTAATCACGTCTATTACAGCTTACATCTGCTAACCCAAACCTCCTACTCCATCCCTTCACATCCTCCCTCTTGGCAGCCACAAGTCTATTCTCCTTGTCTGTGAGTCTGCTTCTTTCATAGATAAGTTTGTGTGTATCATATTTTAGATTCCACATATAAATGATATCACATGCTATTTGTCTCTGTCTGACTTACTTCATTTAGTATAATAATCTCTAGTTGCATCCATGTTGCTGCAAATGGCATTTTGTTCTTTTTACAGCTGAATAGTAGTCCATTGTCTGTATGAACCACATCTCCTGTCATTCATCTGTTCATGGATATTTAAGTTATTTCCATTTCTTAGCTATCGTGAATAGTGCTGCTATGAACACAGAGGTGCATGTATATTTTTTAGCTATAGTTTTGTCTGGATATATACCCAGGAATGGGGTTGCTGGATCATAAGCTACCTCTATCCTTAGTTTTCTGAGGAACCTCCATACTGTTGTAAATAGTAGATGTATCAACTTACATCCCCACCAACAGTGTAAGAAGGTTCCCTTTCCTCCATACATTCTCCAGCATTTATTATTTGTGGACTTTTTAATGATGGCCATTTTGACCAGTGTGGGGTGGTACCTACCTCTTGGCAGCTGTGATTTGAACTTCTCTAATAATTAGCAATGTTGAGCATTTCTTCATGTGCCTATTGGCTGCTTCTATTTCTTCTTTGGAGGAATGTCTATTTAGGTCTTCTGACTATGTTTTGATTGAGTTGTTTTGTTTGGTTGAGTTGTATGAGCTGTTTGTATATTTGGAAAATTAAGTCCTTGTTGGTCACATAATTTTCAAATATTTTCTCCCATTCTATAGGTTGTCTTCTGGGTTTTTTATGGTTTCCTTTGCTGTGGAAAACCCTATAAGTCTTTGGTCCTGTTTGTTTATTTATTTTATTTCTATTGCCTTGGGACACTAACCTAAGAAAATATTGGAACGATTTATGTCAGAGAATGTTTTGCCTATAATCTCTTCTAGGAGTTCTATGGTGTCATGTCTTATGTTTAAGTCTTTAAGCCACTTTGAGTTCATTTTTGTGTGTGGTGAGAAGGTATGCTCTAACTTCATTGATTTATATGCAAATGTCCAACATTCCCAACACGACTTGATGAAGAGACTTTTTTTTCCATTGTATATTCTTACCTCCTCTGTCAAATACTAATTGACCTTAGGTATGTGGGTTTATTTCTAGACCGCTTAATTATCCCCAAATTGTAGCCTTTGCTGATTTTTCAATACACAGATATGAAACTTCTGATTTATTGAGATAATTTACACAATCTAAATTTTGTTTCTCAGACTAGGGTGACTGAAAATATATGCAGAACATAAAGGGGCAATGATTGTTCAATACATTTTGGAAATTTTACCCTACTTTTCAAAAGTTTCTACTTCTCAAATTAAATATAATTCCAAGATAACACTTTTAAGACACTAAGAACGATAATTTGAAATACAAGATTAGCTTTGACAACAATTGGAATTTTATCTAAAATGAAATCATACTAGTTGATTTGAATATAAAATTTTGAGCAAATATTTATTTTTTAGAATTATGTAATTTTCTTTTCCTTTCCATTGCAGAATTTTATATGACTGTCCAGGAAGTTAATTTCATTTCCCCTGAACATCCTTACAGTAGGAATTCAGTAACTGTTCCTTGATTGAATGAAAAAAAAATACATTTGTAATATGTAGTTACTTATTTTTAAATTAATAGACTTTATTACTTTCAGAATTTTTAGCTTTATAGAAAAATTGATCAAAACGTATAAAAAGTTTTCATATACTCCCACCTCTTGCTTCCCACACTTAGATTCCCCTTTTATTGATTTAATGTGGTATATTTGTTAAAATTAATGAGCCAATAATGAAGTATTAAAGCCCATAATTTACCTTAGGGTTCATTTTTTTCAATTGTACACTCTATGGGTTTTGAAAAATATATAAAGACATGTATCTACAATTACAGTATTATACAGAAGAGTTTTACTCTCCTGAAAATACCCTGTACTCCAACCTACTCTTCTTTTTCCTCTCTTCTCAAACCTCCTGGCAACCACTGATGTTTTTTTATTTGTTTATTTTGTCTATTTGGGACCACGCCCATACCATACGGAAATTCCCAGGCTAGGCGTCGATTTAGAGCTGTAGCCTGTGGCCTACACCACAGCCCCAGAAACACCAGATCTGAGCCTCATCTGCAACTACTCCACAGCTCAGGGCAATAACAGATCCTTAACTCACTGAATGGGGCCGGGGATTGAACCCGCATCCTCATGGATCCTAGTCAGGTTCCTTACCTCTGAGTCACAACAAGAACTCCCCAGCCACTAATGTTTTTATTGTGTCCGTAGTTTTGCCTGTTATAGAAAGTTATAGACTTGGACTCATACAGTATACAGCCTTTTTTCATATTGACTTCCATCTCTTAACAATATGCTTTTGTTCCCCCCCCCCTTTTTTTTTTTTTGGCTTGATAGTTCCCTTATTTTTATTGCTAAATAACATTCCACTGAATGGATGTACTGTGGTTTGTTTATCCATTCATCTACTGCAGGTAATCTTCTTTGCTTCTAGTTCCAGTAATCATAAAGAAGCTGTCATAAGCATTAGTGCGCAGGTTTGTGCTAATGTAAGTTTTCTGCTCATTTGGATAAAATATCAGGGAGTACAAGTGCTAGATCACATGGTGAGTGTGTGTTCGGTTTTGTAAGAAACTTCTAAACAGTCTTTCAAAATGACTGCACCATTTTGCATTTCAATCCAATTCACTTGTCTTTTTTACTGATAGGTATTGATATATTGGACACAACTCTACACAAAATAATCTGTATTGTTTATACACTTATATTTTTGTTATATTTTTATGATATAGATACGTTTATAAAATCTTGGTCAGATCTAGGATTCTCTTTTTCTCTCTAATACAGCTTTTCTATATAGAAGACATCTATCAATGACAATGCTTCCTAAGTAATAAACTTTAGAAAAGCATTTGGTTATTCAAAAAGAAGACCCTCATTTCTCATATGTTCTAACAGTACATTTTTGGTTTTAATTTCCTCTTTTGTTAATATTAAGGGAAACTTTAAAAATTCAGTTTCTTATTTCAGTAATTTGTAAGTTTACAGATGAAGTGTGTTTTTTGAAACTGATCACATTTCATTCATACTTTGAGGGAAAAGTATTCTTATTTTTTAGATCTCAGTCATTTATTGTTATAATTAAACAAAAATGTGTGGCAAAACTCTTCTCAGATTTTTCTTTGAAGTTATAAAGACATATGTACACACATTTTAAAAGAAAATATAGAGCAACTCAGAAATTCGGTATTGTAATAATAGCTGTATCTTTTGCAAATTTCAAAGAAAACGCAGCAAATATCCTAAACCTTCTAAATCTAGTTTTTCATATGAGAAGAATAAACAACACTTCACTGCAGTGTCTTTAAAAAGATATAGACATGCAATGATACTGCCAGAGAGAATTTTTCTTAGAATTGTAAAATATTCTGCATATTCACAATTTTATGTTGCCATGTGGTATAAAATTTCACATACAGCTTGCATTAAGGGCTTTATCTGAACTTCCAATTAGAGATAATGCCAAACATAGTAACAGGCATAGGATGAAAAAAGGCAAATAAGGGGAAGTGTATAAGATACACAAGAAGTAAACACATTAAAAGAGGATCCTTCATTATCAAAAGAAAAATGAGTTTTGTATTTCAAGGAAAGAGTATGTGATTTGGAATTTCTAATATGCAACATGACATTTTTTTTAGTCAGCTCAAGCTACCACACAAAATACCAAAGATAGGCTAACTTAAACAAAAGATATTTACTTCTCACAGTTCTGGAGGCTGGAATGTCCAAAATCAAGGTTCTTCCAAAGTAGGTCTGATTCTGAGGCCTTCTCTCTTGGTCTGTGGGCAGTCTCCATTGACCTGTAAGTTCACATAACTTCCCTACATACCTCTGGAGAAAGAGATTTCTGGTGTTTCTTCCTATGAGCACAAGTAATCCTGTCAGATCAGAACCTCATCATGTGACCTAATTTAATCTTAATTATCGCCAAAAGACCCTCTCTCCAAATTGAGTTACATTGTGGGTTAGGGCTTCAACATATCGAATTTTGGGGAGACACAATTCATTCCATAGCACATATCAGGTACCTAACTAAGGGAAAAAACTGAGGAAACTGTAATTGTTTTTTCTGGTATCTACACAAATGGCTGTCGACACACTTGGAACCCATATTTTAGATCCACAGCATGTAGGTCACAACGGTCCCTGTGGCAAACGGAATGAGCTAATAAGGGTATGCTCTCCTTACAAGCTCTAATTCAGTTTAACAGTCATTTTCAATGACCACTTCAACTTAGTGAGGCTGGACCATGAGAAATATTAACCTACCATCCTTAGTGTAGTGAAGCACAGAAGAAATGTAACAGAGTTTTATAGGTGAGAATCATAGTGCATCTCCCAAAAATGACATAACAAGAATTTAAAAATGATGCTGCCCCTATTTTTGGAAACCACTATACAGTTTACAGAGCTGCCAGTAAACTATAATCCAGATAAGCTAGACTTCCAAGCTGTGTATTCAGCAGTAATTTAAGTCAAGGGATCCAGGTGTTGTTTCTAAGTGATGCAAAGTCCTTATTCTGAAGCAGAATCTCACATCTATTCCACAGGATGAAAGATCCTACCCAAAACTAGTATGATGTCAAAATATGACATTCCCTTTTTTATAAGCAAAACATTTTACTTGTATTTTAATTAACAGTTGCTGTGACTTCAGACTTGAGGTACATGTGAAAGTCAAATAAATGAGGTATGTTACATATAATTTTATAGCTATGGCAGAATCTTCCTGTCTTTCCCATGAGCTGCGATCCTTGTGATTATAGCACCCAGAAATACAATTCTAATATTATTGTTTGACTTTTAAAAAATCCAGGACATGGCTTTCAGGTGGTATAAAAAGTTCAAATGATTTTTAATCAAATAATGAACACTTCAAGTGGCCAAATTTTACTGTATACATATTTCAGTACATTTACTTAACACCTAATATGTAGAAGAATATTGCCATACATTTTCATATTGTTATATCATCTAATATATTTAAAACAATATTTAATACACAATGCCTTCTATAATTTAGTTTATTTTAGAAGGATTTTTATTATATTAAATTATCATATATATATACACATATATACACACAAATATATATATATATATATACACATACATATATACACACACACATTCCCCTTAGAAAAAAAATCGGAAGCAGCAATGTTTGAAAGTCAACTGTAATCTATTATTTCAAATATATTATTAATGTTTGCTCATATATACCTCAGTCTTATCTGCTTAATTAATATAGCTATAGTTTATATTCAGTTTAATATTATATATCAGTATTCATTCTAGTATTTACACAGTTTTTTCTTTTGGTCATGCCCATGGCATGTGGAAGTTCTGGGGCCAGGGATCAAACACCACAGCGGCAACACCAGCCACATGAGTGACAATGCCAGGTCTCTAACTCACTATGCCACCAGGGAACTCCCTAACTTTTCCACTTACCACTTATGAACACATTTTTATCATTTTTATCATTTTTTTATGTGTATCATAATGGACATTGTCAGTTTTAATCTGCTTTTTAGGGGATGATAAGCTATTAAAAGATGTACCATGTTTTACATAGCCAACCCTCATTTGGGAGAAGTTATATTATTTTCAACTTTGCCATTATAAATAATTCTATAATAATTTTTATTCTAATTTCTTTCCATTGGTAAATTTGGAACTGGTGTTACTAAAATAAAGAAAAATCACATTTGAATTATAATAAATATTTTCACGTTGTTCTCCATTTTTTCTTCTACCTAGAGTCACCAACTCTTATTGAGAAAATGAGGCATCAATTGCTCACCATACTGATACTAAATTACTCTGACTTTTACAAGGGAGAATTTGCAAAAAGAAGCCTAATGGAAATTACATCAGGGTTGGATATCAATAATCACTACTGGTTACTGTATCCTGATCAGTATCTTTTTAATTCTTCAGTACAGATGAACCCAAGATAATACCAGATAAACTAGACCCTGTCTGCATAAAAGAAAGAAATATTAATCATCATCAGTGCTCTGATGTATAGTAAGCAATATGAAAAAAGCAGAAGAAATGTCATTACTTTTTGAAGCCAAGACAAAGAAAATAATATGTAATTTACACTCATATTTGTACACTTAAATGTGTGAACCCACTGAATCAGATTCTAGGTTTCTCTAACAAGAAAACTATTTTTCCTTCCCTTGAACTATGGATAGCTAGTTGTGAAAACTGTTTAGGTGTCGTTCTTCTATGCTTCCATAATATCTGCTGTGCACTGAATCTACCCTTCCCACTGGTTATCAACAAGGAAGATGTAGCTTCAGGGAAGATGCTTAGTACTATTTTTCTTGAGTCTATCTAATGTTCAGCGCTGGTAAATGATCAACAAATGAAAAATAATTGTGCATTCTCTTTCCTTCTTCTTCTCCTCAGCACTCAGTACCTCTGTTATTTTGCATAGTTTTCTTCATGATTCCATTACCACTGTACCTAATTTTAGATCAAAAGTTTGGTGAGGGCAAGGGTTTTTGTTTAATTACTCATCACTACACAGAATAATGGCAAAAAGGTAGAAATGTGATGGATATTTTTAAATTAAAGTGAATGGTTAAGTGAATATGTGTGATCTGGCATTTCAGATGAGTATTTGGAAATAAAACATGCAGATTTAAATATTCTTTCATGTATAAAGAAATGAGTATGGTTTTGATAACTAAATCAGTTATTAAAGCAGATAATACTATATACTAGGCCCTTTTAAAACCTCGTAATACTTAATGTCCATAATAAACACATCAAGCAGGTACTATATATCCATCTTACAGAAATTAAAGCTGATAATATGGCATATGAAATCTTTACAAAAGGTTTTATTAGTTATCAAATGATTGTGTCAGCCTGAGCCTAGGTTGTTTTCAGTCATCGGTGTCTAAATTCCTTTCCCTATGCAGCACTGCCAAAAACCTAAAATAAAAATAATAATATGGAAAGATTACTTTGGATATATATTGAATGCCTGACTTGAGAAAGGGAACAAGTAGCAAGTATTTATGACATGATTTTGCAAAAATTTTAATAACTGCATACTTGTTAATTCTATTTTATGTTTCTCAACCAGCAAAAGAAAAATATTTGAAATACACAAAGTTGTTTTTGTACAACTTCCAATCATGTGGACTTAAGTGAAACACCTCTGTGGCATAAGATTCTAGTGTGGCTCTCATAGTCCCTACCTTTTGACAATAACACCTTTGCACTCTCCCTTAAGTGTGTCCTTAAGTGGCAAATACAGGACCACATGATCATGCGTACACGGTTTCATTACATGAGAGTGGAATCCATCTTGTTAGTAGACACTTTCTTTTTCTGGCTTTGAAATCACAAGCTGTTAGTTGTGAGCTGCTATATGGAAAAGGCCATACAAGGAACTGACGGTTGCCACTGCCCACCAACCAGCCAGAAACCAAAGCCCTGACTGAGTTCAGTAGCTTTCTAGGTACTTACTGAGTACAGTCAAGAACCACATGAGTTAGAGCAAGGATTTATCCCCAGGTGAGCCCCAGCTGAGACCTCAGTCCTGGCTAATACTTTGATTGCAGCTTTGTAAGACTCTGAAGCAGAAAGCTTAACTAAATCCTGCAAGTCTACTGGGCCACAGAAACTATGAAATAAAAAATTTCCCTTATTTAGGCTAACAGTTTGTGGTATTATTGTTATTTCAATAGATAACTAATATAATCCCATACATGTTATTTATATCTGATTTGGCTTTCTGATTTATCAGAAATTTTAATTAAAAAAATAAGTGCCTCACTACACATATACATAATCATGAACGTGTGTGTGAACACATGCACACAAACTCATGACATATGCTCATATAAAAATATGTGACTCAGAGAGTAAGATATTTGACAGTTAAGTAAAACATTTGTTGTTAAGATATGCATTATTCAAATAACACATGGTTGAAGTGATTTTGTCTTTAAGTCCCTGAGCTGAGAAAATGAATTGGATTTTTATAAGTAATGAGAAACATGGCTAAAGCTCTCTTAGTAGATGGTCAAAAAGTTGAGAGCCTGAGGTTTTTCCAATCATTAGCTTCCAGAAAATGCCAGCTTCAGGGGTCAGCAATGTTATTACAAACTATGAAAATATAAAAAAATGTTTTAAAATCCTTTGTGTGTGATGAAAGGTTAAAAGCTGAATTATGTATTGCCATGGCAATAGCGTTTTGTTTACAGAACTTGTCTTTTCTAGAACTTGTCCTTTAAATGGTAGGAAAGAACCACTTCAGTCTTAACATTGTATTATACTCTTAGCTCTCATTAGTGAAAAATATTTGATCATTTTTCAATAAGAAGCATAAAATGTCCCATTGCTCATTTTGTTCATTTATTTAATGGCATTGATAGGCTTGTTACCTAAATTAAATGCATCTAAAGAACATGAATGTGCACTGGTTAATCCAACAGAATCTGTGTAAATATACTACTGTGATTCTAAACATTGGTAAATATAACGAATTTTCACTAATAAACAAGATGGACTGTTATAGATAATGTAATTCTTCACAGTGATTTACTGTTGGGCAAGGACTCTTTCCTTTGCCAGTTTCTCGTACTTTCTGATAAACCATTGATCAGGATGAGATAGGCTTTGTAGATGTAGCAACTGACTCTGACCCTTAAAACATCACACACTTGTTTCTTGCTTTTACAAAATGATTTAGGGTCCATATTCTCCAGAATGTCTGGATGCCAGGGAAATCTTCAGTGATTGAGGTTGCATCTGTTCTGTGGCCTGTCATCTCAATACAGACCCAAGTTTGCCCTAGCAGAGGAAGTCACTGATGGAAAGTTTTGCACTGGCCCAGCCGGACACTTATCTATTCTGTTCACAGCCCTTTGGCTACAACTTATTCCATGTCCCTGGCTGGGAAAAATAGGAAAGTACTGATTACATTTGCCAGACACTGGCAACACTTTCACATCTATCATCCAAGAAAACCTATTCACTTACTCGACCTGCCTTCATACCATGGGAGTATTCCTTTTTCTTTTTACCACCCATAAGTCTCCCTTTGATCTGCCACGCTCTTGAATTTGCAGTGCCCACTTCATCAATCATAAATGAGCCAATATATTACTACACTAGTTTAAACCCTGTAAATATTACTTTGATTCAATCTTTTGAAATAATAGAAATAATAAGAAATTTTATAATACTGCATATGAATGAATAATTAAGAGAATTATTGCACTAGTTAGTTATTTAGTAAAGGAACTAGTCATTTCTGGTTTCCTGGCCCTTAATCCACCCACAGCTCTATGTCTATTCCCACTCATTACCATTATAAGTATCAATTCTTATTATTATTGAGTGATTTCTTCACATGCTGTGGTAATAGCTATGTACAAAGAATATTACGTTTTCAGAGTCTGAGTTTTCAATATTTTGACAATACATATGCATTTTTGATATATATATGAATATATATACATATTCATATATATACTTGAGTGCATTCAGTATTTGTTGACACTCTCATACTGTTGGTTCATCAGTCAGCATTCTCAAATGGAAAAATTTTATAATGTTTTTTCTTGTCTTTTTTCCATATTCCTTGATATGGAATATATCATTTTGTTCCACAAACTTGTGAGCTTTTACTTGCTATATCTTTTCCTCAGGTTACATTTCTCTTTTTTGGATTAATGAATATGTATCATTTAAAAAAAGTCAGTCAGTATTTCAGTGCCACTTAAATGGAAAGGGTCTTCTTTCCACCAGTGCCTTGACTATTTGTCCGTGCTGCCATGATGCCATGGGTTATGCAAAGCTTTATTACACAATATATCAGATAGCATTATCCTCATTTTAATTTTGACCTCTCTCTCTAGCCCTACATTGTTCTTTAACTTTCTCTTGCTATAAAGATCGTAGAATGTAAAATTCCTATGTCATGACTACCTATGCTTCAGAGAAGATGTAGGTTACAGAATTTATACTGTCATGGTAACTGGAGAGTTTAGTATAGTGTTTATGCACATTTTAGTGCTCCATACATGCTAACTTACATTACTATTAAAAGAAAATAATACGTAGGAATACATTGTACTATAGATTGCAATGGTATAGACTTGGTACATTACTTACATATATTGTCACTTATTCACAGAGCCTATTTTTCAAATATTATGAATCATTTGATTACACAGTTCTTACAACACTAAAATATCAAATATAACAAATACAAAATTCTAGGTGTGTGATTATTTGGTTGCAATTCTTTGTTTACAATGTGAGAGAAATATAATGAATAGATGCATATGGAATTAGAACTGAAAATTCTGTTCAGGGTGAAAAAGCTGAGAACTTTCTGGAAAGGGTTGTGTGATATGAAATAATTGCAAATAGCAACTTGAAGTAACTAGTAGGTAAATTATTTTGAGGCTTTTTAAATTGGTAGGTTACTACCAAGAGCTACAAGAGCATCAACAAAATATTTCTTCAAAATATAGAGCTTATAGGTTTTCTGATCTCCCCAATGTTTGCAATCTATTCCAGTCTAAATGTTGTCTAATCTTATATCAATCATCTTATGATCTAGATTTCCCATTGCTTCCAGCTCTCTTTTCATGTTTTATTTGGTTAAAGGAAAATCAACTTTACATTGTGAAAATGCATACTGTTAGTGAATTGTGAGATTGTGAGGAATTGTGCTGTAATTACTGAATATTGGCTCTTCATGAACATGTTGCTTCAACGTGGGAAGAACTGCCAGAGAATTTAAGTTTCTCTCCTCTGTAGTCCATCGTTACAGCAACAATTGTGGAAATCAAGTGAGATGAGGAGCCATTTCTGATTGCCTTAAATGGCACATTTATACGTGCCAGCAAGAATCTACGCTTCTATATAAATTGAAAAGAAAATGAAACAGTCTGTAGATGCAGAGTTTCTTGGGTTGAATGGAGGTGGATCAGCTTGTACTTAACATCTGTTCAGGCTGGAAATGTAGGGAAGCTTAATATGTTTACTCAATCATACTGATTTCCTGGGTGCCAAAGCAGAAAAGCTGAAACATATGACCTCTGTTCACACTATGAGGGAGCTATTTAGAACAAAGGTGATGATCCTAGAAGAAAATGTGGAGAATATCTCCTGGATGCCAGCACAGTTGGATTACCTTGTTGCCAGCAATCAACAGCCCTTAAACATCAATATTGCAGGCTTTTGTTAACTAGTATACAGGGCAACCTCTAAAAATATTTCAGAAGGAACAGGAAACAAAAACTGGCATATTTCTTAACGTATCAAAATAATTTCAACATATGGTCTCCAAACCTTTTCATTTTTCCCCCTGCAATTCAATTCAAAATTATAATGCATTTAATGTAGCATTCCAATCCAAATAGTTATTTGTGAAGCTACATTGTGAAGCTAAATTTCAGACTCCTTTCTGAAAATTTTCCTTCATGCTTATATACTTTAACTAGCCAGATAACATAGCTACAGTTTCAAAAGGGGAAGTCATAAGGAGTGCAATTTTTATGTAATCCTCTTTCCACCCAAATATGTTTAAAAAAAAAATCACAAAATAAAAGTTAATATAGAAGAAAGTCTTATCCAGTTTTATATAATTGAATTTTGTTGTTGCTGTTGGTCTTTTGGGGCTTGTTTTTGGTGTTTTTGTTTTTAAAACTACACCTTCTCTCTGTCTTTGGTTAAATGTGAGATTGTAAACTGCCCAGGGTTTTTGCCTTGTGGTTGTAATTCAATTTAAATTATACACTCCCCCAACTTCCCCTGTTTTGATTGGTAAAACAGCAAGACAGTAGCTACAATTCAGTGGGGTTAAATGTTTTACTGTATTCCATAAATTATACTGAGAGAGGTCAGAAGGAGAGCAAGAAATTACGCTTGGGGGAATTCAACAAGTGTTGCAGAGGAAACCTTGAAACTGCATCTTAAAGACTGAATGAAAATTCACTAGCTAGAAGGAGAAAGAATATAGCATACTGAGAGGAGGGCCTTTGGAAATGTCAAAGATGCATTCAAAGGCCTGGAAATGTCAATGTTTTTTCAGGTGGGATTAAATGTATGTTAGGTGTAAAGATAAAGTTGAAAAGACATGTGGCTGAAAGTTAGATTAGAGGATATATCAAGGGCTGCTGATGTCAAACTCAGGAGATTACATTTGATCCTGGAGGCCTATTGTTTGCGAAATGGGGTGTAGATAACTTTTCATCTCCCTATCCCATTGCCTTCTGTACCCTCTTCTTCCTCCTCATGAGAAATTTCACCACCCCGTCTACACTTCATATTTTACATCACAGCAACGACATCATTGTACTTTTGTCCATGAGTAGCATTAGGTGAGAAAATTCTCAAAACAAAGATTACCTGCCTTGTATTTTATTTATTTATTTATTTATTTATTTATTTATTTATTTAAATCAAGGTCACACCCAGAGCACATTGAAGTTTCCAGTCTAGGGGTTTAATTAGAGCTGCAGCTACCTGCACACACCACAGCCACAGCAATGCAGGATCTCACCTGCATCTGCCACCTACACTGCAGTTCACAGTAACACTGGATCCTTAATCCAGTGATGCCAGGGAACGAACCTGCAGCCTCATAGGTACTAGTCTGGTTTCATTACCACTGAACAACAACAGGAACTCTTACCTGTCTTGTATTATAAATGGGAAAGCATGAATGGAAAACTTTACAGTAATTAATTAAATATTAGTAAGTAATAGAGTATACAACAGGTGGTGCAAAGGTAGCAAAGAGTTTTGCTACTTGCAAGCCATACTCAAAATATTTTTATTTAGCAATTATCTACTAGTCCTGGAGGAGTGATTTAAATGGACAATGTATTTTATGAACATGGCTTATAGAATATTAAGATAGATATACTATGTAAATAAAATATAAGATAAATATAAAGCAACATTGTATATCACACAGAAGCTCTATATGACAATTAATTTTATAAAAGCCTAACATTTTAAGTATTCAATTGATCATTTAATAAAATCATTGAGTAAGATCTTCTAAGAGCATGCCTTGTATATACATTCTGTTTTTGTATTTTCTTATTTAAGTATCATGAATTTGTTAAACAAGCTAATACAGAGCATTAAAATTTGAATTATATTACATATGTCATATCTACAGCTATATATCCCCCTTCAAAGTGAGTGCATATATCTCACTTAAGGGATAGTGGGATAAAGAAAAATACATTTTTAATTAATTATAGATAAAAGGGATCTATTAAATTATTAGATATTATTATTATTATAGATATTAAAGTTTCTCTTTTTCATGCATGTTATGAGTGATTCTCATATTTATTGAATATAACCTGGGAATAATTCAGGTTTTCTATGTCTGGGAAATACTGACTTCAAGGTTTAAGACTAAAATCTAGCAAGATTTTTCTAAATAAATTTCAGTTTGAAATTTGACCTTACTTGAACTTAATCTCAATGAAAGGCCTATAATCACTTAAATTAACAAGCAAGAACAATGAAACATTGATTGTATCTTATTAACTGGTTTGAGAGTTGAAATGTTTTGAGGTAGGTAGGCCCAAGTTGGCTTAGTTCTGATTTTCCCAACAAACTACGTGTAAATCCCAGGTAAATTCTCATGACTATGAATAGACTTCTACTATTTTCAATATATTTACAAATCTTAATATTTTATAGAAATATTAAACACTAACAAAAAAAATGAAAGTCTTTTTATACACTTTTACCCACTGTTGAATTAACTTTCATTCTAAAAATCCATAGCAAACATAGGATGTACACCTTTTACTAATGAACCAAAATATGTCCTAATAACTAATAACAGTGTTCAAAATACGGAGGTGGTGAATGATTACATTAGAACCTGATTATTAACATCAACACTGTCAGGATCACAATACTAAATTCAGTGCTTGTAAGATAACAATTCTTTGCAAGAAGTAACTAGAGAGAATATCCTATGGCAACCAAAACAGGAAGTGTAGCGCCTTCTGCTCACACACAAATGTACCTAGAGCCATTCAAACTTGTGGTTGTTCTAAAATATGCCTATGCACATTGAGTTTAAATGTTTTCACTTCTCATTAGGAGGTAAGCTGGATCATCAGGCTTAATACGCATAATATTTCAATAGGCAGACAATCTCACAGCAAAAATCTTAAAAAATGCGTTTCATTTTAAATAGTTGAGTGCTGTTTCTCAGTTTGCAAAATCTGTATGTTTAAAGTCTAATTTTCAAAATGGCTCTACTTTTAAATTAAGGAAAGTGTTTTGTATGCTTAGTCCAAAATTTTATCTTTCAACACTATTACGTGACATTTTGAAAATGTTTCTTTATAAAACAATAAGTTATATTTATAGATGTCTTCCTAGAAGGAATATTGACCTACAGGTGTCTCACTATTAAAAAGGAAAATGAATTTGAGAGAAAGAAATGGAAAATAAAGAAAGAGCCAGGGAGCCAGGGAGAGACAGAGAGAAAGAGAAAGATTACCATAGTAATAATCTTCAGAATGAAAATGGAATTTTGTTGTGAGCCACATGGGAAGTCCGAGGATGAAAACAGAATTTTATACCTCCCTCACCGACATAAAAGTTTGCCTCTGTATTACGTTATAATTGCAAATGAAGAACTACAACCATCTCCTAACTCCAATAAAATCCAGTGATTGAAAGCTAAATTTTAGAACACTTGTACTAAAATTTCACTATGTGATACTTAAATTTTGGCATAAAAATAACATGGTGAACAGGATTTAGACTGGTATAACCATTTGCTCATTAAAATTTAAATGTTAAATTGATTTCTTTATTTGCGTTAGAACAAAAAAATGTAGCCCCAAAACTTCCTTTTTTCTGTTCAAGTAGTGAAGTTGAAAACAGGGCTTTTCCTAACCAACTTTCATCAAATTATCAATATTATTTTTAACGGATATTCCTTTTCAGCTTTTATACCATAGAGCTCTGTTTTGACAAAAATCTTGGCTCATCTAAGCCCATGGCAGGAAGCAGGTTAAGGTCAGTAAAACAGCATTATCATATATCTTCTTGTTCAAGTGAAGTAACTCATAAAGAAAAAAATGTCTGCTGAAAGCCAACCAAATTACTGTCAACTCCAGAATTGTCAGGCAAATCCCAGTCTTTCAGGCTGTTATTCAACTTCCCCTTTGTATTTGGGGATTTGCAGACTAAGTAAATGACTTTCAGAGTAAGTCAAATTTAAGAGCATTGTCCGGCTCAATATTTCCATTGTATGGGATAATCATGGTTCAGTGGACAAGAGCAAAACTGGAAGTGAAGAAATGCTCTAGATGATTAGGTTTGTCTAAATTTCAGCCTCTGACGCTGTCAAGAAATTTTTCCGAGTAGCTGTAATTACCTTACCAATAAATTAAGGGCAGTGAGATTTACTCTTCCTTCAAAGCAAGGCTATTTTAGGAATCAAATTAAGTACATTTTTTGAGAGCATGTTTGAAATAATAACTTATGATGGCACTGTTTTAATTTTCACAAGATTTTTGAGACTATCAGGTTAACAATATCAGAAATTATAATCTTCAACTTTGATCAATAAAATCCATAAGAAAACCGTGTTGGTCACTACTTTGTTCAACCACTCCTGGAGTTAATAAAGCATTTATTAAGTAACTATGATTTGCAATTAATAAACTGTGTATCTAAAACAAGAATAAGAGTCACGTGAAACCATGTTGGAAGACAGTTAATTGCTTAAGAGGAAATACACAGTATGTTTTACCTGGTTTAGAAGACAATATCCGTATGTTAGACCAAAATAATTTTTAGCAACAGTAAGTCTGAAATGCAAATCATTTTATTTCTCAATCACTTTATAAATCTAAATTTGATTTACAATCATCTGTAGAATAACACGACAAATACTTTGTTTTTCAAGCTCCATATGATCTAGCCCCAGCCTCACTCAACAAACTTACATCATATTACTCTTCCCTCATCGTATGTCCCTCAGAATCTTGTCATATTTAGAAAACTTAGTACTATTGCCAGGGAAGATACAACCCACAGTAACTTCTGACAAAGGCCTGAGTAGGCTCTGCTAGATACACGCTTCCCATTTTAAGAATCAGATAAAAATTTCGTAAGGTTCACATTCCTTTTTGATAGTAGAGCATCCTAACTGCTGTTCTTATATAAATGGACAACTACCTAATCAAACTTCACAAGGAAATGGAAAATGTTGGATATATTTTTGGGAAGTAAAGACTGAAAGTGGTAGAGAAACAAATTTCTTATGAAGCCAGGAAACATTTCCTCTGAGCTATTTTACACAAGCAGTCTGTCAAAGATATTAAGCAGTGTGTATTTTATTACTTTGCATTCTTGGTGTAATTCTAAAACAATCAAAGAGACTTCATGAATAACCTAAGAATTGATATATTATTTTTTGACAGTCTAGCTTCCAGTTTTGTACACTTCAATCTCCCCCTTTTTTTTTCATTTAAAGTTGCACACCTTTTAATTCCTTCACATATTCACCTTCTTCCGTACTAGCCTCTATTACATACCTGGATGCCATGGAGCTGACTAGGGTCAGTCCTTGACATGTTCCTCTCTACCTAGAATTATGCACCTATTCCATATCTCTAGCTTTCAACATTTTGGTTCTTGGCCAATGCCACCTACTTTCAAACTGAGTTAATTATCATCTGAGACTACTTGACTATTGCCCCACTGGGCCATTCCATTGTTTAGTAGAACTGTCATCAAGCTATCCAACCATACGAAAACACTTTCTTTTAAATGCTCTTGAAGCTAGTTATATTTTTAACTTTATCATATTTATGGAGAGATAACACAAACAGAGACTACAACCTCATCTTATTTTTATTCATAATCAACTGGTATTTGTGTTCATATATTTATTTGTTATTTCCAACTGACACTCTTAAACCTTGAGGTCATCTTTAATATTTGTTTTTTTTTTTTTCTTCTCACGCAGCCATCGTAATTTCTCTTTTATTCTCCCCTATAAGCCAAGTCTGGTCTTTATAACTGGCTCTGGATTTGAGCACCAGGCTCCTACAGGGCTAGCATTTGAGGATCTGCTTTTATAATCAATCAAAACTATCCAAAATCAGACTCACTTTCAGAAAAACAACCTTGATCACATCTCTCACTTTTAAAAACCCTTCAGTTTGTGACCCCTGCTTATGATTCAAGGCTTTGTTACACACTGAAAGTTCTCTGAAGTCTAGCCTGAATTATCCATTCTATTCTTATTTCTCATATGTTCCAGCAGATATTTGACTTCCCTCAAAATGTATAGCTCACTGTTTTCTAGCAATATTTTCACATTCCTACTTCTACATACCTGTTTATGCTTTCCCTGGAAATCGTTTTCCACTTCCCTCTATTAAGAACTTTTTTCTCCTTTTTCAAGGGTCATTTGATATCAATTTTCCAATGAGAGACTGTGTTTAATCACGCCACCAGAGTGCTCAGTCATGCAAAAGAGTAAGTTTTATAGGCAGTAAATAAGGTCACAGTTAAATTAGTGCTATGGTTGGGGATTTGGTTCAAGGACACTAGAATACCACACACTAAGTTCTCCCTGTTTTGGGGGCCTTCCTCATCTAGATTATAATTCCTTAAAATCATAGGTCATATCATGCTCCTCCTCTTCATTTTTATCATTCCCCATAAATCTTCCAAATAAAATGTCCTCAATGTTTTATTATTATTTGATTGTCTAAGTGGAAAGGCATGTTCTATAAAGTTAAGGCTCTGCGTAGATTTTTTAAATTTGGTGTTGTCCAATGACACAAGAAAGCCTTACAAGACTACATTATGAAAAAAAAACAAAAAACAAACAAACAAACAAAAAAAAACCTTAGAGTTCCTGTCGTGGCACAGCAGAAACAAATCAGACTGGGAACCATGAGGCTGTGAGTTCAGTCCCTGGCCTCGCTCAATGGATTAAGGATCTGGCTTTTCCCTGAGCTATGGTGTAGACATGGTTGGGATCTGACGTTGCTGTGGCATAGGCCAGCAGCTGTAGCTCCGATTTGACCCCTGGCTTGCGAACCTCCATATGCTGTGAATGCAGGCCTAGAAAGCAAAGAACAAAACAAAACAAAACAAAAAAAAACCTCTCATGTTTTATGCAAAAAGGTTATCACTAATTAATTATACACCTACTCAATTGAAAGATTTAGAATAACACATACCCTTCTAAATGCTGAGGAAATGGCAGAGGGAGAGAAATACCCTGCTTTCAATAAAGGTAATATACTGTTCTTAGCGTTCAGCTAATTTTAAAATTATATTTCTTAATATTTATAAAATATTATACAATTTTACTGTATTACATTATTTAAATATTTCTACATCTTTTATTCTCTATATCTACATAATCTTTACATCCCCAGAGCAGATATCATTTCTGTTTTCCTCCCTGCTGGAGAGGCACTGCTCATCACAGTTTTTCACCTAGTTGACATTTAGTAAATACAGTATTTGTGAACACCATGCATGAAATACTTAAATACAACGATCCTAATTATGCAATTATTTATAAGCTGGTCTAATGTCCAGTTTACTATCCTCTATAGGAATAAACTATTTTACTTGAAATAAGTGGTTTTTTTTTCTCCTCTTATTAGGTGCATTTAAAGGTAAAAAAAATTTGTTCAAGATTTTCATATTCTCAGGGTTCATATTAATCAAACACTTCCTGAGCTCAAAAACACTTACCATTTAATAATAAAGGGATATTTCCAGAAGTCATTTGTATTTTCTAAAATCAAGTTGACAGGTATTAAAAATTTAACATAAATGCTGAAATGGTTAAAAAAAAGTTGTCACATGCTTCTATTAATCTATCAATAGATTACTGAATTATCTCTCTGATATTGTTTCTGAAAAATATAATAGCCCATGTGTCAGTAAAGCTCAACCTGTCAGGATAAGTAATTCTCAACATTAAAACCAACTTGCTTCAAGGAGGGAAGATAATATCTAGGTTATTCTCACCTTGAAGTCATTTCTTTTTTTTTCTTTTTTTTATTTCTTTACATTATACCCAGCTGTACAGCGTGGTGACGGGGTTACACATCACAAGTGGTTAGACATAGTTCCTAGTGGTGTACGTGGTATCTTCTTGCTTTTCCAGCCCGGAGGCAACAATCTACAGCTATTAACCCCAGACTCCCCTACCATCCCATTCCCTCCCCCACCCTCTTGGCAACCACAAGTCTGTTCTCCAAGTCCTTGATTTTCTTTTCTGCATAAAGGTA